>CM038677.1:22967579-23494976 GCA_021605205.1 Aegilops longissima | reverse complement strand
TCCTACTGCATATGGTTTTGCATGGATATAAATAGGGAGCATCGCACGAGAACGTATCTCATGCAACGGTTGAATTAGTGCAACGTATGCACCGATAGATTCTAGTCCATTGGATAGAGAATAGATGGAACAGATTTATCACAATCAAGGCTGTCCGTACATTTTATGTCTTGGACTCGACAGAATCATTGAAATGCATAAGTAGTCCTCAACAAACATACCGTCTCTTCCCCATCTCCTGTTCCTCTTTCCGTGGGATTCGCTTTGCACCGCATCCTGTCCCTCTCTTTTTCAATCCAAGAGCTGATGTAGCAGCGGAGCACCTAGTGCACCAGTACGGATGGGGCTGCATGCCGCGTTATGCCGCTACCCCTCTGCACCTGGACGGAACCGCCGCGTGGTACAGCGATCGTTGGCACCCGAATGGGCATTGCTCGGCCGGCTGGCCGTATAGACTTCGGGCCTGTTCGGATGTCCTCCGGCTCCACGCTCCGCCAGCTCCACGCACGGAGCGGAGCAGAATGTCTGAGCTCGGTGGAGTCCATCTTCGCGAAGCAGAGTGATCCTCTAGTGCAAAATGTCCAAGCTGCTAAAGCCCAGCTTCTCCAAACGGTGGAGCGAGGAGTTCAGCATAATTACGCGGGCAGGAATGCCACCGCCAAGTCAAAAAACGTTTCGCGCATAGCTCGCTCTTGTACCGCGCGACGCAACGCATGCCGCGACCGGCTCTCCGCCTCCACCGTGCCCTCCTCTGCCTAGCTCCAGCGCCCTCTTCCATCTCGCTCCGCCGTGGCCGCCCTCATCTGGCTCGCTCTCGCGCCTCCACCTCCTCGCCTCGCACCGCCAGGGCCATGCATGTCCTCCTCTGCCTCGCCTCATGCCGCCATGGTCATGCATGTCCTCCTCTCCCTCGCCTCGCGCCGCCATGGCCATGCGTGCTTGCGTCACCAACCCCACTCTTCTTCTTCCAGGCATCAGGGTGCTCGCCTAGACAGGCTGCCACCATTCCATTCCTCTGCTTTGAGACGTGCAAACCCTACAAGATGGGGAAGACGATGTTACAGTCGTTAGATGATGGGATGTGGAGGTCTCATGTCTGTCCATGCTATTCCCTCCGAACTGGGCCTGCAGCCAATTTTTTATTTTTCTTCCCGAGCAGGCCATAAGGAGTTGAATTGGGCTGCGAGCCCATAGAGTTGATAGAGAGCTGATTTCACTGTCGAACGGGATGGGAATCGCTGCGTGAAGCAAGAAGCTAGGATGAGAAGCTGAATTTTTGGAGTTGGAGGAGTTGGGGGAGTTTCAGAACAGTCCCTTCATCCGGCCACGCTGCCTTCCACGCCCCAGTCCTAGCCGTCATGGCACCAACAAGGAATCACCGTACGCCTGTAGCATGTCGTTGGCACCCGCATGGGTTCTGCTCGGCCAACCACCTCCGGCCGTCAGTATAGACTTCACTCGGCCGCGCTTCCATTCACACCCAGCACAATTAGGAACTCTTAGTTGTCCCGTGGTGGAACCCCTCAGCCATCCTGCCTTTGCTCCGGCTTGGAGCATGGTGAGTCGGTCGGCGCGGCGTGCAATGGGAGAGGAAGAAGAGAGCTCTTTGCGGTAAGGATATCTCATTTCACTTATGTTGTCTCAAGACTTTCACCATCACTAGAGCCAGTAGCTCGTGGGATTTCATTGCAATGGATAAGCTGAACTCCTCTGTCTTTGGTTTCAATGTTCAGTCAGCAAGGTGAATGGGATTTTATTTCTCCAAATTATTGAATCTGGAGGCCACTGTTATTATTGATATGTACTCCACTTGATTGGTTTTGTTCAGAGAATTTGATATATATACTTACAGGAGCAGTCCAACGGTCCATCTCTTTGTGTCTATTATCTGTCGATCTTCTGTTATTGTGTTAACTAAAGAGAGCAGAATGGATGAAGCGGAAGATTAATTCATACATATTTAGGCTGAGGAAGAAGAGGTCGAGGGCGGCGTTGCAGGGGTCCTCGGCTCCAGATCGAGGTAGCAGGCGGCGTATCGGACTGCGGCGGAGCTCTATGGCATGATGGCGAGGCGCAGGGGCGAAGGTGGCCGCGCGATCGACGGGGCGTCGGCGACGGCCGCGTCTGGCGCTTCTCCGATTCGATGCAGGGAGCGAGAGGGAGAGGGGTATCGCGGGCAGGGGGCAAGTGAGTGAGAGGGGAGGAGTCCGAGGGGCCGTGGGGGCGGCGGCCTTATCCTCCCACGGCGGAGCCGGTGAGGTGGTCCGACGGGGACGAGCGGTGCGCGCGCCCTCGGTCAGCCACTGTAGCTTGGTTGAAGCCGACCAGATCGATGGGCTGGGTCGGCACTGCGCGGCTGGGCCGGCACTGTGCCACTTTTCTTTTTCTTTTTATTTTTATTTTTCTGTTTTCTTTTATTTAATTTTGTTTCGTAATTATTTTAAATAGAAATAGGCCTAGTAAAAATAGGAACTTGGCCCATTACTTGAAGTGCAATTTTGGAGAATGCCACGAAAAGTTTGGGAGTCTTTTAAATTAGTTTGGAATTCTTATAATTTTAAAGAAACTAAAATATTGTTTTGGCCCCTGTTTTAATTGTTTTAGGGTATTTAATTACTTTATAAAATGTTGGTTTCACCATGGCAATTATTCAGTGATTATTCGCCATTGCATGAACTTTTTAGTTTCTTATTTGTGAAATTCTTAATTTCTCTTTAAATTTGAATTTGATTTAAAGTGGAATTTGAAATGAGATATGAATGAACGATGATGAAGACTAGTTAATCAAAGAAGCTTAGCTTAATGATGATGATCACTGTAGCTCCTTACATAGGGGTGTTACAATGGCGTACAACTCGTGCGGGTCCTCATCTAGGCATGCCCAGTGCTGGCAATACCGACGCGTGCCTTCGTCCATGACGTGTCCTTGGGCCTGGTAAGCCGGGTGTGGCACCTCGTCAACATCGACTTCGTCCGTCTATGCATGCCCGATGCTGGCAACAATGACGTGTGCCGTCGTCCACGACGTGTCCCCGGCCTTGACAAACATGGTGTGACGACTCATCAACACCGTCTTCTTCCCGGCGCACCACTACCTCGACACCACTGGTCCCATGAATAACACGGCACCTCATTGCACCCGCGGCGCCATGGCGACAAACTCAACATCGGCCACCCCGACTCGACATCGGCCGTGTCGTCCCTCGCATGGCTACCTCGAACATGGATACAGAGGGAGCAGTTGACACATGCATATATACCTGAGAGTTGGTTAGATTTATTAAGAAATGAAAAAAAATATTTATTATTAGTAACTATGAAAATAAATTTACCATCATAGCAAAAACCAGTAGATACGCGAAAAAGAAGCAGTAAGTATCAATGCAGTAATCTTATTTCCATTGGTGTAAATACAATACTCGACGCGAGTAATGATATACATTATTAGAAGCATAGTAAATTATAAATGGAGTATCCTCCAGTACAATACATTATAAATGAAGCATAATGATAATGATATCTATTCGTCGTCGACATTGTCGGAAATGGATGTATCTAGAACGTCTAGATACATCTATTTCCCCGACAAGTATTTCCGGACGGAGGGAGTACATTATTACAACTAGTACGATGCAAGAAGAGCGCTAGAAACTGGAGTAGAGAGCAATGTGATTTGCAATGAAAACAGACTCTTCCAAGCAGTCGAGCTAGCTAGCCTCCCATGTTGTTCACCTGCATCGGCAAGCCACCGCCCATCCGCAGCGTCATTGACATGATGAGCTTAGGATGCCCCTCCCCGCCGACGTACCGGAGGCTGAACCTCTCCAACACGCACGCCACGATGTACTTCATCTGTACGTAGGCCATCTCTTTTCCTAGGCACATCCTCGGCCCCGCGTGGAAGACAGGGTACTTGAACGGGCTCGCCGGCCGGAACACGCCCTCCCCGTCGAGCCACCTCTCCGGCCGGAACTCCTCGCAGTCCTCGCCCCAGATGCTCTCCAGCCGAGCCATGGCGAAGGCGCAGTATGTCATCAGCCACCCTTTACCGACGAACGTGCCGTCCGGAAGGACATCGTCCTCCTTGCAGCTGTGCACGTCGGCAGCCACAGGCGGGTACAGCCGCATCGACTCGGTGATGGCCGCGTGGAGGTAGTGCATTTCACGCAGCTCGTCCAAGCTGAAATTCGCCGAGCACCGGCGGCCTGAAGCGCGGATCTCGCGCTTGATCTTGGCTTCCACGTCGGGCCGCGTGGACACTAACCAGAAGAACCAGGTCAGCGCCGACGAGGTAGTGTCGCGGCCGGCGAGGATGAAGTTGGTGACCACGTCGCGGAGGCTGTCATCGCTGTGCTCGCCAGCCGCGGCGAAGCGGGACAGCAAGTCGTCTCTGCGCGCCCGCCCAGCCTCCATGCGGTCACGGACGATCTGCTCGGAGTAGCGGTGGATCTTGGCGAGCGCGGAGCGCATCCGTCTCTCCGGCTCCATGTCGAGCAGCCTCTTGACCCGCCACATCCACTTGGTGGGCGACAAGACCCGGGCCACGATGGTGTTCTGCGCGACGGTGAACGCAGCCATGAACTCCGCCGCGCTCTGGTGCGCGGCCGTGCCCTCCTCGGCAACGGCGACGGCGAGGCAGGCTGGGTCGTCGCCGAAGGCCACACGGCAGATGTTGTCGAACGCAAAGCGCTCCAGCACGTCCTGCAGGACGAGGGTCTGCGCGTCGCGCGCCGCGCGCTCGAGCAGCGGCAGCAGCCGCTCAACCACCTCGAAACGGACGACATCGACGATGAAGTTCCTAAGGGAGCGCTTGTTGAACTCATAGCCCACGGCCTTGCGCTGCCAGAGCCACTGCTCCCCATCGGAGTTGAAGATGCCGTGGCCCAGGAAGTCCTCGAACATGGAGACGGTAAGATCGCCCTTGGGGTAATTCCCAAAGTTAGCCCTGAGTATGTGCTCCACGTTTGCCGGGTCGGCCGTGATGGCTTCGCCGGTGAGACCCGACACCTTTTTTTTTTTTTTTGAGGGTACCAGGGTATGGGTGGGGCTGCTCCGCATCACGCCGGTGTACCACTCGAGGAAGCGGTGTTGGTTCTTGAGCAAGTGCGGCAGTGTGCCTAGGATTGGGTAGACCTTGAGTAGTCCATGGCCACAACAAGGCTGCTGCTTCATGGGGTCCTGCCGCCGCAGGTAGAGGAAGGAAAGAAGAGGTAGGAGGAGGAGGAGGGGAAGGGATGAGGTCCCGGAGAGTTCCATGGTGAGTTGGTCTTGCCTAGTTGGTGCGCGATCGAGTGGTGCATGCGGCTAATTTAAAGGCAAAAGCGTTTCTGGCCGACTCGCGCTAGCCAATCACCACGTTGGCCACCGGGAAGCCTTCACTTCCGACGACAGCACTGCCCAACCACCTTTCCCTGTGTGATACAAGTATTTGCTTGATCCCTTTGGCTTAATTGCATTTCATCTCCGTTTTATTGCAGTAGATTATAAATGTAAACACACGAAAACGCCCTCCCCCTGCCCCTCCCGAGTCGCCCCCTTGTGGCGGCTGGGAGGCCCCAGATCCCGTCGGCCCATCTTCCGCTCTCCTCCTCCTCCTCCCTCGCCGTCGCCGGCGGCGGCGGGCACTCGAGGCCCTCTCGCTCGTGAGGGGCTGGCGCGGGCCGGCGCCCCCGGACCGGAGCGTGGCGTGTGGCCCTGTGTCACGGTGGGGGGAGGCGGCGCTCCGGCGATCCCATACCTCCATGGCAGGCGGCTCAAGGTCTGGGGTGTCCCGGTCGCCAGGGACGGCGGCGGTGCCGCCGGGTCTGGGCTTAGGCGTGGGCTTAGTCTCCGTGTCGCGGTCGGCGCGGTGGTGAGTGAGACACGTCGGCAGCTAGGTGGATTTGCGGGATTCCATCCTTGTCTGGTCCTTGACAGCGCGGGCAACTCCTGGGTAAACCGTAGATCTCCTTGGAATCGAGCGATGGCGGTGCTTTTTCGTTGTAGTCTCTCTTCAGAGCATCGTTTTGGAGTTTGCTCCGGTTAAAGGGACCAGGGACGCCTGCTGCCCACGCCTAGTGGTGCAACTGCCGATGAAAACCGCGCCGACTACAGTCATGATGGACGATGGTGGCGCCTTTGATGTCATTTCCTTGTCGAGGCATCATCGTTGCAGTTTGCGTCATCAGGCTCGGGATGCTCCGGGGGAAACCCTAGATCTGGGTCTCCCGGATCGGACGATGATGGCATTCTCAGTATCGCTTTCCTTCCTTGGGGGCATCGTTTTGGACAAAGTGATGGCTAGAGGTCACAAGAGGAGGAGCGGTGTTACATCTACCGCGAGGCCGACGGCGGATCACGACGGCATGGCGCTGCGGAGTTTCGGCGATGGGCACATGTGGATGGACACGCGTAGGATGGTGGCATTGTTCGACACCATGGTGGCATCGACGACAGGCCTCGCAAGATTGGTGCGTCAGTACCTGCTCTGGAGATGGATCAGTGGTTGGCGGTTGCGGCGGCCTCTGAGAGTGCGCCAGACCGGTGTGTGACCCAGTCCTGACATTGTGGTTTGGTTGGGGCATCCGGCTTTAGATGTTAGGATTTGATGCGATGTCTGTTTAATATTAGGCTCCATTGGGCACCCCTTCGTCAAGGGGATAGGAATAGCGACGTGTGTGTTGCGAAGATGGTGGCTTCAGGCATACTGATGTATTAATATGTAAGGTCTTTGTGAAAAATAAATAAAATGGCTGCATGCATCGTCGAGATGCAGAGACCGGGGGTATATCCTCCTTTTCTCAATTTTTTTTTTGAAAACACTGTTCATATATTCCCCTTCCAAGAAAAAAACAAACTGAGCATACATGGTTAAAAATATATACCATACCAGCTCTTGCGTTAATCCACATCCACAAGATTAAATTGGCCAATAGATTTTATATTTAATGCTATCAGAAGACACGGCCTAATTTTCTAAAAGAAATGAGAGAACATCTTATATCTATATCATAACGTATACTTTCTCCATCTTAGAATAAGTGTCTCAACTTCAGTACTACCTCCGTCCTGATTTATTGGTCTTTATTATTTTTTGTGCCAAATTTTGACCATAAATTTAACTAATAAAATGTTTATGCATGCCACAAAAAATTATTTCAATGAAAAGTATGTTCAAATACGAATCTAACGATACAATTTTTGTTGACATGCATTAACATTTTATTAGATAAACATTTGATCAAATTTTGGCACAAATTACAAAGGGACCAATAAAGCAGAACAGAAGTAGTACAATCTTGTACTAAAATTGGATGCACCAATGAAGTCTCCACGTTAATTACTAGAAACACATATTAAACCTTAGATATTAGATCTATGGTGCATATTGACAAGTGAACATGGTTGGATTCCTAGAAATACACAATCTATATATCAATTAAATAAATGACAGATATGATCCATGGATCAAGCAAAACAATTGTAGGCGTGCTCTGAAAACAAGGAAAATAAATAAATAAATAAACCAGTGAATCATGGATAGAGTCGTAGACATACACGATCTGTACATAAAAAAGATGAAATTGTAGACATGCGCTGAAAAAAGGAAAGAAAAATAAATTACTTAAAGCTATATTTATACTACATCTATACGTAATAATAAAGGACCGAGGCTTTCGTAGTTCTCCATACGTCACCTCTTTATATCCGTTGATTTTGTGTTAAACATAAAGATTGACGGCTGAAATTTAAAAGTAGATCTACCTAGCTTAGTTGCCCTAAGCGTACGAATGGTCCTATCCCATACGAACACCACCGGCCGATTAATCCACCCAGCAAACCCGAACTGGGACCAGCAAATCACTTTCCTATTGGGCCTTAGGCCTCCGTATAGGAAGAAGGACTAATTAGGGTTAATTAAACTCTCTGAAGGAAGGACTAGACTTGTCAAAGAGATAAGGAAGGAAAAGAGATTTGCACATCAATCACGTATCGGCTCCTACAACTTCTGCATACGTAGGCACGCCTGCAGATCATCCATTGTGAACGCCATATCCGGCAGCGTGATAAGAAGTAGCCGCGGCTGGGCGATGGAAAAGAGAAGTGCAGGGTCGAGGAAGAGGCACTGGAGAGGACGGTGACGCAGTGGCGATTAGGCGCTGCAGGTCACCATGGAGGACGCCACGTCTGGCAGTGTGATGAGGTCATGTAGCCACGGCAGCTGGTCGACGAAGAGGCACTGGAGGAGCGCAGTGAGTCTGTGATGAGCTGGCGATGAGGCGCTGCAGGTCACCATGGCGGACGCCACGTCCAGGTCCAGCAGCGTGATGAGGTCAAGTAGCAGCGGCTGGACGACGGAGACGAGAAGAGCAGGGTCAAGGAAGAGGCACTGGAGGAGCACGTTGACACGCTGGTGATGAGGCTGCAGGTCACCATGGCGGATGCTGCGTACGGCAATCAGGTCAGTGCTGTGGCGGACAATGCATGGTAGCGGACCTGCCCTTGCGTTTCCTAGAGCTTCCCCGGCGAGCACACAAATGTCACGTCCAAGGTGTGACATAATGAACAAAGCATGGATGTGGCACAGAGTTCAGACTTCATGCATGATATGCCTCAAGCTTTTGTTGTTGCTATCATGCAACGTAGATGAGACCATGGTCCTTCCATTATCTCAAACACACAGGCATGCCTACGTTCTACGGAGATTATGTTAAAATGTAGTACGTGTGATAGTTCATAGAAGAACTCTAATCGGACCAAGGCAGAACACACAACCCATGATGTTATTTTTAGTCAAAGAAAAAATTTCTTATTGTTATATACGCAACAGGTTTGAACAAAAACAAGTTATGTATGAACACTGTTATTTTATTTTTTTTGCATTCAACCATGTGTATGAAACATTTCATGTTAGTTCATGCCACAAATAGACCATAGTGTTAAAGTGCAGGGGGGAGGGGCAGAGGCACAACCTTGGGCGGGGGGTAGTCAAGGTCAAGCTCACGACGATGTCCTCCTCCAGCTCGCCCGCTTGCGCTTGGGTTCCGGTCGCCCTCCTCGTCGATGGAGACAGGTGGCTACTGCACCAAATCTGAAGGAGACGGAAGTAGAGGTGAGGGTCAGAGCTCGAGCGGAGTAGAGAGGAGGAGGAGGAGGGGGATGAACTCACCGATGCAGACGAGGTACGGTCCGACGCGCAACATGCACCTCATGGCCATCAGGTACGGGAGGACCGTCTGTGAGGCAGAGCCACGCATGGGCGAGCTGCCGGACCTTGCCGGCGACGAAGGGGACAAACGCAATATATAAGTTCTATGTAAACATGAAGTGAAAATGCAAATGGAATGAAAATGTGTTCAATGGCAACACAATGAACAAGTCTAATTTGTTAATCTCCAGAATAAAGAAAAGATACAACTGAACTGCATTTAGCATGTATTACACAAATTAGGAATAGTAACAGAAGCATGGTGGACAAACAAAGGAAGATGACCATGGTCCTGGCGTCCATGGCCACCCCTAGCTCTGGTCAGCCTCCCCTGCTCGCTGCCATCGCTAATGTTGTACTTATACACGATCGACAGAATGTAATGGTTGCCTTTGCATATTCTTAGCTTCCATGTGCCAGACAACCTTAAGGACCAATAAAACTTTGATGCACTAAAATTGAAGCGTGATTGCTTTAAAAACGATAATGGAAAAGTCATTGATGTCTACCAAAAGGAAAAGTCATCACATGCTAATAATCTAGATTTGATCTTTAATAAAGTTGGCATGATTCCAAATGAAAATACCACCAATCTCCATCTTAAGTAAAACAAAAGAACCCCTACACTCTAGAAAGTGCTGTAAGAAAGGGGTCAATTGCTTTATGTTATCGGTAAATATAATGAACCATGGCCTTGGTGTCTTCATGTAAATCTGTAACAATAGGATTACTATACATGGGAAGGAGACCTACGCTTGCTTGAAGGTGGCCGTGGCTTTGGGGTCGAGACCGGGAGGCGGCTGCAGCACCGGGATGTCTCAGTGGGCTAATCAACACGTTCAAGCAAGGTGTGCAAACAGGGTGATTAGCCCACTGAGCGCCGCCGTGCACAGCCCAAACGTCATGGTGAAGGCCGCCTCGATGTGGGTGGGATGCTTTGACATCCACTCCCGCACCATGGCCTCGGTCGACCTGAAGCTACCGGTCAGCTCTGCTCTGCAAGTGACAGCCGTCATGTCTGCCCCCGTGAAGCGCCGATCTGGTCCACCGCCGTTGGCCGCTGCTGCACCTCCACTGCCGGCCGCCCACCTATTGTGCGCGAGTCCGTTAGGTCCTTGTCCCTGTAGCCGGTGTTGAGGCGCACAATGGATGACGAAGGCGATGATGAGGCGCGTCATGTTGGCCGGGTCGAGTGGCCAAGAGGGAAGCCGGCGGCAGAGGGCAAAGGAGTGGATGGGAAGAGGCGAGGGGCTCGGGGTGTGACGCAAGGACGACAGAGGTCGGCGGCGGCTGCAGGAGAATCGGGGAGACGAGAAGGATTTAGGGTTGGTGGGGAAAGGAGAATGATATTTTTTGTGGGCCGGCCCAATCTCGCAGGCATTTTACTCCGTCTCTCAATCTCTCGCTGTGATCTGATTGGCCAGCGGAAATAGTAAAACCGTTCCGACGTGGACATCGCGAGGCTACGCGCTTGATGCGCACGTTAATGCTTCTCGATTGGCCTAGTACCATGGAATACACAAGTTGCAATCCTAGCAAAAAATGTGAGAATGACAAGCCAACTACTCAAACGTCACAGTAGGTCCAAACTAGTTAATATCGTTACATACCAACTATCAACTTGTAGTACATTTTAATTTTCTTCACTACAGGAAAAACACATAATGTCAAGTATTATAAATACTCGGCGAAGGCCAAATACACCTCGGCAAAGACATCGCCGATTGTTACACCCGCCAAGCTGACTCGACTTAACCCTGTCGGCAAAGCAAAACATAAGCCAAGTGTTTTTATCAGGTAATCGGCAAAAGGGTTTGCCGAGTATAAATCAGCAGCTCTCGGCAACATAAAGGCGGCTGAACCCCGGCGGGTATCGGTGCATGGAAAGTACCACGTGTCCATGGAAAGTTGGGTATCGCCGCTTGGCTTCCATTTCAGCTAGGGGTCAACCAGAAAGTACCACGTGTCCAACATATAAGCTGAGTGTCTTATAGCCGGCATGGGAGTAAGTTAAGTGTCGCTGCTCGGCTTTCATTTCAGCCATCACTCAACCAGAAGGTGCCACGTATCCATAATATAATTGAGTTTCTATAGGCCGTTCATGGCATAGGGGTAAGCCAAGTCACTATGCGGCTTCTATATGAACCTGCAGAGGGTGCCACATGTCCTTAGGATATGCTGAGAGTTTCATATGTGACGCTCGGTATAAACGTAAGCCGAGTGTTGGCTCTCGGCTTAAAAGTATCCTAACTGTTGAGCGTACGTTGTCTACCGCATGTGTATAGAACTTGGATCTGTATTTATACCGTTATACCTCTCTCTTTCCCCCTCGTATATTTGTACATCTTGGGAGACAAGTAAAGACCGGTCCACCTTGTACCTATATATGTGCGTCATGCACACAATCAATGAATTATCGATGCATGCAATCCCTTCTTTCCAACTAACATGGTATCAGATAGCACGCCGATCCCTTTCCTCGCTTCCGCCTAAGCCCTCCTCGCCGCCGCCGCCGCCCCTGTTGCGTCGCCGCCGCTGTACACCGCTGCCGCGCCTTCCCCTACACCGCAACCACCGCCCCTCTTCCCTGCCGCCGCTGCCCCTTCTCCCTAGCCGCCGCACTCCCCCATCCTAACCCTACCCGAGCCGCCGTCGCTAAAACCCTAACCCACCCGAGCAGCCGCCACCCTCCCAACGCCACCGCTCCCCATGGCGTCCCCCCTCTCCTGCAACTCCAACCCCTTTGCTGGACCCGCGCCTGACGCCGCCGCCGTTCGCGATCTCGACATCCACACCCGTGTCCCCATCAAGCTCGACCAGTCCAACTCGTCGTACTACGCATGGAAGAACTACTTCAACCTCCTCTTCCGCGAGTACTAACTCCTCGAGCACGTCGACGGGAGCGTTGATGCCGACCTCATGGCGGGTGATCCGGATTGGGCGGCCGTTGAGGCCTCTCCCATCCGGTGGTTCTATCTCACCGTCTCGCCGAACATCTTCCACACGGTCGTCTCGGAGGATGACAACGCGTGTGCCGTGTGGACCAAGATCAACAACCTCTTCACCGATAACAAGCTTCAACGTCTCGTGTTTTTGCAGCAGGAATCTTTTGGGTGCCACCAAGATGACTCCTCCATTGATGACTACTGCATGCGCCTCAAGCGCCTCGCCGATCAGCTCCGCGACATCGGCGCCAAGGTGTCCAACGAGCTCATGCTTAGCACCCTGACCGCCGGCCTCAATGAGGACTTCGGCAACGTGGCCTCGAACCTCTCCCTGCTGCCGAACCCGACCTTCCAGTCCGTCACCGCGTATTTACGCTTGGAGGAAAGCCGGATGAAGAAGGTCAAGGCTCGCGTCCACCACACTGCCCTCGCCGCCGGGATGTCTCGTGGGCATCCGTAGCCCGCACCGCCTCCACCACGCCCGCCGGCGCCACCGGGGTACTACCCCCTCCCGCCTGCCCTGCCTGCACCTCCCGCTCCGCAACAGCAGCAACAGCAGGGCGGGGGCGGCGGTCGCCGCAACAGCGCCAGGGGGGGGCGGCGGCCGCCCCGACAGCAGCCGGTGACGAGGGCCCCGGCATCTCGGCCCGCACCCCACCGGCCCTCAGGCGCACTACGCCGCCGGAGGCACCAGCTACACCGCGACCCCGTACCAGGCGGGCGGCGCTGGCTACGTGCCGGCGCCCGCTCCGGTCGGCTACCCGCCGCAGGGCGGCTACGCGCCAACCCCCGCGCCACTCCAGACCGGGGGCTACTTCCTCCCGCCGGCTCCGTGGGACCCCGCCCTCCTCGCCGCGCTGCACTCGACACCGTCTCCCTCCAACTATGGAGGCGGCGATGATTGGTACATGGACACGGGGGCTAGCGCCCACATGACGTCGCACCCCGGTAACCTTGTCTCCTCCTTCTCGGTCAACACTTCGAACCGTATCACCTTGGGTGATGGTTCATCCGTACCCATTACTCATGTTGGTCATAGTTTCTTTCCGTCTACTTCTACGCCTATTAACATGTCTAATGTTCTTGTCTCACCTAACCTAGTTAAAAATCTTGACTCTGTTCGTCGTCTTGCACGTGACAATCCTCTCACCGTTGAATTTGATGGTCTTGGTTTCTCTGTGAAGGACGCCCGTACGCGGATGGTGCTCCACCGATGTGAAGGAAATATGCCCTAGAGGCAATAATAAAGTTATTATTTATTTCCTTATATCATGATAAATGTTTATTATTCATGCTAGAATTGTATTAACCGGAAACATAATACATGTGTGAATACATAGACAAACAGAGTGTCACTAGTATGCCTCTACTTAAACTAGCTCGTTAATCAAAGATGATTATGTTTCCTAACCATAGACATGAGTTGTCATTTGATTAACGGGATCACATCATTAGGAGAATGATCTGATTGACATGACCCATTCCGGTAGCCTAGCACTTGATCGTTTAGTATGTTGCTATTGCTTTCTTCATGACTTATACATGTTCCTGTAACTATGAGATTATGCAACTCCCGTTTACCGGAGGAACACTTTGGGTACTACCAAACGTCACAACGTAACTGGGTGATTATAAAGGAGTACTACAGGTGTCTCCAAAGGTACATGTTGGGTTGGCATATTTCGAGATTAGGTTTTGTCACTCCGATTGTCGGAGAGGTATCTCTGGGCCTTCTCGGTAATACACATCATATAAGCCTTGCAAGCATTGCAACTAATAAGTTAGTTGCGAGATGATGTATTACGGAACGAGTAAAGAGACTTGCCGTAACGAGATTGAACTAGGTATTGGATACCGACAATCGAATCTCGGCAAGTAACATACCGATGACAAAGGGAACAACGTATGTTGTTATGCGGTTTGACCGATAAAGATCTTTGTAGAATATGTAGGAGCCAATATGGGCATCCAGGTTCCGCTATTGGTTATTGACCGAGAATAGTTCTAGGTCATGTCTACATAGTTCTCGAACCCGTAGGGTCCGCACGCTTAAGGATTCGATGACAGTTTTATTATGAGTTTATGAGTTTTGATGTACCGAAGGAGTTCGGAGTCCCGGATGAGATCGGGGACATGACGAGGAGTCTCGAAATGGTCGAGACGTAAAGATCGATATATTGGACGACTATATTCGGAGTTCGGAAAGGTTCCGAATGATTCGGGTATTTTTCGGAGTACCGGAGAGTTACGGGAATTCGCCGGGGAGAAGTATTGGGCCTTATTGGGCCCTGCGGGAAAGAGAGAGGGGCTGCCTAGGGCAGGCGCGCTTCCCATGGCCTAGTCCGAATTGGACTAGGGAGAGGGCCGCACCCTTGCTTCCTTCCTTCTCTCTTCCCCTTACTTGTCTCCTACTCCTAATACATGGAAGGACTCCTAGTTGGACTAGGAAAGGGGAATCCTACTCCCGGTGGGAGTAGGACTCCCCATGGCGCGCCCCTACTAGGGCCGGCCTCCTCCTCCCTCCCTCCTTTATATACGGGGCAAGGGGCACCCCATGGACACACAAGTTGATCTACGGATCGTTCCTTAGCGTGCAGGCGGTGCCCCTCCACCATATTCCACTTCGGTCATATCGTTGCGGAGCTTAGGTGAAGCCCCGCGCCGGAGAAGTCATATCGTCATGAGCTTAGGCGAAGCCCCGCGCCGTTGAGCATCATCATCGTCACCACGCCGTCGGTTGACGGAACTCATCCCGACACTTTGCTGGATCGGAGTTCGGGATCGCCATCGAGCTGAACGTGTGCAGAACTCGGAGGTGCCGACGCTCGGTGCTTGGATCGGTCGGATCGTGAATACGCACGACTACATCAACCGCGTTGTTATAACGCTTCCGCTTTCGGTCTACGAGGGTACGTGGACAGACACTCTCCCCTCTCGTTGCTATGCCATCACCATGGTCTTGCGTGTGCGTAGGAATTTTTTGAAATTACTACGTTCCCCAACAGTGGTATCAGAGCCTGGTTTTATGCGTTGATGTCATGTGCACGAGTAGAACACAAGTGAGTTGTGGGCGATATAAGTCATACTGCTTACCAGCATGTCATACTTTGGTTCGGCGGTATTGTGAGATGAAGCGGCCCGGACCGACATTACGCGTACGCTTACGCGAGACTGGTTTCACCGCTTCGAGCACTAGTTGCTTAAAGGTGACCGCGGGTGTCAGTTTCTCTCACTTTAGTTGAACCGAGTGTGGCTACGCCCGGTCCTTGCGAAGGTTAAAACAGCACCAACTTGACAAACTATCGCTGTGGTTTTGATGCGAGGTAAGAACGGTTCTTGCTCAGCCCGTAGCAGCCACGTAAAACTTGCAACAACAAAGTAGAGGACGCCTAACTTGTTTTTGCAGGGCATGTTGTGATGTGATGTGGTCAAGACGTGATGCTATATTTTATTGTATGAGATGATCATGTTTTGTAACCGAAGTTATCGGCAATGGCAGGAGCCATATGGTTGTCGCTTATTGTATGAAATGCAACGCCATGTAATTGCTTTACTTTATCACTAAGCAGTAGCGATAGTCGAGAAGCAATAGTTGGCGAGACGACAACGATGCTACGATGGAGATCAAGGTGTCGCGCCGGTGACGATGGTGATCATGACGGTGCTTCGGCGATGGAGATCACAAGCACAAGATGATGATGACCATATCATATCACTTATATTGATTGCATGTGATGTTTATCCTTTATGCATCTTATCTTGCTTTGATTGACGGTAGCATTATAAGATGATCTCTCACTAAAATTATCAAGAAGTGTTCTCCCTGAGTATGCACCGCTGCCAAAGTTCGTAGTACCCGGACACCACGTGATGATCGGTGTGATAAGTTCTCGTCCATCTACAACGGTGCAAAACAGTTGCACACGCGAATACTCAGGTTAAACTTGACGAGCCTAGCATATAACAGATATGGCCTCGAACACGAGACCGAAGGTCGAGCGTGAATCATATAGTAGATATGATCAACATAGAGATGTTCACCATTGAAACTACTCCATCTCACGTGATGATCGGACATGGTTTAGTTGATTTGGATCACGTAATCACTTAGATGACTAGAGAGATGTCTATCTAAGTGGGAGTTCTTAAGTAATATGATTAATTGAACTTTAATTTATCATGAACTTAGTCCTGGTAGTATTTTGCAAATTATGTTGTAGATCAATAACTCGCGTTGTTGCTTCCCTATGTTTGTTGCTTTCATATGTTTATTTTGATATGTTCCTAGAGAAAAATTATGTTGAAAAATGTTAGTAGCAATGATGCGGATTGGATCCGTCATCTGAGGTTTATCCTCATTGCTGCACAGAAAAATTATGTCCTTAATGCACCGCTAGGTGACAAACCTATTGCAGGAGCAGATGCAGACGTTATGAACGTTTGGCTAGCTCAATATGATGACTACTTGATAGTTTAATGCACCATGCTTAAAGGCTTAGAATCGGGACTTCAAAGACGTTTTGAACGTCATGGACCATATGAGATGTTCCAGGAAATGAAGTTAATATTTCAAGCAAATACCCGAGTTGAGAGATATGAAGTCTCCAACAAGTTCTATAGCTAAAAGATGGAGGAGAATCGCTCAACTAGTGAGCATGTGCTCAGATTGTCTGGGTACTTCAATCGCTTGAATCAAGTGGGAGTTAATCTTCCAGATAAGATAGTGATTGACAGAATTCTCTAGTCACCATCACCAAGTTAGTAGAACTTCGTGATGAACTATAATATGCAAGGGATGACAAAAGTAATTCCCAAGCTCTTCGTAATGCTGAAATCGACGAAGGTAGAAATCAAGAAAAGAGCATCAAGTGTTGATGATTGACAAGACCACTAGTCTCAAGGAAAAGGGCAAAGGGAAGAAGGGAACTTCAAAAGAACGGCAAGCAAGTTGCTACTCGAGTGAAGAAGCCCAAGTCCGGACCTAAGCACGAGACTAAGTGCTTTTGCTACAATGGAATTGGTCACTGAAGCGGAACTACCCCAAGTGTTTGGCGGATAAGAAGGATGGCAAAGTGAACAAAGGTATATTTGATATACAGATTATTGATGTATATTTTACTAGTGTTCATAGCAACCCTCGGTATTTGATACTGGTTCAGTTGCTAAGAGTAGTAACTCAAACGGAGTTGCAGAATGAACAGAAACTAGTTGAAGGGGAAGTGACGATGAGTGTTGGAAGTAGTTCCAAGATTGATATGATCATCATCGCACACTCCCTATACTTTCGGGATTAGTGTTAAACCTAAATAAATGTTATTTGGTGTTTGCGTTGAGCATGAATATGATTTGATCATGTTTATTGCAAAACGGTTATTCATTTAAAGTCAAAGAATAATTGTTGTTCTGTTTAAATGAATAAAACCTTCGATGGTCATACACCCAATGAAAATAGTTTTCAAAACGGTTATTCATTTAAAGTCAAAGAATAATTGTTGTTCTATTTAAATGAATAAAACCTTCAATGGTCATACACCCAATAAAAATAGTTTGTTGGATCTCGATCGTAGTAATACACATATTCATAATATTGATGCCAAAAGATGCAAAGTTAATAATGATAGTGCAACTTATTTGTGGCACTGCCGTTTAGGTCATATTGGTGTAAAGCGATGAAGAAACTCCATGCTGATGGGATTTTGGAATCACTTGATTATGAATCACTTGATGCTTGCGAACCATGCCTTATGGGCAAGATGACTAAAGACTCTGTTCTCCGGAACAATGGAGCGAGCAAATGACTTATTGGAAATAATACATACTGATGTATGCGGTCCGATGAGTGTTAAAGCTCACGGCAAGTATCGTTATTTTCTGACCTTCACAAGATGATTTGAGCAGATATGAGTATATCTACTTAATGAAGCACAAGTCTGAAACATTTGAAAAGTTCAAATAATTTCAGAGTGAAGTGGAGAATCATCGTAATAAGAAAATAAAGTTTCTACGATCTGATCGTGGAGGAGAATATTTGAGTTACGAGTTTGGCCTTCATATAAAACAATGTGGAATAGTTTCACAGCTCACGCCACATGGAACACCATAACGTAATGGTGTGTCCGAACGTCATAACCATACTTTATTTTGATATGGTGCGATCAATGATGTCTCTTACCGATTTACCAATATCGTTTTGGGGTTATGCATTAGAGACAGCTGCATTCATGTTTAATAGGGCACCATCTAAATCCGTTGAGATGACACCGTATGAACTATGGTTTAACAGTAAACCTAAGCTGTCGTTTCTTAAAAGTTTAGAGTTGTGATGCTTATGTGAAAAAGTTTTCAACTGATAAGCTCGAACCCAAATCGGAGAAGTGTGTCTTCATAGAATACCCAAAGGTAACTATTGGGTACACCTTCTATCACAGATCCGAAGGCAAGTTATTCGTTGCTAAGATGGATCCTTTCTAGAGAAGAAGTTTCTCTCGAAAGAAGTGAGTGGGAGGAAAGTAGAACTTGATGAGGTAATTGTACCTTCTCCCTTATTGGAAAGTAGTTCATCACAGAAATCAGTTCCGGTGATTCCTGCACCAATTAGTAAGGAAGTTAATGATGATGATCATGAAACTTCAGATCAAGTTGCTACCAAACCTCGTAGGTCTTCCAGAGTAAGATCCGCACCAGAGTGGTACGGTAATCATGTTCTGGAAGTCATGTTACTAGACCATGATGAACCTACGAACTATGAGGAAGCGATGATGAGCCTAGATTCCGCGAAATGGCTTGAGGCCATAAAATCTGAGATAGGATCCATGTATGAGAACAAAGTATGGACTTTGATTGAGTTGCTCGATGATCAGCAAGCCATGTAGATAAATGGATCTTCAAGAGGAAGACGGACACTGATAGTGGTGTTACTATCTACAAAGCTCGACTTGTCACAAAAGGGTTTTCGACAAGTTCAAGGTGTTGACTACAATGAGATTTTCTCAACTGTAGCGATGCTTAAGTCTGTCCGAATCATGTTAGCAATTGCCACATTTTATGAAATCTGGAAAATGGATGTCAAAACTACATTCCTTAATGGATTTATTAAAGAAGAGTTGTATATGATGCAACCAGAAGGTTTTGTCAATCCTAAAGGTGCTAACAAAATGTGCAAGCTCCAGCGATCCATCAATGGACTGGTGCAAGCATCTCGGAGTTGGAATATACGCTTTTGATGTGTTGATCAAAGCATATGGTTTTATACAGACTTTTGGAAATGCTTGTATTTACAAGAAAGTGAGTGGGAGCACTACAGCATTTCTGATAAGTATATGTGAATGACATATTGTAGATTGGAAATAATGTAGAATTATTCTGCAAAGCATAAAGGAGTGTTTGAAAGGAGTTTTTCAAAGAAAGACCTCGGTGAAGCTGCTTGCATATTGAGCATCAAGATCTATAGAGATAGATCAAGACGCTTGATAAGTTTTTTCAATGAGTACATACCTTGACAAGATTTTGAAGTAGTTCAAAATGGAACAGTCAAAGAAAGAGTTCTTGCCTGTGTTACAAGGTGTGAAATTGAGTAAGACTCAAAACCCGACCACGGCAGAAGATAGAAAGAGAATGAAAGTCATTCCCTATGCCTTGGCCATAGGTTCTATAAAGTATGCCATGCTGTGTACCAGATCTATTGTATACCCTACACTGAGTTTGGCAAGGGAGTACAATAGTGATCTAGGAGTAGATCACTGGACAGCGGTCAAAATTATCCTTAGTGGAATAAGGATATGTTTCTCGATTATGGAAGTGAAAAAGGGTTCGTCGTAAAGGGTTACGTCGATGCAAGTTTTGACACTGATCTGGATGACTCTAAGTCTCGATCTAGATACATATTGAAAGTGGGAGCAATTAGCTAGAGTAGCTCCATGCAGAGCATTTTAGACATAGAATATTTGCAAAATACATACGGCTCTGAATGTGACAGACCGCTGACTAAAATTATCTCACAAGCAAAACATGATCACACCTTAGTACTCTTTGGGTGTTAATCACATAGCGATGTGAACTAGATTACTGACTCTAGTAAACCCTTTGGGTGTTGGTCACATGTCGATGTGAACTATGGGTGTTAACCACATATAGATGTGAACTATTGATGTTAAATCACATGGTGATGTGAACTAGATTATTGACTCTAGTGCAAGTGGGAGACTGAAGGAAATATGCCCTAGAGGCAATAATAAAGTTATTATTTATTTCCTTATATCATGATAAATGTTTATTATTCATGCTAGAATTGTATTAACCGGAAACATAATACATGTGTGAATACATAGACAAACAGAGTGTCACTAGTATGCCTCTACTTAAACTAGCTCGTTAATCAAAGATGATTATGTTTCCTAACCATAGACATGAGTTGTCATTTGATTAACGGGATCACATCATTAGGAGAATGATCTGATTGACATGACCCATTCCGTTAGCCTAGCACTTGATCGTTTAGTATGTTGCTATTGCTTTCTTCATGACTTATACATGTTCCTGTAACTATGAGATTATGCAACTCCGTTTACGGAGGAACACTTTGGTACTACCAAACGCCACAACGAATCTGGGTGATTATAAAGGAGTACTACAGGTGTCTCCAAAGGTACATGTTGGGTTGGCATATTTCGAGATTAGGTTTTGTCACTCCGATTGTCGGAGAGGTATCTCTGGGCCTTCTCGGTAATACACATCATATAAGCCTTGCAAGCATTGCAACTAATAAGTTAGTTGCGAGATGATGTATTACGAACGAGTAAAGAGACTTGCCGGTAACGAGATTGAACTAGGTATTGGATACCGACGATCGAATCTCGGGCAAGTAACATACCGATGACAAAGGGAACAACGTATGTTGTTATGCGGTTTGACCGATAAAGATCTTTGTAGAATATGTAGGAGCCAATATGGGCATCCAGGTTCCGCTATTGGTTATTGACCGAGAATAGTTCTAGGTCATGTCTACATAGTTCTCGAACCCGTAGGGTCCGCACGCTTAAGGATTCGATGACAGTTTTATTATGAGTTTATGAGTTTTGATGTACCGAAGGAGTTCGGAGTCCCGGATGAGATCGGGGACATGACGAGGAGTCTCGAAATGGTCGAGACGTAAAGATCGATATATTGGACGACTATATTCGGAGTTCGGAAAGGTTCCGAATGATTCGGTATTTTTCGGAGTACCGGAGAGTTACGGGAATTCGCCGGGGAGAAGTATTGGGCCTTATTGGGCCCTGCGGGAAAGAGAGAGGGGCTGCCTAGGGCAGGCCGCGCGCCCCCCCATGGCCTAGTCCGAATTGGACTAGGGAGAGGGGCCGCACCCCTTGCTTCCTTCCCTTCTCTCTTCCCCTTACTTGTCTCCTACTCCTAATACATGGAAGGACTCCTAGTTGGACTAGGAAAAGGGGAATCCTACTCCGGTGGGAGTAGGACTCCCCATGGCGGCGCCTCACTAGGGCCGGCCTCCTCCTCCCTCCCTCCTTTATATACGGGGCAAGGGGCACCCCATGGACACACAAGTTGATCTACGGATCGTTCCTTAGCTGCAGGCGGTGCCCCCTCCACCATATTCCACTTCGGTCATATCGTTATGGAGCTTAGGTGAAGCCCTCGCGCGGAGAAGTCATATCGTCGCGGAGCTTAGGCGAAGCCTTGCGCCGTTGGAGCATCATCATCGCCACCACGCCGTCAGGTTGACGGAACTCATCCCGACACTTTGCTGGATCGGAGTTCGGGATCGCCATCGAGCTGAACGTGTGCAGAACTCGGAGGTGCCGTGACGCTCGGTGCTTGGATCGGTCGGATCGTGAAGACGCACGACTACATCAACCGCGTTGTTATAACGCTTCGCTTTCGGTTCACGAGGGTACGTGGACAGACACTCTCCCCTCTCGTTGCTATGCCATCACCATGGTCTTGCGTGTGCGTAGGAATTTTTTTGAAATTACTACGTTCCCCAACACGATGTGACAGCCCCGACGACCTGTATCCGGTGCACTCCGCCTCCACCTCCACCGCCACCGCCCCAGTCGCCCTCGCCGCCGGTGTCGACCTTTGGCATGCACGCCTGGGTCATCCCAACTCCACCGTCCTTCGCCAGATTCTCAAGAGTTTTTCATTTTCATGTAATAAGTTCGACGAGCACACCTGTCATGCTTGTCGTCTTGGCAAGCATGTTCGTCGACCGTTTAGCGAGTCAAACACTATTTCTTCTTTTCCATTTCAGTTAATCCATAGTGATGTTTGGACATCTCCTGTTGCGAGCAACACGGGCTTCATATATTATCTTGTTTTACTTGATGATTATTCTCACTTTGCGTGGACGTTTCCACTCCGTCGCAAGTCCGATGTTCTTTCCACTCTCACGGCTTTTTACTCCTACATCCTCACCCAGTTCGGGCGTCCCATTCTCACCCTTCAAACTGACAACGGAAAAGAGTTTGACAATGCTGCCACGCGTCACCTTCTCGCATCCCACGGCACTACCTTTCGTCTCACATGCCCATACATATCTCAGCAGAACAGCTGTGCCGAGCGGATCCTCTGCACTCTTAACGACTGCGTCCGCACATTGTTGTTTCACTCCAACGTGCCCCCTCGGTTCTGGCCCGATGCTCTCGCCACCGCCACACTCTTAGTTAACATTAGACTGTGTCGACCTCGCTGGAACATCAACCCACACCAACTTCTCTTTGGTTCTCCTCCTTCCTATGATGGTCTTCGCATCTTCGGATGTTTGTGTTATCCTAGCACCACCGCCACTGCACCACACAAACTTGCTCCTCGCTCCGTAGCATGTATCTTCCTAGGCTATCTTCCCAACACCAAAGGTTACCGGTGCTATGACTCCGTTTCCCACCGTGTGTACACCTCCTGACACGTGTACTTTGATGAGCGCAGTTTTCCCTTTCATCAGGTACCATCTTCTACAGAGGACTCGGCGCTCTAGGACACGGATCAGGTGCAGCCCCCGGCGCGGCCTCTCCTGGCCCCGGCGCGGCTCCCACAGGCGCCTCCCGGCGCGGCCGCTGCACGCCCTCCCATGGCGGGCCCTCCTACTGCGGCCCCGATCCCTCCCGCTGCGGCCTCCGCTGCGGGCCCCTCCGCTGTGGCCCCGTCCGCCAGCCCCTTGGCCTCGGCGCCGACGCAGTCCTGCATGGCCCCGGGTGGCCCTTCGGCTTCCACCCCGCCAGGTGACGCGGCATGCCCCGTCCCGCCTGGCTCCGCTGCGACGCCAGGAGCGACGGGCCCTCCGCCAGCTCCTTCCGTCCCTCTTGCCGCGTCCGGCCCTCCCGCTGGCATGATGACGCGATCTCGCGCTGGCATTCACCGCCCCAGCACGCGCTATGGAGCTGACGAGTACGCCTGCGTGGTGTCGACATCGTCCTCTACACCGTCGCCATCCCCTCGTCCGCACGCGCCGCCCTTCGTGATCCACTTTGGCTGGCTGCGATGCGCGAGGAGTTTGATGCGTTGCAGCGCAACCGTACGTGGAATCTTGTGCCGCGACCCCCTCACGCCAACGTCATCAGTGGCAAATGGGTGTTTCGCCACAAGACCAACCCGGACGGGTCTCTCGAGCGCTACAAGGCTCGTTGGGTGGTGCGCTCCGCCAACGCGCCGGAGTGGACTTCACGGACACCTTCGCCCCAGTCGTTAAACCGGGCACGATTCGTACGTTGCTTCAGCTCACAGTCGACATGTTCAAGGGTGGGTGACACATGGCTGCTAACATGTAGCCTTACAAACTACACTTAGTTGTGTTGTATATTGTCCTAGTAAGCCATGGAAAACACAAGTTCAGCTCCTAGTAAAAGCTTGTGAGAATGACAGCACACTGTCCAAGTGACATCAAAACATTGACTTGTTTTAGCTCCCACGCTCTGCAAATTCTCTGCCACGAGTCAAGCTCCTGTGAGAACCCAAATACCATGTTGGAATTTACTAGTAGGCCTTTGGCTCAAAGCCCAACTAAAATTTTCAAATTCTCTTGGTCCAGTCATGCATAGCTTGTGAGTGGTGCAAGTGAGACTGAAGTTTAGTCTCACCCCGGAAGTTGAGAGAGACTTGGACCTCTTTATAAAGCGAGTTCTTCTACCACTTATATGAGCATGAGAAAAGGAGATCTACACGCGGGCTCCTCCTCCTCGCTCACATCGCCACGCCATGACGTGGGAATGAGCTGAGCCGAGGACAAAGCTATGTTGTCTATATTTTTGCTGCTCAGGAATAATTAATAAGTCATTAATTAATTATTAATGGACGCATTAATTATTCAGCCGTTTCCGATTCTTTTGGATCATGGGGCTGTTAGCTGGACGTTAGTTTTTCTCCACAACCTATCCGGGCCGCACTATATGGTCAGACAGACGTCTACCCTAGCCGCCGCTGCATTGTATGGTTACGCACCACCGTTCCAGATCATTGCGCTGCCATGCAAGTCTTCTCCATCCCACCTTTGGGCGTGCACCGCAAGAAGGGACAACAGTCACCCAGAACCCCGCCTCTCTTGATCCTGTAGGGAGAGGGGCACTCAGGTTTTCGGGGAGCGCACTCGCGCGATTGCTGGCAGCGACGACTTCGCCAACGAGGACTTCTTCCCTGACCTCGGCTACCTCCTCCTCAACGACATGGCCAGCAACGTCACTGCCAACAGTGCTGCTCCCAATGCACCGTATGTGATTCTGTCCTTCTTGTTCGAGATCGTGGTAGAATTCATGTTTCTAGTCTGTGCCCTAGATTCGATATGTTCATCTACTATGCTAGTCCACATGATTAGTTTAGTCTCTGTTATTGTTGTCATGATTTCTTTTGTGCTTATTCGGTTTAAATATTGTAGTAATTTGCTCATATTTTCAACATACCACTTGACGGCTGAGATATGGGGGTGACCGTGTGAGTATGCCCAGGAGTAGCCAAAACTTTCTGGCATGGAGTATATGTCCACTCTACTCTAGCAAAGTTTGACGGTGGAAAAGTATAAGGAACGGCTTGTGGCCAAGGGTTATACCCAGAAAGAAGGTGAAGACTACTTTGATACTTACTCACCCGTGGCCACAGTGATCACTATTCGGGTGCTACTATCACTGGCTGCCTCATGCGGTCTTCTCGTTCATCAAATGGACGTTAAGACGGCTTTCCTCAATAGAGATTTGAAGGAGGAAATTTACATGGATCAGCCAGATGGTTTTGTAGTACCTGGTCAGGAAGGAAAGGTGTACAAGTTATTAAAGTCTCTCTATATGGCCTTAAACAAGCTCCTAAATAGTGGCATGAGAAGTTCGAAAGAACATTAACTGTTGCAGGCTTTGTAGTAAACAATGGTGACAAGTGTGTGTCCTATCGCCATGGTGGGGGCGAAGGAGTTATTCTTTGTGTGTATGTCGATGACATACTGATCTTTGGAACCAAACTTGAATTAATCAAGGAGGCTAAGGATTTCTTATCTCGTTGTTTTGAGATGAAGGATCTAGAAGTAGATGATGTTATCTTAAACATCAATCTGCTGAGAGATGAGAATGGTGGGATTACACTCTTAAGTCTTACTATGTGGAAAAGGTCTTGAGTCGCTTTGGGTATAGCGACTGGAAGTCTTCTCCAACTCCATATGATGCTAGCGTGTTGCTTCGAAAGAATCGACGGGTCGCTAGAGATCAACTGAGGTATTCTCAGATTATTGGCTCGCTTATGTACTTGGCGAGTGCCACGAGGCCTGACATCTCTTTTGCTATGAGAAACTGAGTTGGTTTGTGTCAAAGCCGGGAGATGATGATTGGCATACGCTTGAGAGAGTTATACGCTATTTGAAAGGCACTGCGAGCTATCGGATAAGGGCTCGGCTGAAGCACTCAATGTTCTTTACACCCAAACCACCGTACTTTTTTGGCGAGTGTACTTGCTTCCAATTTACCAGGCTCATCCCTCTAATGTTTACATCATCTTTTCCTGCAAGTTTGTCTATCACAGGTTGAACCCTCCCCTCTCTTTGGCTTTGGGACTGCCAGCCGTAACCCCAAGTATTGGCATGGAAGATTCCCATTCAGCAGCCCAAACTCGGCAAGTATAGTTGTGTGTTTATATCCGAGCAGGAGATAGGGTAGGCCACCATCTTATCCATGTTTGTTTTCAGCCCCGAAGCACTACCGAACAGCTGTAGGATGGTGTGGACCGCAGTTAGGTCCACTCTCACCAGGTTGATGAAGAGTCCAGCATCATCTGCATAAAAGCTAGATCAAAAACAAGCAACCCGTGTCCCAAGCGGTGTCAATATTAGTGAGTAAAATTGGGACTCAAGAAGCGCTCGTTCTCATCGACTCTAGTAACTGACAGTTTCATCATTGATGTAGTTGCAAGTAGTCTATCGCGGAATATTCAGGCTTTTGCAACCATTTTAGTAAAGATTGCAGATGGGGGCACTTTGCATTGTACGCAGATCATTCCAAGTTGTGTCCGGGAAACTCAAGGGCATTCATTTGCAAGTAATTTGCGAGTTATTTCATTAGGCTGCTATTATTGGCCGATGTCCTCCGCCGTGACGGCGATGGCGTTGTCTTGGTGGAGGCAGCGGTGTGGCAGCGGCCTTGTGCACTTATCGTATCACGACAACGTTCTGCTTGATCGGTCCTCCTCGATCTAGCCATCGACGTGTTCCGGAACTACTGTCGGAGATCTTGGCCAAGGATATTTGGATCGGATAGTGTTTTTGTTCGTGCGTGTATCAGTCTATGTGGCTTCAGGAGGTCATAGCACGAAGCTTTGTTATTTGTTTACACCATGGGACATATCAGCATCTCGATTTCCATGGCACAAACAGTGGTGAGAAAGTCTTGATGGCTGAGATCAAACAATCAATAAGGCGGAGGGGGCCTTGAAGGCGATGGAATCAGCCAGGTGTTCAATAACTTTCAGTAGCAGCAGCGTCAAGTGGGGGCGATAGCACTGGAGGATTTTATTTTTGGTGGTGCTCCTCGGGTGTCGAGTCGTGACTTTCAGGGTGAAAACCTAAGGTCTGCCCTTCATTAGTTGTGTCTAGCAATTCGCTTGTTGAAGGTGTTGTTTTAAGAGCTCGGTCTTTCTTCAGGGTGAAAACCAATAATATTGAATCGCGTGATGATGGTGCTTGTGCACTGATTTCTTCTCGAAGGCGTCAGTTTTGAAGACCTTTTATGTTTTTTGGGTGTTGCCTTTTGTGGTGGTTCGTGTGTTACTGCTGAGAGGAATTGATCACTGTGGCGATGCCATTTTTTATTTCTTTTTTGTTTTCTTTCCGGGCTGTGTGCATCCTACATGTCTTTGTGACTTCTTCTTGGTGCAGAGCTTGGGTGTAATTGGTATTTTCATGATATTAATATATTTCCTTTAAAGAAATGATATGACGGTGGGAATGGACTGGTTGCAGCATTTTGGACCGGTGTGGGTTGATTGGACTGGGGAGATTCTGCAGTTTATGCACGTAGGGGAGCAACTTATACTCACAGGAGTGCATAGTCAGCTGCATCCAGTAAAACTCGTTTCTCTCAAGCAGTTGTGTGCACTGGAAGCCTGTAATGCCATTGCTCATATGGTGTCTATCAGCCTCTTGCCTTCTGGAGCTGTTGTTGATTACTATCACTCCATGCTTTTACGTGATATGAAACTACAAACTGAAGGAACTGCTTTTGAGAATGAATCTACTGCCATTAATACATATTTATATATCTCTGATCTTCAATACAAAGTTTCCGTGATCTTCTGACATGATTGCGAACAATTCGATATAATCGATGGTGTGTTTATTGCATGATGATTTGTCTTTTTATGATCAGATTGTTCATTGAAATCAATTGAATCTTTTGGGTTTTATTTGTTGTATAATAAAATAGCTTTGCGTGCTCTTCAATTTATTTTTTTTGGCCAAGTTCGATGGGTTTTCTTCAAAGTGAGTGGTGCTTTGTAGGGGATTCAATCTTGCGGTGGTCTAACATATTGACAAAAAGGGCCAAAACACATGTATTGTCTCCATGAAGGGTAAAACCATGGGTTTTTTTGTCATATTGATTGACTTCTTCCTGTCTATAGTATGTCATATTTGTTATTGCGATACTTTGTTTCTTGCTAACTTAATACCTTGAGATGCATACTAGATAACGCTTTTGAGACGGGATATTAGTGGTAGATGCAGTTGGATTAATGGTCTACTCATCACGGATCGTAATGCCTATATGAAACTATACCATGAATGATCACATGATACTTAATGCTTTTGCCCAGGTAGAGCCACTCCGCCCAGGACGTGGTATCACATCATGCCTCGTGCAGAGTCATGGTTGTGTGGAGGGAGGGAAGGGAGGCACCTCGCCGGGTCGACTATGAACACCTCATGGGCTAGCGTGAATAGGCCTTGCCGGCAGCAACATGCGATATGTGCCTTGCAAATACAATTTGCCGCTGCGAGTGGTGTTATATTCTTCGGGATCTTCGGTAAATTTGAATGAACCGGTTTAGATTTAAGAAAAACAAAAAAAGATTTTCGTTTGAGGCTCTGTCACTGGAATGATCCGACCCAGTAATCATGTCGACGCGACATGCTGACGCCAATGTTTTTTGTTTTGTCTTCATTTTTTTCTATTCATTTTTTCGTTTACCTTTTTACTATTGTTTCTATTTCAGGTATTCTAAACACATGTGTTAGTCGGTTTTCGGCCAGTTTTCCTTATTAACTGGTCATTTCTCTTCTTTTATATGAAAAGGCAGAGCTCCTGCCGGTTGCTCGAAAAAAAAAACATATGTGTTAGGAAAATCACTTTACATAAATTTTGGAAAATACTAATCGAGCATTTGAAAATGTTAAATGTATATAAAATTTTAATCATGTCTACGAAAAATATTTAAGACATTAAAAAAATGTCAGGCCTTGAAACAAATGTACGTAACATTTAAAAACAGTTCGCATAATTAGAAAATACTTCGCACATTAAAAAATGTACTTTACATTAAAAACAATTCACAGGGTTCAAAAATGCTTTTTTTTCATTTTCAGAAAAAGTGTATAATTTTTTTTAAATTGTACCATTAATATAATATAATGTACGTGACATTTTTAAAAACAATGCCACACCAGAGGTGGATCGAATCTTTTGACACCCAACCATTTGGTCAATTGTATATTAAATATGTCCTAGTATTTTATAAAATTGATTTGGTCCATTTTTGCAACAAATATATTATAGGTCCTTCACAAAAGAACTCATTTTGGACACTCGAAAAATGAAAAATGTTTTTTTTGGCCGAAAAACTCATATCTCACGACACATTTTTAAAGATATTTATCTTTTTTCATTTTTGTTATTTTTTTCTGAAAACTTGTTCACATTTTGGTGACACAATGAGAAGGTTTCCATTTTCTTTTTGAATTTCTCAGGTCATAAAATAGCTAACATGATTTTAACACATTATTTCTAGGCAACTATGACCTACTTAGATGGTCATAAGATCATACTGCATTCTGATTGGTCCGTGGACGTATCACGCGGATCGTGCATCATACGCCGTCGGGTTCTCGCAGATCCAACCGCCGTCCTCAAGCCTTCCAGACCAACCCCGAAACCCTAGCTATGTCCTCGTGGTCATTTTCCATCCACCTCCCCGCCTCCTTTCTTTCCCTCTCCTCCTCTCCCCTTCCAGATCCGGCGGAGCTCTTCCTCCTCTCCATCGCGCCCTTCCTCACCGCATCGCCACCCCGACTCCCTTCCCTTCCTCTCGCGACGCATCCGCCGTCTTCTCTCTCGCGACGCTGCACCCTCCCCACCAGCCCCTCGCTTCCTTCTCCACCAAAACCGATCGAAGACACGGAAACAATCCTCCCCACCCCCTCCCCCTCTCGATCAATCGATCCCGACCGGCCGCGGCGGCGATGGATCTCTCCAGCGGGGCCGGCGGTGGCGTGACGCTGTCGGAGATGTACCAGAGCGCGCGGCAGCTGCAGGGTAGGGGAGCCGCCGCGGCTCAGCACCGCTGCCGCCCCGACCCCAAATCTCCCCCCGCCGGCGGTCTCCGTCCCTCTCTTTCTCACCCAAGGCTGCAGATCGAGCCTCCTTGCGGCCAGATTCGCCAGCCTTGGGGGAGACGGAGAGTGGGACGGGAGGGACGCCACCACCACACCGTCGTCGGTCTCCCTCCGTCCATCCGTGCGGGTGGTTGGTTGGGGACAACGCCAGCACCTCCGCCATGGAGACGGAGATAGAGCCCTTCTCCCAAACCACCATGCGGCGCAGCGGCAGATGACCCCTCCCCGGTGGCTGGCTAGGGTTTCGGTCGCCTCCCACACCAGCGCCGCTCCGACGAGTCTGCAACATCTCCGACGACGCCCATGGTACTCACGCCCTCCTCCCCTATCCTGCTCATCTTCTTCTCCCCTCCCCTCCCCTACCCTCCCCTTCCCTCATCTTATTCTTCTGGATCTGTCCATCTGATTCCTGCGCTTGGTTTGTGCAGCAGGCCATCACCATGGAAGCTGCTACCTGCGGATGTGACCTGTGATTGATGGAGGAGGAGCACCATGGCGGGTGTGAGTGTAGGTGCAGCCCATCGCCATGCAAGCAAGGCCCGCACTCTCTTCATGTTTCTTCATCTCAGGTCAACCCATTATTTCTCCTCTGCTATGCTACCATACTATGGTTTGCTGCTGCCAAACCTGTGAGTTAGTTGGTAGCTGCTGCAACTAGTAGTACTATGTTATTTAAATGCTTGCTGCTGCCTTGTCTCTGTAGACTCATTTAGGAGTTGCTGCAACTAGTAGTACTCTGTTATTTAAATGCTTGCTGTTGTAGACTTGTAGCGGATCCTGAAAGAGTTCTGCATCAGTGCATCTAGTATTTGCAGTCAACCGTGATTTAATACATCTAGCAGCGGGTTATAAGGTCAAATGCTAGTTGATGTAGTGGTTGATTGGTATAATAGGTAAAAATCGATTTACTGCTGAACAATAGATGATCTTACTAAACACCTAGCCCACCTTGCCTGATATGCTTGTATCTGCTACATGTTGTTTTCATCTTGATAGCTAGCGGCCTAGCACGATGAACTTTGATTATGAAATCTCTATATGCTGTAAAATTAATTGGGTCAATCTCAAATTTTGTTGTGAATTGTAAGATGCTTTAAGTAAATGTTTTTTTGCCTTCTCGCATGTAGGCGGTCAGGCGAGATAGCAAGCAAGAGGTTCAGTCTATTGGAGTAGGATGGCGAGCTGCTGATTCGGTTAACCAGGGGTACACTGTGGTAGTATGATTTCTGCCTGACCATCCAGACCGTGGAGAAGCAGAGTCGGCCGCTGGCGGGGGACATGGGCAACGACCAGATCGTCGTCCTCTCCAAGTGAAGGGGATAACTCAACTAGGTCTGCAGCTAACTCAACTTGACCCTGCTGTTGTTATGATTTCTGTGTAGAAGCATGTTAAGAGACTTGGCTGTATTCATGGAGGTGCTTAAATATGTTCTGTTTAGCCTTAGGGCATGACTAAGGCATGCCATATGTTCTGTTTGAAGTCACTTGCAAATAATCTAACCATATCAGCTGCTTCAGTAATTATATCATTACTGCCTTGTTTTGAGACTTGCACAAAATTACTTGATGGCCAATATTTCAACACAAAACTCTGAATCAGGATGTGAAGTGATTTCATGGCACTAGTGCAGAACCGGGCAATATCACCGGTTCGTAAGGCCCTTTAGTGTCGGTTACATAACCGGCACTAAAGTGTGGTCACTAAAGGCCCCCCCTTTAGTATCGGTTCAGCACGAACCGGTGCTAAAGGGCAACCACGTGGCACGAGGCAGCTCCGAGGGCCGGGAGCCCTTTAGTACCGGTTGGTAACACCAACCGGCACTAAAATGTTTGGGGGGTTTTTGGTTTTATGATTTCTTTTTCATTTAATTTTGTGTTTTCCATTTTAATTCTTTTTCGTTTCACCCACAGATATATATATAAAATAACTCATGCATGCTCGCATCATACATCATCATATATAATAACAAGTCCTACTAGCTAATTAATCAAGCATCGTCATACAACTTCTACTCGTTATTAATAATAAGTCATAGGATCATCATCCTCATAGTCATCGAACCGAACCCTACATAATTGTTCTTAGCACATGATCATCAGTATCAGGTAGGATCGGACCTAAACACACTTAAGGTAAAATAGCATAAAACAATATAGACCCTGACTGTCCATTATGAAGAATGGAGATCATCCTGTCTCCAATTCTTGCGCCTCGCTTCCTTTTGCTTCCAAGAAGCTCCTTACGACTGTCCATACATTTTTTCCATCCTTTGATTGTCATGTCTCCACTTGTTTTAGAAATCTGGTATGGACAGTTGAGATTCAGAGGATGACCTGGATATATGTTCAAAACACGAAGGCTGCCGCCATTTCGATACATCAAATGAGGCACACAATCCTCTGGGATTCTCTGTTGAAAAACATAGTAATAACTTCGTAGTTAGCAATGATGTACTAGTTTTAGAAGTATGCAAAAGATGCACGGATGTCGTAATAGTAATAAAACTTACCAGGGCATCTCCATGGTAGTTACCGAGTTCAACACGTGCACTAGTGGCACGTATTGACCATAATGTTGAGGAGTTCGATTGTAGATATTGTAATTCTCAATATCATTACAAAATCCAACCAGATGAGTTTTCTCCTTGTAAGTTAACTCAGAGCCATCGGTGTAGTAAGTTCTATCTACCATCTTCTCGCACATTCTTTGATACTTCAAAATAAGCTGTCAATGGAAATAAGCTGTCAACTATTTTGAAGTGAACAATATAAGTTCTATTAATAATTAACTATGTTTGAGAAACTCACATAGCGGTAGAACTGGAGGAGTATCAACAAGGACCCAAATGTCCATATTGTCTTGCTCGATTTCAGGATCACCAAGATCCATGGTGACAAGCATACCCTCATCAAAACCATACAATTTGCAAAATGCTTCCCAATTTTGCAACCAAAATGGGTTACGCCTCAGCATTATACAACTTTACTTCAAAATCCACATCATGATGGGTCCTTAGGTGAATTTTCTTCGCTTCAAAATTTTTATGGTCTTCAAAATCCATCCTCTCCAAGACATAGCGTCTTGCATGGCATGGGATTAACTATACTCGAATTGTAAAAGATGAAAATTACACGCTCAAATAGTTGAAGTCATGCTTAATTATGAAAAAACACTTGTAAATGCTATGCATCGTTTCAACGAAGGTCTCCTCGAGCTTAATGCTGAAGCGCCGACCATCGCCCAGTGAGGCCTGTCGCGACTCACCTCGATCGTCATGGCACCAGTCGCACTTCGGAGACTTTCGTCCTCCGATGATGACATTTCCTATAATGCTCATAATTCAAAGACTAAATTAGATCATTATTATTCAACTAATCATATGCATATGCCTTGCATAGTGCTCTCCAATTTGAGCATTCAATAAGAAAAACTACATCATCTCCACCTGTCCGTACATGAATATTATCACTAATACACGCCAGTACAGCTAGAACCAGTTTTACTAATTTTCTTGCTAAAATAAACTACTTCTATAGTAAAATGAACCAGTTCTATTAAATCAACTAGTTCAACTACTAAGCACTTACTATAAATAGAATAATGTAGTACTTACTAAAAATAAACAAGTTTCCTAGTTCTAACTAAGTCCATTAAACACTTTCTAAGTAGTTCAAATCTAATTCATCTAACATTCGACATTAATCTAACATTTATATAAACTCAAAATATATAAAAATTAAATAAACAAAAAACTCATTAACCTAGTTATATTAATTATTGAACTAGTTCAAATCTCATATACCTAAATTTTCTTACTAAAAATAAACTAGTTATATTAATTATTGAACTAGTTCTAATCTCTAGTTCGACAATTTTTCTATCTAGCTAGCTAATTCATCTAACATGCGTGTGTGGTATATATATGTGTGTGTGTGTGTGCGTGTGTGGTATATATATGTGTGTGTGTGTGCGGCCTGGCCAGACGCCGCCGCCCAGACTTGTCTGCGGGCTTGGCGTCTGGGGGGCGCCACGTTCGGGCGGCGGGGGGACGGACGAGCCTTGTGCGGGCGGGCGGACGGCGGCGGCGGTACGCGAGGAGAGAGATCGTCTGACGGACGGCGGGGGGGACGACGACGGACGACAGAGGCGGCGTTGAAGCGGCGGCGGGGGACGACGACGACGACGACGGGCGACGGGCGGCGACGATGGGGGCGGCGCGAGAGAGGTTGACGAAAGAAGTGGGGAGATGTAACTGAAATTTCGTAAATGATGTATATACAGGGTGAGCCTTTAGTACCGGTTGGAGCCACCAACCGTACTAAAGGCCAGGCAAAGAGGGAAGAGCAGGCCTTTAGTACCGGTTGGTGGCTCCAACCGGTACTAAAGGTGATCTTGGCACCGGTTGGAGCCACCAACCGTACTAAAACCTCGCGCTGCAACCCCAAAGTTTAGTCCCTCCTCGCTAGGCGAAGGGCAGCCGCACTGGTTTATAAACCCAGCAGCGGCTACCTCTTCGAATTCCTCTATATAGCAGGCTTGCGGGCCTAAATTCTGCGCGCTGCCCTGTGAGTCTGCTGTGCCTTTAAGGCCTGTAATTGCACTCTTGTGGCCTAGCAGGCCAACAGGGCAGCGCCCCAAATTTTTTTGTAGTTTTTTTCTTTTCTGCTATTTTTTCTTCTATTTCTTTCTGTGTAGTTTTTTGTATAGTTTTTTCTGTTATACTTATTTTCTTCTATATATTTGTGAGTAGTTTTTTATCTAGTTTCCCAAATTCAACATTTTCAGAGTTCATTTTGTAGTGATTTTAAATTTCACGATCATTTTGTAAACGATTGAAAAATAGCAAATATAATTTTTCCCTGCTATATTTATAATTTTTCCTTCTATTTTATAATTTTTCTGCTATATTTATTTTGTTCTATTTATTTCTGAGTAGATTTTCATCTAGTTAAAAAAAAAGAAATGCCGACGTGCAATTAGTTTTTGCCATAACAGAAGAAGTCCGGAGTTGTAATAAGTTATTAAAAAAGAGGTGCAATGCTCGTTAATTTGCTTCAAGCCTTTCAGAATAGTGTAAACTGCACTGCGCATAGCTCCGTGCAATCTACCATATTCCGCAAGGCTTGAAGCTAAGCAACGTGAGCATTGAGCCTCTTCTTCATCGTCTCTGCACTCAGGGCTTATAAACCGCTCATAGTCCCTCTCTCTTGGCGAGGTGGGACTAAAAAACAGCTTCCTAAGCAACTGTAGTACTGGTCACCCTTTAGTACCGGTTGGAGGCAAAATTAAGGCAGAAATGGTTGAAAGTTGATGGCGTCGCTTTGAATGGTGCATACTGAACGCACAAAAAGTCTGGAGTAGTAATAATTTTAAAAAAAATGAAATGCCTTTGTATAACAGATGAGTTTAATTTTGTCCGAAACCTGAATACTTCGAAAGAGATTGTCCAGTTTGTGAACGAAGTGCATCTAGTTTTTGCCGTAACCCTCTCTACTTTTTTGAACAATCTATGTGGGTGAAATGATGATACCATGCCAAGTTTCAACCTTTTCAGAGTTCATTTGTAGTGCTTTTCAATTTCCAGGTCATTTAGTTCTCAAAACAAATCATTGAATGCATGAAAAATAGCAAATGAAGGCAGAAATAGTTGAAAGTTGATGGCGTCGCTTTGAATGGTGCATACTGAACGCAAAAAAATATAAGAGCATTTACATCATGATCTTATATTTCTTTACAGTCTAAATTGTCAATATGATCATATAACATTAAAAAATATACTTTGATCATCAATGATCTTTGTGTGTACAATCTGAATTGTCAATATGAGTCATCAACGATTTATAAACCGATGAAGACTCATATTGAGGCCACAAATTCTACACATAGAGTTCAATGTAGACCAAGTGCTTATGATAGTTTGAGAAATAACATATTTAAGGTGGTAAAAGGCTTGTTAGGGGAGCGAGGTGGGACTAATTAAAACATCCCGCCACAACGTCATTAGTACCGGTTCGTGGCATGAACCGGTACTAAATGGTGATGGTGGGGGCATAGCCTGACCGCAGGCTGACACAGCCTCTTTAGTACCGGTTCGTGGCATGAACCGGTACTAAAGGTTCGCCACGAACCGGTGCTATTGATCGGCCCCACGAACCGGCACTAATGTATACATTAGTACCGGCTCAAAATCAAACCGGCACTAATGAGCTTCACGTATGACCCTTTTTCTACTAGTGTGGGTTTTAGTGGTAGAACCTATTTAAAGTAAACTGTTATACTCCAATATAGTTCTGAATCAGTTGCCTTGCATCTGCTGTTGTTCTGGATTCTCTGAACAAGTATAAGAAACATGACTAGGGGGAAACTGATATCTGAACAAACTTGCATAACAAAAAAAGTATGTGGAAGCTTCGTAATGTGCAAGGAAAACTAAATTTATGCTGCGCACTAGAAATGATTATAATTTGAGCGATTCTCGTGGAAACCAATAGTTGTAGATACACGTTCTTGTTGCTGTGAGATCCCATTGGCGGTGAGATTGATTTGTATGATCTAGTGTCGCATTTGATTGCTTGCTGGCTGAAAGTGGAGCATTAGTAGTAATGCTGCATTGCTATATTCCTCTGTGATATCAGCAAGTTACTGTATGCGTTAGAGAAATCAGTTTTGATTTATTTGTTGTTCTTTTTTTTTCTTTCTAAGTTTTGCATGAGAGCAAACTGGTGTAGCTAGCTGGACTATGCAGCCATGAATCAGTAAGTAGCATATTCAGTTTTGCTAATAGAAAATAAATGTATTAAAAACTTTAAAAACTGCATAATAAGTGCTTGTTCATGTTTGGTTTTCTCTAAACTTTGTTTGTATGATTGAGGGAAAATTTACTTGGTTCTTTTCTCGAAACTGTGCTTGGAACATTCGTTTTTATGATCTAAAATTGCCTTCCTGTGATGATGCAGGTGCCCAGTTTGTCCTCGCTACCGAAGGAGCTCCATGTTGAAGAAGATTGAAGAGCACCAGGGTTAACACCAGGGCAGCTTGTAGAGCTTGTAGAGCTTGTAGAGCTTGTATATGTATAGAGCTTGTAAATGTATCACGTGTAGAGCTTGTAGAGCTTGTATATGTTAGAGCTTATTATGTGTAGAGCTTGTACAATAGGAGCTTTGTACTGAATCTCGCTGATAATATTTGGAGTATTATGTGTGTGTTTTGTTTGTGCCAATTTAAATACTGGTTATTTAATTACTGTTAAATTGAAATATGAAGAATATGAACTTGCTAGCTGGGACCCACGTACCTGAACCTGACATCTGGGACCCATTTGACTAGTGGACCTTTTTTATATTACGAAAAAACTAAAACTTTCTAGCAGAAAAGGCCACGGTATCAAAATGAGAAGGCTTAATTGTTGGGCTTGGCCCATCTATCTAGCCAAAATTAATATGAGAAAAAAAACACAAATAGGCCGAATTGTTGGGCTAGGCCCATGTAGAAAATCGAATTGGACCGGGCTGAATCTTGTGCCACATCAGCTTGCCACGCTGGATGCATACGTGGCCTGGGGAGGTTGCTAGTGACCAAAACGCCACAATGGACATATTTTGGTCATAAAAGTCTTCGACCATTCCAGAAGAAAGGTCGCTATAGTCAGTTTACGACTGCCAGCTTTTGACCTTCTCGTTTTGGTCACAAAAAGGTCGGAAATGAAAAACCATGACCTTTGAGTGACCAATAGTGGTGGTCACAAGTTGACATATTTCTTGTAGTGACTAGGGAAAACCCTAGCAGCAGCGCGGGTTTTAGGCTGTCGATCAAGAGCGGGTTGGAGCGCCATTGCATGCGGCGCTTCAGCTAAAGCTTAGCGATGGCGTGCCTCAACCCACGCTACTGCTAAATCGACTTAGCAGTAGCGCTTCCCTAGAGGAGCGCTACTGGTAATTAGTAGTAGCGCTTCTCCCTGCCCGCGCTACTAATATTATTTCGTATTTTATTTCTTTTTTATTTCATGTTGTATTCATAGACCTTTACACAAGTTTTCATACAATAGGAATTTAGAGATTGTTTTTACATCATAATGAGTTATTACATCACGGGGTGAAAGAACCGTGGACTAGTTTCAAGTGGATGTCCATCCACTTGAAACTAATCCGCGGTTCTTTCACCCAATGATATAATAAATATCATCATCATCATATCATTAACAACTTATCATCATAATACATTATTGTCATATAACACCTCCTCAAGATCATCGTTTTCATCAATGACATCACATAGCAAATTGGTCAGTAGTCGTAATCACAAGTACTCCTCATCATCAATTCTAACACATTGTACCACATAATAAACATATTGTACCTCATATGACCTACTACATTCTCTTAGGACCTATTACGTTCTCGAAGGTAAAATAGCAAAAAACAAGATAGCCCCTAACTCTCCATTATGGAGAATGGAGATTATCCTGTCTCCAATTCTTGCCTTTCACTTAATGTTACTTCCAAGAACCTCCTTGCGTATGTACACACATTTTTTCCATTCTTTGATGAGCATGTGTCCACCGGTTTTAGAAATCCGATATGCACAGGTGAGCTCCCTAGATTGACCTGGTAGTATGTTCAGAACTCTAAGGCGACCATTCAGATACATCAGATGAGGCACACAATCCATCGGGATTTTCTGTTGAAAAACATAGTAATAACTTCATAGTTAGCAATGATGTACTAGTTTTAGAAGCATGCAAAAGATGCACGGATGTTGTAATAGTAAAGAATCTTACAGGGTATCTCCATTGAAGTTACCGTGGTTCAACACATCCACTAGTGGCACGTAGTCACCATAATTTGGAGGAGTTCGATAATAGGTATTGTAATTCTCAAGATAAGTACAATAAGCGATCAGATGACTTTTCTCCTTATAAGTTAATCCGGAGCCATCAGTGTAGTGGGTTTTGTCTACAATCTTCGCACATTCTTTGAAGAATCAAAATAAGCTGTCAATGGAAATAAGTTGTCAACTATTTTGAAATAAACAATATAAATTAGTTAATAACTATGTTTGAGAAACTCACATTGCGGTAGAAGCGGAAGCGTATCAACAAGGACTCAAATGTCCATATTGTCTTGCTCAATGTCAGGATCACCAAGATCCATGATGACAATCATACCCTCATAAAAACCATACATTTTGCAAAGTGCTTCCCAATTTTGGCAACCAAAATGGGTTATGCTCTGAGTATTGCACAGATTTACTTCAAAATCCATATCATGATGGGTCCTTAGGTGTATTTTCTTTGTTTCAAAATTTTCATGGTCTTCAAAACCCATCCACTCCAAGACATAGCGTCTTGCATGGCATGGGATAAGCAACTCGAATTGTAAAAGATGAAAATTAGACGTTGAAATAGTTGAAGTCATGCTTAATTACGAAAAAAACACTTGTCGTTGTTGCGTACCGTTTCAACATCGAATGTCTCGTCGAGCTTAATGCTGAAGCGCCGATCTTCGTCCAGCTCAACGAACCTGTCGCACATACCTCGATCGTCGTGACACCAGCAGCACTCCCCCGGGAGACTGTCGTCGTCCGAGTACGACATTTCCTACGTTCATAATTCAAAGATTAAACTTGTACATATTCTAGCAGAAGTCATGCCAGAATTCACGGAAAAATCCGGCATGACCTTTGCTAAAAAAGGACATATCGAGCGCCTGAAATTTGCCGGAATGGAAATTAATCAACACTCCGGCAAAACATAGGCCACTCGGAGGTGTAACCTGAACATGACCGGCCACTTGGGCAACCACATATCCTATATGAGCAATACAAGATATACATGGAGATTTGGCAGGTCTCACCTCGAGGTCGGAGGGGGTCGATGACGGGGACGACGGCGGGGATGATGGAGGGGCTCCTTGATTTCTGCAAAAGCAAAAACCTTATAAGTTATCACTAATACATCCCGAATAATGGCTTAAACTAAAAAAATAACAACAAATATGACATGTTCAACTAGGTCTATTAATTCAACTAGTTCTTACTAAATATAAACTTACTATAAATAGAAAAAAAACTAGTTCTTTCTAAAAATAAAGTAGTTCAACTAGTTATATTAATTTACTTACTAAACTAGTTCAACTAAAACTAAACTAGTTCAACTAGTTTATTAATTTACTTACTAAAAATACATTAGTTCTATTAATTCAACTAGTTCAACTAGTTTATTAATTTACTTACTAAACTAGTTCAACTAGAACTAAACTGGTTCAACTAAAACTAAACTAGTTCGACTACTAAAAATCATTATCTATGAACCCTAAATTAAAATCTACTACTACTAAAAACATCTAGTACTAACTAAGCAGAGAGAAAGGGGTGGGGAGGGTGGGGCTTCAGAGAGGGAGAGACGGTGGCAGGGAGGTGCTCGGCGAGGGCGGGCTCGGTATCGGGAGGCGGCGGTGCTGGGCGGGCTCGGGCGGCGGCGGTGAGGTCGACGGCAGCGGCAGTGAGGTCGAGGGCGGCGACGGTGAGGTCGAGAGCGGCGGCGGGGGGCGGCGTTGAGGTTGAGGGCGGGCGGCGGCGGTGAGGGCAGGCTCGGGCGGCGGCCACAGAGGAGTAGCGGAAAGGGGGGAATGGAGGACTTAGCAAAATTTTGAGCTGGCGGGTGGTTAATTCAGAAGTAGCAGTAGCGCGTTCCAGAAAGCGCGCTACTGCTACGTTAGCTACAACGCGTTTGGCATACACGCTATTGCTACTCCTTTCTCTTTTTCCCTTTTTCATTTATTTTTCTTCACATTTTATTTTTTTCCTTTCACCATATTTTATTTCTTTCATTTTCAATTACCTTTCTATTTGCTTTCCATTTAATTTTATATCTTTTAGCAGTAGCGAGTTTAGAAGAAAACGCGCTGCTACAAAGGAAGAAGCGGTAGCGCAGTTCAATATGGTCGCTATCGGCTAAGCCGTGGGAATTATAGTGGTAGCGCTTGTTTCTGAACATGCGCTACTGCTAAAGTTTGAGCTATAGCGCGCTTTGCATGAACACGCTACTACAAATTAGCAGTAGCGCCCTATTTTAACGAGCACTACTGCTATACCTCTGTGTATAGGATTTTCCCTAGTAGTGTATTTTCATTGTATTATCTTACCTTAGCTACCGGAATTTATGTTGCATTCAAGCAGTGGAATGAAAGACGGGCAGCTTAGGGAATCTCCCACATCATATAAGATTGTGGAAAGTGCATCACAACCTGTCACTTGTTGTAAAATTTATATTAAAGGTAAACACATTGAGGAAACTATCACTCTATCTACATGATGAGAAATAAGTCCAGATATGCATATTCAATTTTTTTGTAGTACTAATATGGTGCAAGTTCACTGACCAAAGTCAGGAATTTCTTTCAACCTATGGTTAATTATGGAAATTCATTTACTGATTGGATTTGATATTTATGCGGTTTTGAAACTTTATTCAACATGGTTATCTTATACTTGTCTGAATGTGGAATTAATCATATTATCATATATGTGATGAAAAATAATTGACGTGGAATTTCACTTGAGGAAACAAAATACTCAAGGTGCCTATAAAAGTGGAATTACACTCGAGGAAATAATACTCAAGGCGCCGAGGACAGCTATGCTGGAATAATTAGGCGGAAAGTAAGGTCTCTAGTGATCTTAAGTATCACAGCAAGGAAACATACTGAGGGAAGGTATCACTATATATTTCTTTGGATTTTCAACGTGGTGTTAATCTGGTTGCTGACCGCTTGACTAAGCCTATTAGTCATGAGGTATTTGGTAAGCATTTTAAGGCTATGGGTTTACGAATATTTGAATGATCGTTTTGGACAAGTGGGAGATGTTGGAATTATGTGTTCTGCAACTATATTCAAATTGCTTGGAATTGTTAATATCCGGAATACCTCATTATGGAATTGTACATGTATTTATACATGGAATTGATTTACATGTTTAGCATGGAATTGTTACTTGCTGGAATGTACTTAAGTAATGTATGCTTAAGGAAGCTGGTCAATTATTAGTGGAATACAATATACTATTTATATTGAAAAGATTACCCGGGTACACAGATGATTGGAAGGAGCTAGATCCCACAGTTAGATTACAACCCTGTGTTGTATCTCACTTGACTGAGACTTTGTTAAATCCCAATCAACTGAGACCTAGCCACACCGTTCTAAAATATATAAGTTGCTTGGAGTAGGGCCATGATTGCCTACAGTTTACATGCCTTGCCCCCGACGGAAATTTGAGTATACAAGTCGGTAATTTCACCCGTACCTGCTAAACCGATCCCCACTTGCAATACGTGCCCGCTGCGTGTACGTGATCTCGTTCGGTTACGTGCCCCCGACGGTGAAGTTTCTACTACATCCATCGATCCCCACTGCAATACAAATCCATCCGCATATATAACTGCCTTATATAGTCAAAATCGACAACGAGGAAGATGGCGTCCAAGATAAGCGCGACCGCTGCGGCGGCGGCCGATGATACGTGGTCCAAGCTCCCGGCTGATCTTCTCGGAGAGGTCTACGGCTGGATCGTTTCTCCCATCAACCGCGTCCGCTTCACCGCAGTCTGCCGCTCATGGCGCGTCGCTAAGTCATGGCAACAGCTAGCGCCGACTTTCCCGTGGCTCGTCTTCTCGTCGTGTCAAGGCGGCGTGATGCGCGTGTTTTGCCCCATGGATGGTGTATCCTTACGCGTGTCCCTTCCGCCACAGGCAGTCCACAATAGGCTCGTCGGGTCTTATGATGGTGGCTGGATCGCCGCCACATCTTCTCGTTACGATGGTGACTGGCTAGCGGTCGTCAATCTCTTTTCTGGCGTCGAGGCGCCACTCTCTGCCAAGCAGCGCGCCGGGCCAATTATCAAAAAGTTAATCTGTTCGGAGCGCCCCATGTTAAATCGCTGCATCCTTGCTGCCATTCTCACCGACGGGTTTGGAGTGTGCCGAGTTGGATGTCGAAATCATAATTGGTTGATATCGAGAAAGGGCTACACTTACGATGACATCGTTTTCTATGATGGGAAGTTATGTGCCCTACTCCGCCGCAGTTTATGCATGTACAACATTAGCATGACCAAGAAAAGTAATCTGGTGGTCAGCATCACCTACATACTGGACATGAACCAACTATCCAATCCCACGGGATGGGGAGCCGACATGAGCATGCATGAGATCAGCTACATTTTCAAGCATGGCGACAAGATGTTGATGGCCAAAAGAGCCCGGTGGTCACTCGAGAACAGCCTTTTCTTCAAGGTGTTTGAGCTAATTAAAAATATGCGTTACGGGTACAGCTGGGTAGAAGTGACTACATTGGACGATCATGCCTTGTTCCTTAGTACCACTTGCTCCAAAATGATGTATGTGCCAGCAGATAGGCGCGGCAGAGTAGAGAGAAACCACATCTACTACAACCATATCAATTTACTAGGCGATAGTAAGTCCATTGGTAATGATGTACAATTGACAAGATGTGACACTGGCGAACATTTGTATTGTAGGAAAGACAAAAAAATCAATGGAGTGGATAGGAAGTCAATAGGATATTATATAACTAGTCACTATAGTAACATTACTAATCACTACGAGGGTCTGACGTGGCTGCTCCCTCCAGATTTCTAGCTGCTCAATGTCATTGCAGTATATGTATCAAAATTATGATATTTTCAATATACATATATAGAAACATCCTTTTAATTAGCTGCTTTAGATGTTGCATGTTTGACATGTTTAGGCCTGCTTGTCTAAACCTATATATATTCTAAACCCTTCGTTCCCACTATTTGGTTCAGCTTTTGCATTCTACTATCTTTCCAAGCTTTGCAGTTTTATGCTAGAGAATAGAACTGGTTGCGGTTTGCAGCTTTTACTTTCACTGTCGTTAGCATGTTGTTAAGCCCTGAAGAGTTTTGCCTTTGCTTGTTCTGCTTTGTTGAACTTGTCAGCCGTCCATGGCACCGACCACGGCTTCAATGGACTATCCACCCGTCCTAGCCGGCACCAGCAGAAACCCGACGTTACATGGGCTCAACTAAACTACACGCACTAACTAAACTAACATATCACCGGCTGAAGGTTTAGTGCTGAAGGTCTGTGAGCCGTCCATGGCGCTCGTGGACGATTTGATGCGTCAAAATCTCACAGTTCCCTCCGATTGCAAACAGGTGGTGAATGATATTCGAAAGGGCGCCGGGTAGCTATGGATCTATCATTACAGAGATTAAACATCGAGCTTTAAGTTTTAATTGTACTTCCATTTTGAAGGCTGGACTGTTAACGGCGAGGCCCATAGTTTAGCTATATCCTTAGTCTCGGTCCGGAACGCCACGTCTGGCTGGCTATCCCGCATGATCCGAATGTAATCACACCTCATGTGGATTTTGATTAATAAACCGTAGTTTTTCCCTAAAAAAGGTTCCTATATAAGCGAACTAAGTAATGACACACTAACTAAACTAGCATAATCATGCAGTAACACTATCGCCTAACAAACTATGAGAAGTTACGTGAGGAGATCGAGGAAACAGGATATGCATCCGTCCTTGCAGAAAACATCTCTATCTCCTTATCCCAATGCATCACACGTATTTCCGGTGCTTCCACCCTATATATGCACTGATCACAAACCATAAAGACGTTCGTGGCACCATTCACATCTGGCCAGCAAGCACAAACCAAGAAAGAGACCGACCCATGGCGCCATCCAAGTCCCATCTCGCATGCTTCTTCCTTGCCGTCACCGTCCTCGTCCTGACCGCCGCCGTGTCGGAGCCTTTGCCTTCGGCGATCGTCACGGCCAGGGCCCCCGCTCCCTCCCCGAACGGCGACTTAGTAGCGACACCATCGGCATGGGGATGGACATGGTGCATCATCCCGTGCTTTTCGTTTCTACCGGAGATACTCTGTATACCACCGATATTCTGTCCACGGACGCCGCCATCACCGCCGCCCCCGCCCCCATCGAAGCCTCAGCCGAAGGAATGCCGGACGCGCTGATGGGGCTGATGCCGTGCAAGGATTTCCTCACCAGCAGCACCGCGCCGGAGCCTCTGAACCAGGGCAAGTGCTGCGACGGCCTCAGGTCGCTCGTCCAAGCTCATGTCGCTGGAGGGCACCGACCTCGACAAGCTTATGTCTGCGGCCGTGGATAGAGAGAAATTCATTCGGACGATGATCATCTGCGACTCGAGTCCCGGTGAATTTGGTTCTTGTGAAGGTAACGTGTTGATCTCCTCTCTCGGTACTATATCTATTTGTAAACTTTTCATTTGCGCATTTCTGATTGTGCTAGCTCGTCTTTAATGTGAATCTTTTTTATGTATCGGAGAGCAGGACCCGTGCCACCAATGAGGGCCGCACCTACCCCTAAAGCTGCTCCATAATCGGGCAGATCAGGTAACCAGTTTATTTTCGGATAAATTGAACCAATTTTTTGTGCCCATTTATTCATGCATGGCTGCATCAGGTATACATTTTTTAGGGTGAGGTATACTTATTTATGTATCGTACTTTAACTTCTCCTGATTTGCTCTTTGCAGAGCCATCGTCGTCGTTGTAGCATTACAGAAACAAGATGCATGCATGGAAGCTGAAGATGCCGTACATCAAGATCCGTTCGCATCATTCTTAGAAGAGATAGCGCTAGTTCTTAGTTCTATTTAGGGAGAATGTGTAGCTTCGTTTGCGAGAAAACGAATTATTTGTCACCATCTGTCGGAGTAAATGACCACGGGTAGTCTACCGGCTCCCCCTGGGCTTCTGAAAAAATTACAAGCCAATCCAGCCATCCAACATCCAAGACGCAGGGCCGCCTTCCCCCGGCCGGCTGACCCTCAGGCCGGCTGTCCGGGGGCGGCCCGGCCCCAACACCTATAGGAAGAAGGCCACAAGAGAGCCGGCTCCCGCGGAGCCGGCTACCAGAGGGCCGACTCCACGAAGCCGGCCACGAGAAGGCCGACTCCAAGAAGCCGGCCACCCGGCAAGCGGCTAAGCCCGCACCCTCAGAATCTACACCCTCATAACGATGGTGAGACGGGGCGTGGTTACAGTGAAGCCTGCCACACCCGCATCCCGGAGCGCGCGTGGTTACAGTACGCCGTACGGGAGCTACCACCCGTCCGGCGCGGCACTGTTGCCATGTAGACCATGACGTCACCCACTACAGGCTGTCAGTACGACCCGCAGGCGGCGGGCCCCTCCGGTCAGAGAGATGCCCGAAGGCGGCTCGGCCTCCCCAAGTCGGCCTGAGATATGGCCGGCTTCCCATAGCCGGCTTGTTCCCTCCCTCGAAGGAAGCGCCTCATTGAGGAGATAAGACGAGGTGAGGCTACAGTGATCGCCGCCAAGGCGGCGGCACTGTAGCCTTGCTTACCCCGACAAAGCCCTCGTCATCAAGATTGAGGCAACAGTAACCAGCCCCCGACAAGGCCCTCAGCGGTGGGCCCAGCTTGTCGACCAAGAAGCCGGCAGCCGGCGGGACCCACCAGTCGGCGGGCCCCAGCGGCCGGCGGAGAAGCCGGCAGACGAAGACACTGACGACTAGGGCCCACGCCCAGCCAGATTACCATTGTACCCCTGTGGGGTAGGCCTATATAAACCCCCCATGGCACCCATGCAAAGGGTAGATCTCTTAGAGTTTTAGACACCACATATAGGGAAGAGGAGAGCTGGCCGTGCCTTTCTTCTTCCTCTCACCGAACAGCTCAAGGAGCCTCTTGTAGCAACTTGTTCGTCTAGTGATCATGCGGAGACCCCGCAGAGCAGTAGTAGGGGTGTTATCTCCACGGAGAGCCCCGAAGCTGGGTAAGATTCACCGGCGTGCATGTCTTCGCCTCATCCCATTTTCAGGCCCCGGCGACGTCTTATTGGCTCCCACTATGATTAGCCACCCGTTGGCATATGTCGCACCTACCACCCGACATTTGGCGCCCACCGTGGGGCCAGGTGCACCGTCGCCCGGAGACCTGTTCTGGATGGGAACCCTCTTCCTCCCCCGCGGGCGTAGCCAGCCCGGCACGCCCGATAGCACTTGCCCCGACGCGCTGCAGGGCGTCGTTGATGCCTGGGCGGCGAGCTGCCTCGCCGACCTTCTTGGCGAGTCTCGCATCTCCGACGAGCCCGCATCCGACGCGGGCACAGGCTGCCTCGAGAGCCACCTCGTCAACCTCCTCGACCAACTCAACGTCTCCAGCGAGCCTGCTGTGGATTTGGAGTCGGTTGGCTCCACCGACCCGATGGTTGTCAACTCCGACACAGCATCGCTTGATGCTTTCCCAACCAACGTCGTGGTATTCAACGACCCGCTCCCCCAAGTCGACAGCTGCGCCAGCGCCATCACCGAGGTGCTGGTCATCATTCACAGCGGCCCCTCTGGCGAGAACGCCCACGACGCCCCGCAAGCGGCGCTGCACGATCTGTCCGCCCCTCTCCCGGCCGACGCCGACGCCGAGGCGCTGGAGGCGCGCCGCCTCGCCCTCCACGCGGAGTGCCGGATGATAGCCTCCATGAGACGCCTCACCGAGGCCCGCCAGCGCGAAGTCGACCGCGCCGCCTTTGGCACGCCGCCTCCCGACGGGCCGAGCCGAATCGGCGTTGTCAAGAAGAACGGCGCAGTCATCGCCGACATGCTGGGAGTGGACCGCCCGGTCTACGCCACGCCCCTCGAGAACCTACGCGCCACCGAGGCGGCCATAGAAGAGCTTAACGGACTGGGGCCCAACGAGCTCCCCTATATGGCTAGGCGCATCCAGCAACTGACTGGCGCGGCCACAGAGCGGCAAGAAGACAGCGATCGCGCCAAAAGCCCTCCCCCGCGCCGAGAGCACGGCGCGACGTTACGCACGCCGACGGTGGGCAACACCCGCGCACGGCGAGAAAAGGAGCTGGCTGCCAGCCGCAGCCGAACTCGGATCTCCATCGAGCGCGACGCGGAAGGCCGTCCTCGAGCCGTGGAGCGGTGAGGCAACCTGCCCCCTCCTCCACCTCGCGGGGAAAGATATCCCACCCCGCCGCCTGTCACACATCCGACTCTCAGCGGCCGACTAGGCCGCCGAAGAACTTCGGCGAGCAGCGCCCGCCACGGATCGACCGCTGGCGCGATCCCTGGCATTGGAAGAAGAAGACGATGTCGGTCCGCCTTGCTTCGGCCCCCGCATCCGCGACGAGCCCTTCCCTAAAGGGTTCTCGCTCCCAAAAGACACGCCCAAGTATAACGGCTCTGTGAAGCCGGAGGATTGGCTGATCGACTACTCAACCGAAGTCAGCATAGCGAACGGCAACAGGGGCGTTGCCATGAAATATGTGCCCCTCATGCTTCAGGGCACGACGCAAACCTGGCTCAACAGCCTCAAGCCGTACAGCATCAACAACTGGCTAGACTTCACCGAAGCCTTCATCCGCAACTTCACCAGCACCTACAAGCGGGCTCCCAAGCCCAGGCAGCTCTCCTTGTGCGTACAAGGACCCACCGAGTCAACTCGCGACTACCTCACGCATTGGGCCGAGCTCCGCAACTCCTGCGAGGGGGTGCACGAGGTTCAAGCCATAGAATACTTCACCGCCGGGTGCCGAGAAGGCACCCTCCTTAAGCACAAGCTTCTCTGCGACGAGCCGACTACCCTCGACGAGCTACTAGTCATAGCCGACAAGTACGCCACCGCCGACTCCTTGATGAACACCGAGCTCCGGGTAGACGCCTCCGGGAAGGTACTCAACCCGGCTCCCAAAACGCCGGTTGGCGACTCTAGCCGACGTCCGTACCAGAATGACAACAAGCGCAAAGGCCCAATGCCGCCTCCAGCCAGTCGGCAGGTGGCCACCGTCAAAGACGAGCAACCCGAGGGGCGACCCAAGAAGCCGAAGGGCGGCAGGCCGGCTTGGCAGCCGACTTTCTCCTACGAGCAAGCCCTCGACGCCCAATGCAAGTTCCACAGCGGCACGAAGCCGTCCAACCATACAACCAGGAAATGCCACTGGCTCACCCGAATCACCAAAGGCGGAGGGCTGGTGCCTCCTCCGCCAGCTAGACAGCCTCCTCCGGCTCCCCAACAGCCGGCCGCTCGACCAACGGTTGGGACCATCCAAGACGAGTTCCCCAACGAGCATGCCGCCTATGTCGTCTTCACAAGCCAGCCCGAAGACCGGCGCAGCCCGCACCGACAGCACCAAGAAGTCAACGCGGTCGCCTCCAACAACCCCGAGTACATGCACTGGTCAGAGAGGCCTATCATTTGGGCGGGCCGACCACCAGAGGTGATGCCGTCCCGGGCTCTTATGCATTGGTTTTGGAGGCAACCCTGGCAACGGACAGGCTTGCTGCCCGATTCTCCCGCGTGCTGATAGACGGCGGGAGCAGCATCAACATCCAATACCGAGACACCATGGAGAAGCTAAACATCAAGGCCAAGCACCTCATGCCAAGCCGGACCGTGTTCCATGGCATCGTACCCGGCCTGTCCTGTTCGCCAATCGGCAAGATAAAGATAGATGTTCTCTTCGGAGACAAAAATCACTTCCGCCGAGAAGCAATCTGGTTTGAAGTGGTGAACCTTGAGAGCCCCTACCATGCGCTGCTTGGCCGGCCTGCTCTGGCGAAGTTCATGGCTGTACCCCACTACGCCTACCTCAAGATGAAGATGCCGAGTACCAAGGGCATCATCACCATAGCCGGCGATTACAAGAAATCCTCCGAGTGCGCCGCAGCCAGCAGCCGGCTGGCCGAATCCCTTGTGGTCGCCGAAGAAAAGAAGATGTTGGACCGAGTCGTGGCCATGTCCGGCAAGCAGCCAGCCCTGTCCCCTGACCCCAAGGAATGTGATTCTCAAGGTTCCTTCCAGCCGGCCAAGGAAACAAAGAAGATACCTCTGGACCCAGAGCACCCGGAAAGGTTTGCCGTCATTGGGGCAAACCTGGACAGCAAATAGGAAGGCGAGCTCGTCGATTTCCTCCGTGAGAATCGGGACATCTTCGCATGGTCCCCCAAGGACATGTCGGGTGTTCCGAAGGAATTCGCCGAGCACAAGCTACATGTACGAGCGGACGCCAAACCAGTCAAGCAGCCCCTCCGCCGACTGTCGGAGGAGAAGAGAAGGATTGTAGGAGAAGAGATAGCCCGGCTCCTGGCGGCCGGCTTCATAATGGAGGTGTTCTTTCCGGAGTGGCTTGCCAACCCGGTGCTTGTTCTGAACAAGAATAACAAGTGGTGCATGTGTATAGACTACACAAGCCTCAACAAAGCCTGCCCCAAAGATCCCTTCGCCTTGCCCAGAATTGATCAAGTGATAGACTCCACAGCCGGATGCGAGCTGCTGAGTTTCTTGGATGCCTACTCAGGCTAGCACCAGATAAAGTTGGACCCAGCTGACCGCCTAAAGACCGCCTTCATCACGCCATTCGGAGCTTTCTGTTACCTGACTATGACATTCGGCTTGAGAAATGCCGGTGCCACTTTTCAGCATTGCATGCAGAAATGCCTCCTCAAGCAACTCGGCAAAAATGCCCGCGTCTATGTAGCGATATCGTGGTGAAAGCGGAGAAGCGCGACACTTTGTTAGAAGACCTCAAGGAAACATTTGAGAACCTGCGCGGTTTGAGATCAAGCTCAACCCGAGAAATGCGTGTTGGTGCGGTCGGCCAGCTTCTAGGCTTCTGGTCTCGAGCAGCGGCATTGAATGCAACCCGAGTAAAGATCAAAGCCATTGAGAGAATGGAGATTCCCACCAAGCTGCGAGACGTCCAGAAGTTTACCGGGTGCCTGGCCTCCCTGAACCGCTTCATCAGCCAGCTCAGAGAAAAGGCTCTCCCCCTCTGCCGACTCATGAAGAAAACCACTCACTTCGAGTGGAACGACCAAGCCGACCAAGCGTTTCACGAGCTAAAGAAGATGCTTGCCACGCCGCCTGTCTTGGCGGCGCCGACTGAGAAAGAGCCCATGCTCCTTTACATTGCCGCCACCAGCCGGGTGGTCAGTGCCGTCATCGTGGTCCAACGCCCAGAAGAAGGCCGAGCTCAGCCAGTCCAGAGACCGGTGTATTACTTACGCGAAGTACGGTCCACCTCGAAGCAGAACTACCCGCATTACCAGAAGATGTGCTATGGCGTGTACTTCGCCACCAAGAAGCTGAAGCCCTACTTTCAAGAGCACTCCATCACGGTCTTATGCACCGCCCCGCTCGCCGAAATCATAGGCAGCCAGGACGCATCCGGCCGGGTGGCAAAATGGGCCATTGAGCTGGCCCCTTACATGATCTTCTACCAGCCTCGCACCGCCATCAAGTCCCAAGCATTGGCCGACTTCCTTGTCGTGAGCGAGACCAGTACTGCCGCGGCTCCGACTCCACTCATTGGCGGATGCGCCGGCGGGTCAAGATGCGCACCGGCTTGGGGCCGGCATCATCCTCACCTCTCCCAAAGGCGACAAACTCAAATAGACATTGCAAATTCACTTTGCCGCCTCCAACAATGTGGCCGATGCAGGCGCTCATACACGGGCTCCGGCTAGCCAAAGAGCTCGGCATCCGCGGATCACTGTGCTATGGTGACTCGGTTTGGTGGTCCTGCGATCATCTGGTGGCTGGGGCGCCAAGGCATAAACATGGCAAGCTACCGCTTCCTCGTTCAGCAAATCAGCGGGTGCCGAAGGATGCGAGTTCCTCCCGTGCCACGGGCGACAACGAGCAAGCAGATGCCACAGCACGAATAGGCTCAACCCAACAAGCTATACCAGCGGCGTCTCTCTCCGCGCCTCCTCAAGCCGTCTATCAAGCCATCTCGAGTCGGCTCCATCTTTGTGCCACCTAACCCGGGCGCGGCGGATCCGGCAGGGAGCCAAGCAGGCGGCCCGAGGACTTCGATAGGCGGCTCGAGGACTGCCATAGTCGCACCCGGCCCGGGGACTTCAGAACCCGGCCCGGGGACTACGGTAGTCGGCCCGGGGACTGCATCAACACCACAGGCGGTGGCCAATTCCAGCTCTTCACCACCCAGCCCACCCGCCCTGGTTGCAGTAGCCGTGTTGGCTATAGAAGAAGTCACAGCTCCATTGTGGGCTCAGCCCATTCTCAACTTCCTGGTAAACAGAGAACTGCTGGCTGACGAGATCGCGGCAAGACAAGTCCAACGCCGAGCAGGAGCATATACAATGGCTAACAGAGAGCTCGTCAGACGCAGTGTCACTGGAGTCTTCCAGTGCTGCGTCGAGCGAGAAAGAACATAGCAATCCTCAAGGACATTCACCAAGGCGAATGCGGCCACCACGCAGCCTCAAGATCCCTCGTTGCCAAAGCTTTCCGCCATGGATTCTTTTGCCGACTGCCTTGGACGATGCCAAGGAGTTGGTCAAACATTGCAAAGGGTGCCAAGTCTTCAGCTCCAAGCAACACCTGCCGGCTTCAGCACTCAAGACCATTCCCCTCACCTGGCCTTTTGCCGTCTGGGGACTGGACATGGTGGACCCATTCAAGATGGCGCGCGGCGGCATGACACACTTGCTTGTCGCCGTGGATAAATTTACCAAGTGGATCGAAGCAAAGCCAATTAAGAAGCTGAAAGGGTCGACTGCCGTGACATTCATCGCAGACATTACAACTCGGTACGGCGTGCCACACAGCATCATCACCGACAACGGCACGAATTTTGCCAAGGGAGCATTGGCACGTTTCTGCGCGACGCAGGGCATCCGACTGGACCTAGCGTCCGTTGCCCACCCGCAGTCAAACGACCAAGTTTAGCGAGCCAACGGCCTCATCCTTTCCGGCATCAAGCCCCGGCTGGTCGTGCCGCTAGAGCGTTCGGCCGGCTGTTGGCTCGACGAGCTGCCGGCCGTCCTCTGGAGTCTGCGCACTACCCCAAACAAGTCAACCGGCTTCACCCCTTTCTTCCTTGTATATGGTGCCGAGGCTGTCATCCCAAGCGACGCCGAGTTCGACTCGCCTCGGGTGACCATGTACCGCAAGCGAAGCCAAAGAAGCACGAGAAGGCGGCGTCGACCTGCTGGAAGAAAGCGGCTGTTAGCCCTCACCGGTCTGCCATCTACCAACAGGGTTTGCGCGCTACCATAGCCGGAAGGTCAAGCCAAGATCCTTTCAAGAGGCGACCTTGTGCTCCGGCGTCATCATGAACAGGCGGCCAGCACAAGCTCGGCCCCTTAGGAAAGTCCCGTCATCAGTGAGCATTGGGAAATGACTCCTACTACCTAATCGGCGCTTACGAAGCGAAGGCGCGAAGAGAGATGATTCCGGCAAGGAGTCGGAACAACCATGGAACGCCAACCTCCTCCGAAGATTTTACAGTTAAAATGCAGTATGTATCACGCTACCTTTTGTATTAAGTATGAGACAATGGGCCCCCCGAGGATCACTCGGGGACTGCCACCTTTTATCTATGAATGACGAGTATCATGCTTATGATTTTGTCATTACACTCTTCCTCCTTGTCCGGCACCGGGTTTGACTAGTCGGCCCAGGGACTGGCCGCCTTGAGTTATATTCAAAGTTCCACCTCCAGTCAGACAAGTAGTGCGTCGGCACCCAAGCCCTCTCTTGTCAAAAGCCGCAGCTCGAAGAACCGACTGTCCGGCTGGCAAGAGTCAAAGGCAGGAAAGGATGCCCACACGAAAAACGGCTAAGGACTAAAGAACTCGTATAACAAAAGCCGGCTTCCTCCCATTGCCGACCGGCTACCGGAGTAGCCGGCCGGCCGGCTTCCCATTACACCTTGCCACAATCCAAGAAAGCTCAAGTACTTGCCTTCCCACAAACAGCCAAGTTCCTCCCCAGCCACAGACTGCAGAGCAGCTGTTCGGCTGGGAAGGCGGCGACCAAGGGAACGCGGCAAATGAAACAGCCTAAGGACAAAAAGCAAATTCGAATGGAAGCCAAACACATGGATAATTATATTTACACAAAATCCTTCGAAAGGCCGGCATTCAACATAGTTTGAATACACCCCCAGTGGGTGGAACTGCGCAAATTTAATAAAAGTAGTTCCAGGAGCAACAACAGGAAAGCAAGAACAGCAGATCAGGCCAAGGGAGCGACAGGCGAGTCGGGCAGGTCGGTGGAGGCAGCAGTGCTGGCCGGAGGAGTGGCCGGCTGGCGAGTCTCGGCCTGATCATCACCCCTGGAAGGCAGTGCGCTCGCGCGTGCCTCGTTGCTGGAGGCATGATCAGGCTGAAGCTGGCTGGTCGCTTCGCCGTCGGGCATGACGTCTTCGCCGCCCTCCTCTTCTTCGTCTTCGGCTTCGTCGCTGGAAGCAATCTCCTCCGCCGAGTCCTCGCCTTCCGCCGGGTTCAGCCCGAACAATTCCTCCGGCTGGGCGACGCCGTTTTCATTCACTTCATGAGCAAAAATGCTGGTGTCGGTATACTCGGCGATAGCCGAGGCACGCTGGATGATAGCTGGCAGCACCGCCACTAGCTCCTCGTCAGCCTCCTGCCTCCAAGTGCTCAGCTTGCGCAAGATCAGCCCAGGATACCAGGCCCGAACGAACTCCAGCGCCCGCCCGGCGCCGGACCGAGCAGCAGAAGCCTTCCAGGCCTCGAAGCGGCCAACCGCAACCTCCAGCCAGTCGGCAGTCCGACTGGGGGTACGGGGAATCACCTCGCCAGGCCAGAGAGCGGCCAGCACTTGCGCCCCGGCACGCTGAAGCTGGCAGAGCATGCGGCGGGCCGGCTGCAGCCGGGCCTGGATCGCCAAAAGTTGCTCCTCAAGCGTCCGGCTGGCGTCTGGTGCGATCTCAACCCCTGCTTGTCGGCGTGTCTCGCGGTGGGCCTCGATGGCTTGGCTGGCGGCGATGGAGTAACCAGGGAAGTAATCTGCGTGAAGAACAAAGAAACAACACAAAAATCAGAAGATGAACAAGAGGGCAAGGAGCAAGCAAAGGGGTGAAAAGGAAGGCGGCTTACCATCGATCAGATCCTCAACCCGTCCATAGCCCTCGCTCAGCGCTTGCCTCGCTTCGGCCCAGCCCGCCGCCTCGGTCTCGAACTCGGCCTTAAGGGCGGCCTCGCTGTCTTGCGCCTTCTTCAGGGCCGCCTTGTGGTTCTCCTCTTGGTCGGCCAGTCTCTTGGCCAGGCGGTCGCGTTCCTGGGTCAAGGCGCCGCACTCAGCCTCCTTGGTGCGAAGGCGGTCTGGGTCCCGCCGAGCTGCTCCCTCAAGTCAGCATTAGTCTCGCATGCGTGGAGAAAAGGAAAAAAGCAATAAGGAAGAAGTCGTCGGGGAAGATCCGACCCGACTGCTCAGCAGTCGGCCGAATCTCGGGGACTACACCCAGTGGGTGCACTGACGCACCCCCACATGAGATAAAAGAAGCAAAGTACTCACTCCGGCTATTGGTCAGGTCGGCGGCCTTCTAGCTCAGCTCCTGGGCCTGGGAGTTGAAGGCAGCCGCGCGGAGGTTGTGATACTCCTGAAAATCAGACGAAGTGCGAATAAGAATAAGATTGCCGCCAAGGCCTGCTAAAAGTTCCAAGCCGCCTGCTCAGCAGCCGACTCGAAACTCGGGGACTACACCCAGTGGGTGCGCTGACGCGCCCCCACGGAAGAAATCAAAAAAGAAATCGACCAAGGCCAGAAGACTCACCCGGATGACCGCGCGCGTAGCAAGAAACTCCTGGGTGTACCGTTGCAGCGAGGCGGCCTGGGTCTGAAGCCGGCGTCGGACCTCCTGCGCCGCCACGTTCAGCTCGGTCGTTCCACCGCTGGGCGTCCACTCGGACGTGCTGGCGCTGGCCGCCTCCAGGTCCTGTGCCGTCGAGCTGGCGCCCGCAGCTCTTTGCGGCTCCGGCGCCGAGGACGCCTCTCCCGCGCGCCGGCGACGGGTCGACTGCACCACAAGATCCGCCCCCGCCGCCGACTCGCCCCCAGCCGGCTGCTCAGGTGCCGCAGCAGGTCGGCCGCCTTGGCCCGCTCCAATCAGCGCCGGCTGTGGCGCATCCCCCAGGATCGTCACGTCATCCTCCCTCCTCTCCATCACCGGCTGGTCGCGGTCGGCTTCCTCCCACGGAGGCACGGGGATGTTAGGTGCCATGGCGCGAAGAGGAATGACGAGTTGAGGAGGCTGTTTGCGCAGAGCCTCCGCCTCCCTCTCCGCGGCCGCGGCTTCCGCCTGGGCCTTGGCCGCCGCGTCGGCTTGCGCGTCGGCCGACTTCTCCGCCGCCTCCTGGATGGCCCTCCACTCCGCCGCTTCCCGCTCCTCCCGAGCCTCCCGCCCGTTCCGCTCCGTTGCCTCCATGAGGTCGGCCCGACACTCGAAGACCCTCCTGTCGGTCCGACTATGGAGGCGGCGTCAACCCGCTCAAGGGAAAGCGACACCCTGTTCAGCAAATCAAGAAGACGGCTTAGATGAGCCTCAACCAAAGAAGACAACCAAAAAGTACGAGACATCCAATACTTACGCCGAGACCGCCTGTGGCTGCTTCACCACCTTGCGAGCGGGCAGCTTCATGACCGCCTCGTCCCGCAGTCGCCCTTGTGAAGCTCTTAGTTTTTGGACCGGCTGCCGAAGAGACCCGGCCCGGCCCGACGCTTTTGCGCGCCACCCCGAGCAGCTGGTGTCGTGGTTCTAAGTCTGACAGTAGAATGGGGGGTAGGTGTGGAGAGGCAAGATCCTAGCTATGGAGTAGTTGTATATGCAAGGGATTTACGAGTTCAGGCCCTTCTCGGAGGAAGTAACAGCCCCACGTCTCGGAGCCGGAGGCGGTCGATTGGATTATCTGCGTATGTGTTACGGGTGCGAACCCTTCTACGTGGAGGGGTGGCTTATATAGAGTCGCCGGGACCCCAGCCAGCCACGTAGTAGAGGGTTTAAAGTGCGTTAAAGCTAGGCGTTACTGGTAACTCCTTACATAAAGTGTCATTAAGGTCATAAAGACTATTTAACTACAGACCGTTTGGATACCGAGTGGCTCTTGGACTCCTGGTGGTCGAGTGGATCTTCGTAGTCGAGTGTCTTTGAATCTGTCGAGTGGATACCTACACGGTCGACTGGAAGGTTGCTTCTCTTGTGAGTCTCCTTGTGGAGGGTACCCTGGGGCAGGTCTATGACCCTACCCTAGGTACATGACTTCATCATTTGGCGCGGCAGAAGGTCCCGCGCCTTGGCGATCGGCCGCCGGCTAGCGGCGTGGGATGGCCTCGGTTTCGTCATCATCCGGCCAGTCCCCAAAGCCGGCCGTGAGCTCGGGGCCACTTGCCTCTCCACCGGCTCCGACGATGGCGTCGTCCATGGCGGCCGCCCCCAGATCTGGGTCGTCGGGGTCGTCCACTGTGCGGTCAGCCATAAACTGGCGCTCCGGTCCTGCGGCCCCGGGCGCCGGTCGAAGAAGGGGGCTCTGCTCAAAGACAAGCCGACTAGTCAAGAGTCGGCCATCGCGAACCCAGCAACAAAAGAAGAAGAAAGTAAGGAAAACTCACCACAGGCGGGGGATCAGCCCGAGAATACGGCGCCTTGCCATACTGCCACTCTTCAGTGAGTTTGCAGTTGGAGATGTAATTCACCATGTAAGATACCTCGCCACGAGGCATCTCTCGGTGCTCAGCCGGCATGGGTCGGCGGCGCTCATCGGCAGATCATGTGGCGGCTTTGGAGCGGGAGCACCCGGCGCTCCACGAAGGCGGCGACCAGGTCGGCCCCCACCAGGCCCTCTGATTGGACCATCACCCGGAGTCGGGTGACGGCGGCGTTCCCGGCCAGGAAGAGCGACTGGGCTCGGAAGGACCAAGACGGCTGCCTCCCAGGCGGCGGGCCGGCTACGTAAGCCGGCAGATTCAGGTAGTCGCCTTGCGAGGCGACGTTCTTCACGTAAAAATATGATTGCTGCCAGAGCTTCACCGACTGGATCAGCGGGATAGGCGGAAAGGGGTTGTTGTCGGCTGTCCTCCGCCTGGCGATGAAGGCACCACAGGGGGCGGGCACACCCGCGGAGACGGTGCCGAGCTTGCACTGGAAGAACTCCCCAAAGAGCTCAAGGGTGGGGAGGACTCCGATAAAACCCTCGCACAGGGTGACGAAGGACGACAGCAGCATCACCGTGTTGGGGGTGAGGTGATGCGGCTGGAGATTATAGAACTCGAGGAAGGAGCGGAAGAACCCGCTCGCCGGTAGGCCGAGGCCGTGCAGGCAGTGCGATCGGAAGATGACCCGCTCGCCCTCCTCCGGCGCCGTCGAAACCTCCTCCTCCGGCGCGAGGCGGGTCTTCACGAGATCTTCGCCCGGCAACCGCCGCGTCTTGCGAAGCCAATCGATGTGGTCTTCATGGACATTGGAGCCGTCCCACAAGCGAGACAGCGCCATGGGAGCAAGAGGAAATGAGAAAGGCGCGGCGGCGGGGAGCACAGCCACGCAGGGGAGGAACAGCGGCGAGCCAAGAGGGTTCGCGACGAAACGGTGCGGTGGTGAGTGCGCTGCGGCGGCGGAAGAGCGAAGAAGGAGGTAGAGGAAAGAGAGGAGCGAGGGCAAGCGTGCGAGCCTCTGCCGCTCCCCCTCCTCCCCCTACTTATAGGCTCGTCTGGCCGGACCCGAGGAGGCGGCGTGGGGGCGTGGGATTAATCGCGCCCTCCCCCATGTCTCGCGATTATTGCGCCCTAAAGGCGTGCTGAAACCGCCGCGGGAAGGCGAGCGGTCCGTTCGGACCGCAGAGGATCCGCACATGGGCCGAGGCGTAGGTTTGGTGGGCCCCGGCCTGCGGTGACGTCCCGTCGCGCGTGTGGGCTGGCAGGCCTTTCTGGCCACGTGGCGCAGGGTGGCGCGCGGTCAACGCACGAGTCGGCTCGCGTTCTCTCCTTCTGGCTGCGGAACTCCCCGAAGACGGCGCTCCCACTCAAGGTCGGCTCCTAGCTGCCGGCTCCTCAGGATAGGAAGCTAATCGAGCTTCTCGTCCTCCTTTCAACCTCGAAGCTCAATCAGCTTCGGGGACTACTGTCGGAGTAAATGACCACGGGTAGCCTAGCCGGCTCCCCCTAGGGCTTCTGAAAAAATTACAAGCCAATCCAGCCATCCAACATCCAAGACGCAGGGCCGCCTTCCCCCGGCCGGCTGACCCTCGGTCGGCTGTCGGGCGGCCCGCCCCATCACCTGGGAAGAAGGCCACAAGAGGGCGGCTCATGAGCCCGGCTACAGGGCCGACTCCTGGCCGCCACGAAGGCTGACTCCAAGAAGCCGGACACCCGGCAAGCGGCTAAGGCCGCACCCTCAGAATCTGCACCCCCATAACGGTGATGAGACGGGGCGTGGCTACAGTGAAGCCTGCCACCCCCGCATCCCGGGCGTGCGTGGTTCTGATCGCCCGTGCGGGCAGCTATCACCCGTCCGGCGCGACACAGTTGCCATGTAGACCATGACGTCACCCACTACAGGCTGTCAGTACGACCCGCAGGCGGCGGGCCCCTCCGGTCAGAGAGATGCCCGAAGGCGGCTCGGCCTCCCGCAGTCGGCCTGAGATATGGCCGGCTTCCCATAGCCGGCTTGTTCCCTGCCTCGAAGTAAGCGCCTCATTAAGGAGACAAGACGAGGTGAGGCTACAGTGATCGCCGCCAAGGCGGCGGCACTGTAGCCATGCTTACCCCGACAAAGCTCTCGTCATCAAGATTGAGGCAACAGTAACTAGCCCCCGACAAGGCCCTCGGCGGTGGGGCCAGCTTGTCGACCAAGAAGCCGGCAGACGGCGGGACCCACCAGTCGGCGGGCCCCAGCGGCCGGCGGAGAAGCCGGCGGACGAAGACACTGACGGCTAGGGCCCACGCCCAGCCAGATTACCATTGTACCCCTGGGGGTAGGCCTATATAAACCCCCAGGGAACCCATGCAAAGGGTGGATCTCTTAGAGTTTTAGACACCACATAGAGGGAAGAGGAGAGCTGGCCGTGCCCTTCTTCTTCCTCTCACCGAACAGCTCAAGGAGCCTCTTGTAGCAACTTGTTAGTCTAGTGATCATGCGGAGACCCCGCAGAGCAGCAGTAGGGGTGTTATCTTCACGAAGAGCCCCGAAGCTGGATAAGATTCGCCGGCGTGCATGTCTTCACCTCATCCCGTTTCCAGACACCGGCGACGTCTTATTGGCTCCCACTATGATTACCCACCTGTTTGCATATGTCGCACCTACCACGCGACACCGTCCAACTATACATTTCTTAACGAACGTGTGCAACCATTGTTTATGTGTTCGATTAAGGAGTCTTCGGTGTATATGTGAGCAATTTGGTAATGAACGCATCACTAGTCCGAAAATGCGCCAAGTCCTTAGTCCTGTAATCCTGTGTGTCGTGCTCGTGCGGTCATCCTTAGGCCCAACCCGACCCAAAGGTCAACACGAGCACGTGATTTTAGGCGCTCCATAGAATGGGGTAAGATCAAAGGTGCGCCTCTTGCATGAAGTTCAGGCCAGCAAAACTCGATCGCGTGCCTTGTCGCGACCCCAACGTTCGCCTGTGTGCAAAGAGCCAACTAAATGTTAGGTGCTTCCACATTTTAGCATGTCGATCTCTTGTGCAGCAATTTTTTGAGTTACATTCTGTTCTAACAAACATTCATATAATCCTCTCTAAGGAATATTACCGGCAAAATTTGTTGACTTGAAGGGTCGAATTCCTGAATATTACCGGAAAAATAAATACATGTAACATTCATATAATCCTCTCTAAGGAAAATATTTGCTCTTCTGATCAAGTTAAGGTGAGAAATGTCTAAGAACAAAATGTAGATTCATAGAACTAGCTAGAAGTCGAAGAAAATGTTGGCGGTAATAAGCCGCGGCGACGCTCCTGGCGCGGCTGGTGCGTGTATGGGCGAGCACCGGACGTGACGGGCGCGTCGGGTCCGCGGTGGGCGCGTGCGTAGGTGTGCGTGTGTGTGTGCGTGAGGCAGCGCGTGTGTGCGCGGGGCCACGCCGGGTTGTTAGCGAGCGAGGAGGGGTAGACCACGTCGGGCGCGCTGGCAGGCCGTGGCGATCGCGTACGGGCGCGATGCGTGGACACGGCCAGAGCGCGGAGGACGTGGGGGAGTGGGTAGGCGAGTTGGTGCATCGCGAGGTCGTGCAGGCCGGTGCTCGCGGGTATAAGACCCTGGTTCCCCTCTGTAGCTCGAAGACACAGTCGAGTTCGTGCTCGAGGAAAGAAAGGTGGCGTTCGTGCGCCGGAAAACCACCCGTGTCCACTGCATTCTCTAAACTTCTCTGAATTTCTTCTTCCTCTCTCCGGTGAGCGCGAGCGACGGCGTCTGAGTGAGCACGGCGGAGCGAGGTGAGGGACTGGCGGTTCCAACATTTGGTACCAGAGCTAGGTTCAGCTCAGGGCGCGCCGGCGATGTCGATCGTCCCGTACGCCGGCGGAGCGGCCGGATCGCTGCCGCAGTCGGTCCCGCAGCTTACCGGCGACAACTACACGGCGTGGGCCATCAAGGTCGAGGCAAACCTCGACGCGGCCGGGCTGTGGGAGGCAGTGGTCGTGCCGGAGGACGCGGCGGCGGCTGTGATCGCCAAGAAGGACAAGCCGGCGAGGGCGTACCTGCTCAGCGCGATCGCGGAGAACTTGCTGCTGCAGGTGGCGGCGAAGAAGACCGCCGCGGAGGTGTGGGCTGCCCTGAAGGCACGGTTCGTTGGCGCGGACCGTGTGCGGGCGGCGCGGCTGGGCACCCTGCGTGGGGAGTTCGAGCTCCTGCACATGGCAGACGCCGAGATGTTGGACGACTTCGCCGGTAGGCTCGGAGGGATGGCGGCGCGCTACGGAGCGTTGGGCTCGACCCTGGAGGACGCCGCTCTCGTCAAGAAGCTGCTCGACTCGGTGCCGAACCGCCTGTACCCGGCGGTGGCAGGGATCGAGCAGTTCTGTGATGTCAACGCCATGGCGTTCGAGGACGCACTAGGGCGGCTGAAGGCTTTCGACGAGCGTCTGCGGCGTCGCGGACAGGCAGGCGGCGAGCGGGCGGACGACAAGCAGCTCATGTACACCGCTGCTCAGTGGAAGGCGCGCGAGCGGCGTCGAGGCGGTGCGCGCGGAGAAGACGACGGCGACGGGACGCGCAGCGAGGCGTCGGGCTTCGGCGGTCCGAGGAAGGGCAGGTGCTACAAGTGCGGGGAGCGAGGTCACTTCAAACGTGATTGCCCGCAGTGGAAGAAGGCGCCGGCACCGGAGCACGCACTGCTGGTCGACGGCGACGTCAAGAATGGCGGGCTGCTCTGAGCCGCGACTTAGGGCGCGAGTGTTGGCGGTAATAAGCCGCGGCGACGCTCCTGGCGCGGCTGTTGCGTGTATGGGCGAGCACCGGACGTGACGGGCGCGTCGGGTCCGCGGTGGGCGCGTGCGTAGGTGTGCGTGTGTGTGTGCGTGAGGCAGCGCGTGTGTGCGCGGGGCCACGCCGGGTTGTTAGCGAGCGAGGAGGAGGGGTAGACCACGTCGGGCGCGCTGGCAGGCCGTGGCGATCGCGTACGGGCGCGATGCGTGGACGCGGCCAGAGCGCGGAGGACGTGGGGGAGTGGGTAGGCGAGTTGGTGCATCGCGAGGTCGTGCAGGCCGGTGCTCGCGGGTATAAGATCCTGGTTCCCCTCTGTAGCTCGAAGACACAGTCAAGTTCGTGCTCGAGGAAAGAAAGGTGGCGTTCGTGCGCCGGAAAACCACCCGTGTCCACTGCATTCTCTGAACTTCTCTGAATTTCTTCTTCCTCTCTCCGGTGAGCGCGAGCGACGGCGTCTGAGTGAGCACGGCGGAGCGAGGTGAGGGACTGGCGGTTCCAACAGAAAATCCAGTTAAATGACGGTCATTTGCGTGTACGCTGATGCAATGCAACATGACACCCACTTTCTAGGCTATTTTCCCTTCTCTCGCCCAGGCCACTCCGCGGGCGGCCGGCGTTGTCGTGCTAGTGGCGTGGTTGTGGTAGTAGCGGTGCGTGTGCGTCCTAGGGTCCGTTCGGGCCCTGTGTTTTAATTTTGGCCGAAAAAACGGATTTCGGCCATCTCGGCCCGTGGCGAAAATAACCTTTCGGCAAAAAAATAGATTTTGGTCAGATTTTGGTGAAATTTCGATCAAATTATGGTAAATTTTGGCCGAAATTTTTTAGAATGCCCGAAATTCGGCGGTCACATCCTGGGGCGAAAAATTTGACAAACCGAAAATCAAAACCTTGGTCGGGCCTCCTTCCTGGCTTGGGCAAATGTGTGCGGCGCGGGCGGGGGGTCCATGGTTTCTTCCTTAGATGAGGTGGTGGTGGTCCTCTACCCCTTCTTCAATGAACGTGCGGCTGTCGGTGGCCTCTAGCTGGTCTATGCCAGTGGCCGTGGTGGGGCGAAGCTGGGTGGTTCGTGTGGCAAGGCCGGTAGGTGGGGTGGGGCCTCGACGAGGTCGAGCCACCCGGCACAGGGGGTTCCGGTCATGGCCGTGTGCCGCTCCTCCCTTCCCGCTTCCCTAGCCTGGCGCTTGTTGGTCACTGACTCGGTGTTGCCTGAGGTAGGACGGTCGTTGTGGTTTCCTGCGGTGGTTGGGGTTAGCGCTGTCCAAAGCACGAGAGGTCGCGCGCCTCTCTGTGCGTGTGGGCTAGGGTTAGGTATAGGCCGACGTTTGGGCTGGGCCTTAGTGAGCCAGCCTGGAACCTCTCTGTTTTTTTATTCCATTTAAAAACTGAAATTAGGAAAAAAGGAAAGAGAGGGCTAAGAGTGGAATTTGAACATTGTGAAAATTTCCTTGCACTTCAAAAATTATGCTTAATCCAAGAAAAATAATGTGGGCACAGTTTGAAGTTTGAACTTGGGCTAGGCTTTAGGAGTGACCAAAATTCATGAATTTTTTGAACAATCATGAAAATATATGGGTATGAATTAAGTTTATTAAAACTGTAGTTTGCCAAATCTACAATACCGGCCTGTGAAATTTTGAACTATGTGGAATTTTTTCCCGTTGCAACGCATGAGCCTCTTTGCTACTTTAATGAAAAACAGTTCTGGTATTTTCGCCCAAAACAAACCCATAAAATAAAAGTTTTTTTCTTCTAAAATATGAGTTCCTTGAAGTAGGGACGTGACCTGATTGCTCTCTGTTTACGTGGCCCCGACGGAAAAAGGAGTATATACGCTGCCAAACCTAGCTACTACATGGATCCCCACAGGCCACAACAATACAAATCCATCCGCAAAATCGTGAACTAGGAACATGGCGGCCGAACTGAGTACGTCGGCTGCGGCGGCGGCCGATGATACGTGGTCCAAGCTTCCGGCCGATCTTCTCGGCGAGGTCTACGGCCGAATCGCTTCCCCTCTCGGCCGCGTCCGCTTCACCGCAGTCTGCCGCTCATGGCGTGTTGTCAAGTCACGGCAACACCCTGCGCCGACTTTGCCGTGGCTCATCTTCTCGCTATATTATGACGGCGGGATGCGCGTGTTCTGCCCCATGGACGGCGTATCCTTACGCCTTCAAATCCCGCCCGAGGCAGCCCACAACAGGCTGGTCGGGTTTCACGATGGAGGCTGGATCGCCACGGCATACTCTCGCGACGGTGGTGCTAGTGAGCTAACGATTGCCAATCTCTTTTCTGGCGTCAAGGCGCCGCTCTCCGCCAAGCAACGCGCTGCGCCATACATCGACAAGTTAGTGTGTTCGGGCGCCCCACGTCGAATCATTGCATCATTGCCGTCACTACGGGCGGGCTCGCGGTGTGCAAAGTTGGATGTCGCAACCATAACTGGTGGAGGTCGAGAAACCGTAACCATTACTACGACATCGCTTTCTACGATGGGAAGCTCTGTGGCCTACTCCGCCGCAGTCTAGAAGTGTACACCATTAGCATGACCAAGAAAAGTGATCTGGTGGTCACCATCACCTACGAATTGGACATGAACCAACTACCCAAGTGTGTGGGATCCGAAGACGTGAGCTACATTTTCAAGCATGGCGACAGGATGTTGATGGCCAAAAGAGCTCAGTGGACAGTGCAGCGGAACAGGCTTTTCTTCAAGGTGTTTGAGCTAACTAAGAATACGTGTTATGGCTATAGCTGGGCAGAAGTGACTACATTGGACGACCATGCCTTGTTCCTCAGTACCCATTGCTCCAAAATGATGTACGTGCCAGCGGATAGGCCTGGCGGAGTAGAGAGAAATCACATCTACTACAACCATTTAAATTTACCAGGCGATACTAATCGCATCTGCAATGATATGCAATTGATGAAATGTCACTACAGCGAACATTTGTATTGTAGGAAAGACAAAAAAATCAATGGAGTGGATAGGATCAAGTCAACAGGATATTACAGGACTAGTCACTATAACATTACTGACCACCGTCTGACGTGGCTTCTCCCTCCGGATTTCTAGCTGGTCAATGTCATTGCAGTATGTATCAAAAGTATGATGTTTATCTACATTTCGTATAAACCGGATTTTATGACTTTGCTAGTTGTCGGTGTGTTTCCGTGTGTGTGTGCGCGCGCGCGTGTGCGTGTGTGCGTGTGTTGGGATGGTTTTGTGCATCCTAATTATGTGGAGGCTGGGTGTGTGCTTACTGTGTTATGTATCCTCTTGATGCTCCATTTTGAGCCAGTAATATTCACCCTTTGTCGAAATAATAGAAACGGGGTTTTATGTTGACCATATTAGCTGATGTTCCATGTTTTACATGTGTAGGCCTGCCTGTCTAAACCTTTTACATATTCTCCCCCTTGGTTCCCAAAATTCATTGTTTTGATTCGAATCTCTTTTCACTTGATATACCAGAACAAATTAAGATGTGTTATTCTTCCCCATGTGATTGCCAATGATTTGCCTACTCAGGAAAAACACACATGATCTTAATATGAAGTCAAGCTCAACACGAACAAATGACTTAAATGTGGCAACTTGAGGGGTGAAAGTTCCTGAATATTCCTGTCAAAATCAAATTCATGTAGTCCTATGAAATGCAGAATGGAACAAGCTAGAAGGCGAACAAAATTATGTATTCGAATGTGATCGAGCACACATATACACATTCGACTTTGGCTTCCATGCGGCCAGCGGCCGGCTCTGGCCGACGCGTTGGCTCATGGTGGTGGTTGGGTGAAGGCCGGCCCAGTTTGGGCCGTGCTAGCCTGCTGCTCGACGCATGTTTGTCTGCGGGGTTGCTTTGGCAAGCGGCTCGGGCGCCTTCCACCAAACTCGTCCAGGCCATGGTGGTGGCATGGAGATGGGTTAGTCGACGCCTATTGTATCTGGTGGTTGGCGGTGCATTGGGGATGCTAATTGGCATTTTGCAGTGTGCTTGTGTTGTGGCTCCGAGTCATGTCTCTACGGTCACGCGAGCTTCGACCCGAGTGTGTGTGTTGCCGGTGGGGTTGGGCTCGACGATGGCGCGATGACCTTTATTGTTGGCGGGTAGGCTCCGACGTGTGTGGTGGTGGTGGTGGCACGAGGGATGTGGTTATGGTGGATGTTCGGATGGAGCAGTGGTTTTGAGGGGTGCTTGCTTGTGTGGGATGGCCCTCTTGTGTCGGCTGGTCCATCAGACAGTGGTTGTAGTGGTGTCGGCATCACTTTGAGCTTGTTGTCATAATGTGGTGCCCCAGTGCATTCGTTTTGCTCTGATTGTTATAGTTCACTGTTGGTGAATAGTAGGGGAGTCGCCAACCCGAGTCTTGCATGCTTGCAACGGTTATGCTTCCTCCCAGGCGCATGAGGTAGTGAGTCATTAGGCTTTGGGTGCAAGGTTTGGGTTCGATGCAAGCCATTGCCGGTGATGATGGCTCTCGTGGGCGTCCTTCTCCTCCTTAGAGGCATTACCCAAGAGTACTTTCCTCACCATTGGGATGTATTTGACCTGAGTAGAAGAGACAATAGAGGCTGTTGGTAGGGTTGGATTTCCCTCGAAGGATCGATGGGGGCGGTCGTGCAGATACGAGAGAAAGCTTTGTGATCAACATGGGTCGACACTATTGATTTATATCAGTGTGGAGGGTCAATTATGGATCTTCTACATAAGCAAAAATATCGATACCACGAAGAGCAAAAGAAACTGTTAAGTGCATAAATCACAAGGATTCACCATAAGATCAAAAAGGTGTAAATGTAGTTGTTACCTTGCTTTGACGTTACTCACCACATATGACATGTGGCAACGATGTAATTGTTTCTAAGAGTGATTTCTCTATTTTTATTTTGCATCATGGTTCCCCTACCGCCTATCTTGTTGTTTCATTGACGATATAATTCTCACTACTAATTAACACGACCACTCTCCATTCAATTATTCACTCACTCAAATCTTCCTTCTCCATGAATGATTTGGGTGATGTAGATCACTTCCTTCATATTAATGTCATAAAATATTAGATGTGGTTTGCTTATGTCTCAATAATAGTACACGCTCAAACATCTTGACCGCACGCACATGCTCAACTGTGAGCCCATCGACACACCCATTGATACTCATTCTATGGAGCCTTCCACCGAGGGCACTCCTTTAATTTACATGGCAATCCACATGGACCAACGGTCAACAAAATTCAAAGACAGTCAACACAAGTCAAGGAGGTCAGCAAAAGTCCAAGCAAGCTACCGTGGGTCCAAGCAAGTCACCTTGGTCAACAAATTTCCAAAAGTCGTCATGGCAAACAAGTCAAAGAAAGAAGAGCAAATTAAACATTAAGGCAAAGACGGGGGCAAAGCAACAAAGAAACTCAAGACAAGAAGAAAAACCTTCATATGATGGAGGGAATCCCCTTTCATGGGCCACTACTCTAGTCCTAGCCCAACTAGTAGCCCGTGGACAAAAGATTACCTAGTTTGAATGATAAGCGGACATAATTTCAGTCTAGAGGATTTCAATTTATGCTTGCGTCATCTTAGGTTTTTACCTCGGTATATGGACCATTTGACGTAGCTATCCCTGCATTTCAGTCTCTGACAGGTGGGCCTCATGCTTGGTGGGACCCACATGTCAGTGACTCAGTGGCAGGATCGCTGACGTCAAGGGATTCCGTGCCTTGTGCAACTGTTTCATCCTTTTCTTAGAAATGTGGTACAAACGCAGATGCTTCCTTGTTTAACCATTTCAAGTGCTTGCAGTGTTATGCCGCATATTGTTCAAAGTTACCTTTGGGTAATTGGTTCAACTTTTGCGTTCTCAAATCTCTCCAAGCTTTGCAGTTTTATGCTAGAGCATAGAAGTGCTTGCAGTTTGCTGCTTTTATTTTTACTGTCGTTTGAATGCTGAAAGAGACCGAGCCCTGAAGAGTTTTGCCTTTGCTGGTGCTGCTCCGTTGAACTTGGCCAGCCGTCCATGGCACCGACCGCGCCGTCGATGGACTGTCCGACCCGACGTTACATTGGCTCAACTAAACTACACACACTAACTAAACTAACATAATCACCGGTTGAAGGTTTAGATACTAACGAACTAAGTAGTCATGCACTAACTAAAATAACATAATCACGCACTGACACACCCGCCTAACATACCATCAAAAAGTACGTGAGGAGATCAAGGAAACAAGATATGGATCGGCCCCAACAGAAAACATCTCTTATCTCCTTATCCCAACGCATCACATGGAGCATTCCGCGTGCATCCACCCTATATATATACATTCACTGATCACGTACCAACCACAAGACGTTCGTGGCAACATTCACATCTGGCCAGCAAGCACAAACCAGACCCATGGCGCCATCCAAGTCCCATCTCGCCAGCATGTTCCTCGCCGTCGTCCTGATCGCCGCCGCACCGGAGCCTTCGGCGGCGGCCGTCACGGCCAGGGCCCCCGCCCCCTCCACCAATGGAGACTTGGTAGCGAAACCATCATCATGGTCATGGTGCATCATCCCTTGCTTTTCGTTTATACCAGAGATATTTTGTATACCGCCCATATTCTGTCCACGGCCGCCGCCGCCACCTCCTCTACCTCCGCCGCCTCCGCCCCCGTCGAAGCCACAGCCGAAGGAGTGCCGGACGCCGCTGATGGGGCTGATGCCGTGTAAGGATTTCCTCACCAGCAGCACCGCGCCGGAGCCTACGAACCAGGGCAAGTGCTGCGACGGCATCAGGTCGCTCGTCCAAGACGCTCCCATCTGCCTCTGCCGCATACTGGAGGGCACCGACCTCGACAAGCTCATGTCGGCGACCGTGGATAGAGAGAAGTTCATTCGGACGATGATCATCTGCGACTCTAGCCCCGGTGAATTTGGTTCCTGCGAAGGTAAGTTGTTGCTTATAGTGTAAACTGTTTTGTGCATTTCTGATTGTGCTAGCCCGTTTATAATGCGAGTCTTTTTGATGGATCGGGGAGCAGGACCCGTGCCACCGATGAGGTCCGCACCTACCCCTAAAGCTGCTCCATAATCAGGCAGATCAGGTAACCAGTTTATTTAAAGATAAATTGAACCAATTTTTTGTGCCAATTTATTCGTGCATGCGTGCATCAACTAGGTATACTTTTTAAATTTTAGGGTGAGGTATACTTATTTATGTATTGTACTTTAACTTCTCTTGATCTGCTCTTTGCAGAAACAAGATGCATGCATGGAAGCTGAAGATGCCGTACGTCAAGATCCGTCAGCATCATTCTTGGAAGAGATAGTGCTAGTTCTTAGTTCGACTTAGGGAGAATGTGTAGCTTCATTTGCGAGAAAACAAATTATTTGTCACCGTCCAACTATATGTCTCTTTACGAATGTGCGCAACAGCGCAACCGTTGTTTATGTGTTCGACTAGGGAGTCTTCAATGTATGTGTGTGCAATTTGGTAATGAACGCATCACTAGTCCGAAAATGTACATTAATTATATGAGTGATGTTGTTCAAACACAAACTTAGCAGAAGAACTAGGATAGCGACATAAATGTTGTTTTTGTTGATTACCAGTTAGAATACAATATATCAAGTGTGCCTCTTGTAGAGAGGAAAAAAAATATAAGTCATGTCTAGTTTTTGCATCTTTCTACACAAAATTCACTAGTGTAGAATGGTTCTATTAGGCCACCCTTTCGCACACGCTAGACAAAAACTGTGTGTGATACATCGCACTCGGCTTAGTCGTAGGCAGATCAATTCCGATTAATATGCAGTCAAAGACAACTGGAATAAGTAATGTAAATGTGATGACTTTTTGGAACACAGTACAATCAAAAGTCCCTCACACACACCAGCATACACTCATCTCTATGAACGCACACATGTACATCCTACCCCTATGAGCACCTCCGAAAGACTTAGCCGGCATAAGAACTTGAGATTTTACGAACTCACCATAAGCGCCTCGCAGTCGACGGGAATGTCTCCTCCTACTGAACGAACATCGCCGGAAGCCTGAAATAAATCCATAAATAATGCTAACACCAATGTCAAATCTGGGACTTGAACTCTGGGAGGCTGAGGATACCACTGTCCTCCTAAATGTGCAACCATAGGTTGGTTCGTTGTAAATGTGATGACTTGAAGGGTAATATTTTTTGAATATTACCAGCAAAATAAATTCCTGTAGCATTGAGCATTCATGTAATCCTATCTAAGGAATATATCTGCTCTTCCGATCAAGCTAAGGTGAGAAATATCTAAGAACGAATTACGGATTTATTGAACTAGCTACAAGTCAAACACAATCCTGTATTCGAGCTAGAAGGGTACACGTCATATTGTGGTTTGAGCTAGCTCGCTCGCTGCACCTAAACTTGTTACTCCCTCCTATCCATATTACTGTAGCCGCTTTCGTACAACCTTAGCAACAACAACTAGTATGGATTAATTAATTTACGACCACTGACCCTGACTAGATCATGATTCTATTGCTGTCCATATTGCTGGAATTTTCGCAAGCTTGTCATTGCTATCCATATTGAGCATTTGTGTACAAGCTCTCTATTCTAGTCTTCTAGATTGTGTAAGCTAGGATGGAAATGAATTGTGTGTAAACTTTGTACTCGATACTCGAACTAGCTATTTAAAGGCCAATGCATGCATGCGTACAATTGAGTGTTGTTGATGGTTTTCACTTTCAGTTTCAGAAAAAAATCAGCACCAACCTAAATCATCGAAATTCACTGAATTTCAGTGATTCCGTTATATATATATATTCACTTGAATTCAATTAAATATTCTATTTAAAAAATATTTTATAAAGATTTCAAATTGTGTGTACTACTGAAATTGCAGAAATATTTTGGCCGAGAAGAAAACATTTCACTATCTACTCAAATCTCATTGAAAGTGAAAACCATGTGTTGCTTATGGCTCCCTTGGGAGCTATGTAAATTCTTTCACCTATAAATAAATAAATGAGTACATAAAGATGTAAAAATCTTGGACACTACAAAAACTTGCATGCTGACCCTGGTGTGGCGATCAAATAAGTTTTCTATTTTTTTCTTCTATAAAATAACTTGCCTGGACATCCGCAAAAAAAAAAGTTGCTTGTGGAGTAGGGACGTGACCTGATTGCTTTCGGTTACGTGCCCCCGACGAAAGATACGTTGGTAGGTTTCTACAACACGTGGTCAAAGGGACGTGAGGCCTCTTTCTACTACTCGTACGCCGATCAATACAAATACAAATCCAGCCGCATATATGCATAAGCCGTCTTGTGGTGAAAATCGAGAAGGAAGAAGATGGAGGCCCAGATGAGCGTGTCCGCTGCGGCGGCGGCCGATGATACATGGTCAAAGCTCCCGGCTGATCTTCTCGGCGAGGTCTACGGCCGGATCGTTTCTTCGATCGACCGTGTCCGCTTCACTGCAGTCTGCCGCTCATGGCGTGTTGTGAAGACATGGCAACAGCCAGCGTCAACTTTCCCATGGCTCATCTTCTGGTCGTGTGGAGGCGGTGCGATGCGCGTGTTCTGCCCCGTGGATGGTGTGTCCTTACGCGTTCCGCTCCCGCCCGAGGTCCTCAACAGCGTGGCCGGGTTTCACCATGGAGGCTGGATTGCCACCACGTCCTTCGGTCGTGGTGGTGACTCGCTAGCTCCCGCTCTCGGCCAAGCAACGCAACGCACCAACCATCCTAAAGCTAGTCTGTTCGGATCGCCCCACGTTGAATCGTTGCATGCCTGCCGCCAGGATCCCGGATGGGTTCGCGGTGTGCAAAATTGGATGCCGGAAGCATAATTGGTGGAGATCGAGAAAGGGTAACGGTTACGACGGCATCACTTTCTACAATGGGAAGCTCTGTGGCCTACTCCGCGGCAGTCTACACATGTACACCATTAGCATGAGCACGAAAAGTGATCTGGTGGCGGAGTAGAGAGGAACCACATCTACTACAATCATATCAACTTAATAGGCGATAGTATGTCCTCCCGTGAAGATGTACAATTGACAAGATATGACAATGGCGAATATTTGTATTGTAGGATTCCAAAAAAAATCAATGGAAAGAACAGGATCAAGTCAATACGATATTACAGGACTAGCAGTCACTATAAGGATCTGATGTGGCTTCTCCCTCCGGATTAGGTGCTCAATGTTATCGCAATATGTATCAAAATTATGATGTTGTCTACTTTCAATAGAAATGGGGTTTTATCTTGACACTTTTAGCTGATTTAGATATTTTACATGTGTAGGCCTGCCTGACTATACCTACTACTACTAATAAATAATAATAATATATAATAATAACAATAATAATAATAATATAAGTATATTTAGAATTATTTTCTTGGGTACCTATCTGAGGTAGTACTATTTTTTTTTGTCCTTCTATGCATAAATAAGTTTTTAGGTTGGGCCTCCAAACCATGTAGTCAAGGGGCCTGCTCCATACATTTTCATGTACTTCGATTCGGCCGCAGTGAGCCAGTCCCCTACATGGGCCAAGTGGCTTGCTCTGCTTCTTTTTTCCTTCGATTGGCCGCAGAAAAAAATGCTACCCGTGTGGGATTTGAACTCGGGATCTACCTTACCGAAACGACAAAGATGGCGGCCCAGATGAGCGAGTCCACCACGGTGGCAGCCGATGATATGTAGTCCAAGCTCGCGGCTGATCTCCTCAGCAAGGTCTATGGCCGGATCAACTTCTCCCTGTGCCTGCATCCACTTCACCGCAGTCTGCTGCTCATTGAGTGTTGTTAAGTCATGGCAACATCCGGCGCCGACGTTCCCATGGCTGATCTTCTCGTCATGTCAAGACAGTACGTACGGTGAAGCACGTGTTGTGCCCTGTGGCTAGTGTATCCATACACGTTTTTCTCCCGCGCGAGGTCCGCAATAGGATGGTCTGTGTTGATGCTAATACCAGTTGATCTCGGGTACAGGATCCAAAGCTATGGACCTGGGAACGACGGGAAACAGGAGACAAGAGATATGACATTTACCCAGATTCGGGCCCTTTTAAAGAGGTAAAACCCTACGTCATAATTTGATTGTATTGATGTGATATGGTATCCAGTACAAGATGATCTATCTCAAGAGTGGGCGCAGCGGCTTATTGACGAGCACCGTGCCTCCTTCGACGATGGCGAGGTGAAGAGCCACCGCGGAAGGACGATGTCAGCGACCTGCTGGACATGCAGGCGGCCGATGCGGAGGCGTACAACGACAAGGTCATCAGAGCGCTCTGCCTGGTGAGTAGAAGAAACTCTGCATCAGTGTTGCATCCGCTTGTTGCCCCGTACACTATTAGGGAAAAGCCTATACACAAAACTTTAGCAGTAACGCGTGTTAAAAAAGAGCGCTACTGCTAAACAACAGTAACGCGCGCGAAAAAACCGTGTTGCAGATACATATATGGCAGTAGCGCGTCCCGCTGTAAAAGCGCTACTACAAAAATTTCCATCGCTAAGCCGATCGGCTACACATAGTAGTAGCGCTCTTTTAGAAACAGCGTTGCCGCTAATTTTGTTGTAGCAGCGCGTTTATGTGTAAGGCGCTACTGCTAACGAAAATAAAATAAAATGAAAAACAAGTAGAAAAGTAAATGAAAATGAAAGAAATAGAAAGGGAGAAAAAAAATAAAATGTAAAGAAAAATAAATGAAAAAAGAGGAAAAGGAGAAAGGAATAGCAGTAGCGCGTTTCAGAAAACGCGCTGTAGCTAACTTAGCTATAGCGCGTTTTCGGGAACGCGCTACCGTTACATTTCACTTAAACAGCGCCCCCCCCCCCCCGGCCACCACTTATTCCCCAAATCCCTCACCCTCGCCGCCGTCTCCCCAATTCACCGTCGCCCCACTTCGCCGCCGTCTCCTGCCGCCCTGGACGCTCGCAACCTCACCGTCTCCTCCCGAGGCCGCCGCCATCCTCACTGCCACCGCGCGAGGCCGCCCTCTGCCTCACCGCCGCCGCCCGAGGCCGCCCTCGACCTCACCGTCGCCGCCCTCCACCTCACCGCCGCCCGAGCCCGCCCAGGACCACCGTTGCCCGTGCCCGAGCCCGCCCTCTCCGCCCCTGCCTCCGTCGCCGAGCACCTCCCCGCCACCGTCTCTCCCCTCTCTGTAAGTCCCCCACCCTCCCCCCTACTCCTCTCTCTCTGTATATTAGAGCTAAAATTAGTAGAGCAAAAGTTAGTTTATAGCAAAAAAATTTAGTTTAGAGCAAAGGGAGTTAAGTAGTAGATGTTAGAGCAAAAAATTTGGTTTACAGCAAAAGTTAGTTAGGGAAGTAGGATTTAATTAGGGTAGATGTTGCTTGTATAGTATATAGTGATACTAGTAGATGTTAATTAGGTTAGGGCAATAGTGGTACTAGTAGATGTTAATTAGATGTTTTTCAGTTAGGGCAGTAGAGTTTTGCTAGGTTGATTATGTTAGTAGTGCTGCTAATAGTAGTGGTACAGTAGGTTAATTAGGTGAAGTTAAATGAATAACCTAAATGAATGAAATTAGTAGTTAACTAATTTTTTTCCTTTCATCATTATAGAGCACTAAAGTTAATTAATTTTATTCCATTAGTAGTTAAATGAATTTTCTTCTACACTCTCTTTTTGAATTAGCTTGTGAAATTTGGACATGTGGTTGCTCGTGTAAATTTGGACATGTGTTGCGGTGTCGAAGAGGGATATTTGAACACTGTTTCCAGGGAATGAAGCTGAGTGGCCTATGTTTTGCAGGAATGTTGATTCATTTCCGTTCCGGCGAATTTCAGGTTCTCGATTTGTCTACTTTTTAGCAAATGTCATGCCGAAATTTTCCGTGAATTTTGGCATATGACTTGTGCTACAAAATAGGACATATCGAGTGCCCGGGATTTGCCGCACCAGGAAGGAGTCAACGTTCCTGCAAAACAATAGGCCTTTTTTATGTCATTATTTATTTTATTAGGTTTAGAATTAATTGACTAGATTTAATCATAGGAAACATGGCTAGCAACGATGAATGACAGGGTTCTGGTGATTGCGACGACGTCTACCGGGCAGCAGACAAATTTTTGAGCCTTGCCGACGATCAACCGATGTTGTTGCTGGGCCCACCAATGGCATCGGGGACTGAGACCAACACACAGACCGGTGCTGAGACTGAGACCGTCGCTGAGACTCAGACCGGCATTGAGACTGGCGCTGCCTCGGGAAGCGGAGCCGGTGTAGAACTGAAAGCAAAGAGGCAACAGCTTCCTAACAAACTCAGGACTACTAGACTGGTGGTCACGGAGGTGGACGATGGCAAATTTGAGTCAAAGGCGCCCGAGGATGCGCGCTCGTGCTACAGCAATCAAATTGGCTGCATCATACGGACAACCGCCACCATCAACAATGATAAACTACAGAAGATAGATAATATGAGGCCCTCCCTCCTAAAGAAGTTTCATCAGATATTCTTGTTCCCGGGCCGAAATGAAAAGGATTATGAAGATCCAGATAAGGACCCGGCAATGAAGAAGATAAACAAACACGCCATGACCATGTTTAGCGATGCGTTGGCCGCCTGGAAAACAAGGGTGAAAGCAAGGTTCATCGACAAGGAACCCTACTCCGAGATTGTAAAGGATAATCCGACAATCACGGAAGAGCAGTTTCAAATATTCAAGGAGGCTTGCGAGGCCGAAGCTGCCAAAAAAAGTCTAAGTACATGAAGGGGCTTCAAGAGAGGAACATTGGGAGCCACCACCTCGGAAGCCGTGGTTACGGTGGAAAGAGGTCCCAATGGGCAAAGGAGGATGAGGAAGCCGCGAGTCTGGGCATCCCAGACCCCCTGGCGGAGTTCACCGTCCTGCATGAGCGTGACGTCCTCAGGGCCCGGCACCGTTGGGACCCAGTGAAGAAGGTTTACGAGACAAACCCGGTTACGACGGAGTTCTTGAGACTACTGGTAATTTTAGTTTCTGATCAACTCAACTGCACACGTTAGTCATATTTGTAAACGATCCTTGTGCCTTTTGCAGAGAGAGCAACACAGTATGCGGCCGAAAGCGACTCGCCGTCTGAGGCATTGGCGAGGCCCAAGTGGGACACTCCATTCAACCGGGCGTTGAACATATTGAAATGACTCCCGGTGGATACTCGACCGTCGTATGGACGCGTGCACGGTGTCGGAGACGGCGCCATGTGGAAGAAGTACTACCGTGAGACCACAGAGGAGAGAAAGGAAAGACGGAGGTTAACTGAAGAAAACATCGACAAGAAGGTTGAGATTGCGCTTGAGAAGAAATCATCTCAGACAGTCGCAACACCGGTAGCTGCCGCAAAACAGGTGGTTGCAGATATATCTACTTCCTTGGTTCCAGCAGTTTTCACTTGGACCAAGCAAAATCCAGAAAAAATGCAGCGGACTTTTCCCTTGTTGACTTCTTGGGGAGCAGCTCGACTAGCGTTGCACCAGCACCTGCTCCCGCGCCGGCTCCCGCCGGCTCCCGCACCGGCTCCGGCACCGGACGTGCTCGGCGGTGCTTCGTCTTTGGCTAAGCTCGACGCCCTTCAATAAAGGTATAATCTCCCGTTTTCGTTGCCTTTCGGATGTCTCACGTCGCAGACTTTTCTTTGCAGGCCGACGAAACCCCGTGCACCATATTGTACACCATCGGCGACCAAAAGGTGGACGTGGGGAAGGCGACGATAATGGAGCCGAAGGAACCATTGTTCCACAGCCGGCCGATCCCCCCCGAATGTCTTCAAGGTTTCCGTGGCCAGTGTCAAACCAGGCCACGATATTTTGCCTCCTCTGATACTAGTGGGGGATGACGACGAGACCCCGCGGCGGCTTGGTGATTGTTGCAATGGGTGGGTCCTGTTGTGGCCAAAGAGTCTGCTTCGTCTGGAGGCGGTCGGGAGCACACCCACGAGCACGCAGCCTCAGCAAGGTATGAACATCAACACCCCACCTACCCAATTAGCGTCGGGTGTTGGGTTGGGTGATAGCGGATGGGGTAAGGAGGAGCCTCCAGTAGTCGCTGATGACGTCGCCATGGATGAGGATGAGGATGACGATGGCACTCAACAGTATGTCTATACTGGCGCCTACTCAGGGTTTGAGCGTCATGAGTCGGTGCCTGAATTGCCGTCTCCGAAGGCTGAACGTATTATGGACGACCTTCCGGTAGTAAATAAGTCTAGGAAGAGAGCGAGGAAAGGCAAAAAAGCTGATTCTATGATCCAGCAGCCTCGGCTTCAGGACCGTACAGATATCCCCCATGTGGATAAATGGCATATCCCCGGTCAACCAATTCTACCTGCAAGAGCGCTAGGGGCCAGATTCGGCGATCTAAGGAGACTTCATGACGATCTGTTGCGGATAGAGAAAGGCCTCATCGCCTCGAAAGATCCAGGGCTCTATGTGGTTAACATTCCGCGGCAAATGTCGTACGTCGACTGCTTCCTCGCGGATAAGTTCTTCCTTCGATTCGATTACATATTCGACATGTTTCACGTGAAGAAGCCGGATTTTATGTTTGTCCGCCTTTATGCCTTGCACATGAACTACATCATCGGGGTTGAGCAGATACCTCATATCTGTGTCGCTGACCCATACTACATGCACGAGGGCTTCTTGGGAGTCTGCGCAAAGCACTGTGAATACGTGAGGGAATACATCGTCAGTTTCATGCTCGCCAATAAGGACAAGGATGCGATTCTCGTGCCTTATCATCTCATGTAAGTCATCCACGCGGCTATCCTTCCTTCGATTTCAATCATTCATTTGCACGGTGGAGGCTAATTAATTTGAGGTGTACTTATTTTGCGCAGCGGCGGGCGCGCCATCCTCATCATCCTCTATCCTCGATACTCCCACGCTCTTTACTTGGACTCGTCGAAGAACATTCACAAAAAGGATTACACCCACATCAAGGATGTTCTCGACAGTGCTATGTTTTACTACCAAGCACGGGGTGGAGAGGTCAAGGACAAGAAGAGAAGGGGCGGCAGACTCACCTTCAGCCATAAGACTGACTTCTGCTGCATCCAGCAACCGCGCGATTCTCTTAATGATGGATTCTATGTCCTACACCACATGCTGGAGTACAGACGGGATCACCAGAACCTTCGCATGCCCATATTCTGCAATGGGCAAAGGACATAGGAGATATCGAGGATCATCGACTTCGAGCTGAGTTCTATAACATCCAGCGCGAATTTACCCAAATCATCATGAAGGAGGTCGTCGGAAAAACAGGGATGTTCTACGGAGAAGGACAAATGTCGCGGGAAGACGTCCGAACATGGGTAGCCTCTCAGCGTCTCGACATGAAGCCTTTCACTAAGCTTGAGGACTATCTCCCTGACATGGATGGATGGCACGACATGGTGGAGTGATTGTCGATATATGACAATGTGTCCGTTTAGTCTATACTTTCTGTATGACAAAACTTTGAGTTATGCACGGCGAAACTTTATTTGTGATGTAATTAAACTGTCCTCCTCCTCGACTAGCGAAGATCACTCTAGTTAGAGCATTTTGGGTACGATGAACTTTGTTATTTATGCTTATGATATGTTGTTTCTACTTTTGCCAAGTCTGCCTCTTTCTGTTGCTCAACTATATATGTTGCATATCATCGACTCATGTGACGATGCAGGTGCATAGATCATCGATGGCGAAGAAGTGCTACGCCAGGAGTATATATACGACAAGTGGCCGGAGTGTCAGGCCCAGGTGTACCGATTTCCGGTTTCCGAGCGACAGGCAGTAGTTAGTTTAGGTTCACGCTAATGCGAGAGAGGGATACGAACTCATGTACTGCATAGTTCCGCTCTCACTCAAAGTGATAGCTCTTCTCGCGTATATCATTGTTTAGATGGATGACGATGTATTTGCAAGTAATCGAGACTTGTATCGCTATTTTCGAGATGATGATGAGAGACCATTTTGTGTTGGATGATAATTATGATGATGACATGATTTGATGAGACTAGTTGTATGTATATGCTATGATTACATTTGTATGTGTATGATATGCTAAAGATTATTGTATAAAGCCTATTCAAATACAAAACAAATATGTAGGAAAAAAACTAATAAAACTAGTAGTAGCGAGGGAAAAAAGTTAGCAGTAGCGCCACCTTACCAGTAGCGCTTCCCTGTAAAAAGCGCTGCAGATAATATCAGCAGCGCTCTTCTCTAAAGCGCGCTACAGCTATCCATGTATAGCAGTAGCGTGGGACGATAGGCGCTACTGCTATACGTTAGTTGTAGCGCCTTATCAGTAACACATCGTCCCGCGCTACTGATAGGCCTAAAACCCGTGCTGCTGCTAGGCTTTTCCCTAATAGTGGTAGGCTACCACATCCCAATGGGAAGCCTTTGTTTGGATTACGCTCGCTCGTGCTCACTTTTCTCCCCGTCGGTCGGATCCCTTTTGTTCTTTTCTCAGCAACAACAAACAAAAAACAAAAAGGAACAACATAAACAGACTCACTCTTGCAGATCTATACTCGTGTTTCATCAACTTGTTCACTCTTTTTATTTGATTTGATTTGAGGGGAAAGACGAAAAGTCAACTCCTTCAGTTCACCCTTCATTCGTTCGGCCTCCACCTCCCAAGCACACCAGCCCATTGCAGCCGTCGGCATCAATTTTTCTTCACCTCCGGCGCCCTCCCAACCACATCAGCTTCGAGCGCCCAAAACTAATGGCGCCGCCGAAGCCGGAATCTTTCTCCGGGTTACCGCCCTCCGGCTCCTGCATGGACCAATCTCCTCCTCTCCTACTCTAGCCGCCATCATCCTCACCTCTGATGAGGTCCGGCCCTTAAAAGGTGACTTCTTTCTTTGCATGCGGACGACGAGTCCAGAATACTCAGCGTGTTTGGTTGGGGGTAATTAGAAGCAGGGAATGGGAATTAAAGGGTTACGAGACTTCAAATCTATTGTTTGGTTGGAGACATTGGGAATTCAGAAGGGAATAGGCATGGGACTTGAGACTCCAACTGTCACCGTTTTATTAAAAGGGAAGGGGGTGGGAGTTGGATGGGAATTGTTTCAATGAGTCAATCTTAACCTTCATCCTAACTTCCCTTATCTAGTCCCATGTCAATTCTCACGAACCAAACAAGGGAGTACAATTTCTCCTCATATTCTCACACATAATTCCTATCACGCATCAAACAGAGGATTGGGAATAAAACGACTCATCCCATGTCTAATCTCAACACAACTCCCTCCTCTAAACTTTCATTCACCTTCCCAAATATTGCCAAACACGTTGCCAGTCGTAGTCCCAGGCTTACCCAAATCAGGCTCCGGCTCTGGCCGTGACTTCATCGTTGCCGCCTGTCACCATTTTTAAGATGCAGACGCCTAAGCCAAAGCATCATCTCATCTCCTCTCCTCTCGTGCCTGCCATGGCTCTTTGGATAGTGGATTCACGGGGGTAGAACGGAACCAGTACCTAACAAGGAAAGCATCCATCGTCGTCGCCCAAATTCCAAGTCCAAGTCGCACACGCGCACCCCACACGCAGAGGGATGACTATCTCTTGTTTATATAGAGAAAGATGGCGGTGGTATGATGAAGAACACACGGTCTAGAGAGGAAAAGCCATGCCTCGGATCGATGATCGGTCGCAAGCCAAGCCATCCCCCTGGCTGCCTGACGGGCATCATCCCTAGGCGCGTGACTACTATTAATAACAGAAGAGGAAGCCCTCCCGGCTGGTTGAAGGGCATCATCCCTAGGCATGAACTAACTGCCCAAATGTGGGATCCGACATCGGCTACATTTTCAAGGACGGGGACGAGCTGTTGATGGCCAAAAGAGCCCGATGGTCACTAGAGAACAAGTGTTTCTTCAAGGTGTTCGAGCTATGAACACTTTACGACACTAGCTGATGTTTCCCGCAAAGAAAAAAAGAAGTGACTACATTGTTTCCCATAAAAAAAGAGAAGTGACTACATTGGAAGACCATGCCCTGTTCTTGAGTACCAGTTGCTCCAAGATGATGTACATGGGCACGCAGGCGCAGTGCTTCGAGTGGACGAGGGTTGGCAAGGAGGTGGTTGACATGGCTGAAGGGTCAGGGCTGACCATGCCCATGGCTGTACCTTTGGAGGCTTTCTACTGGCGTCGTGCAGAGATGAGACCGGTGCTAAGAACACTCTAGGAAAGGAATACAGGCTGTTCATTTCTGAGAAAATTCACTAATAAAAGCGCAATTTCGGGAGGCAGGAGAATCAGAAAGTTACCTTTGGTACCATCAACTGCTCTTAATCACAAGCAGACCACGTAGAATATTCCAGCACGAGTGGTTCTTAGTTCGTACCGGATCACAAGCTGATAATGTAGAATGGACATTCCAGCGTCAGTAATTCTTAGTTCGTACCAGATCCAAAACCCTGTTACATAGGAAGAACCAGAGTTAGGGAGAAGCCACGATGAAAAATTTTAGACGTGCATGAAGAAAAAATTACGGAAACTAGGAGTGGAGACAGTAGAGTAATAATGCATCTCAAGCACAAACAAAATCAACTGGAGCTCCTAAACATGATATACAAGAAATAAAGTTGGGGTACGGCAGAAAGAGATGGATCTTCCTGCAAAAAAAAAAAAAAAAAGAAAGAGATGGATCAGGCTGAATGTCCCTTTTTTCGGGCGTCTTCAAGGCGGACCTGCAAACCACCCACATCCGTCTAGACTGCGGAAGCCATTCAACGCGGGCCTGTATCGGTCCGCGGGGCATTCCGGACGCGTTTTCTCCTGCAAATTGGCCGCCACAGAGGCATTGCCGGAAGTCCACAACCAGCACCGACGCGCCCGCTCGACGGAACTGTCCACCCTGGAGCCGTTTGTATCTAGGTACACTTCGCCCCATATCGACGACCTCCATGGAGGTCACCACACCCGGTAGGTGTTCGGTCAAATGCCGTTGATCTTATTTTTAAATGCTATGTCGTACGAAGGATGGTGAGCTGCTCGACCATGGAGGACGAGTTGTTGTATGATGCGTGGCTGGCCGTATCCGTGAATTTCGTAGGGAGGAGCGGAGGGGAGCCCTTCTGGGAGCAAGTGTATGAAAAATTTCACGCACGAAAGAACATTGCACCCTACGTCATGTACATCATTAAACCACGCAATGTGAGGTCGTTGTTGTTTTGCTGGCACGCTATCCAGATTAGCGTCACCAAGTTTTGCGACGTGGTTCGTCAGCTCGAGGTAAGGTGGCCATTGCACGCGGCAGATGACGAGATCGTAATTTTTACTTCCTCTTATTCAACTAGTTGATTGATTGGTTCACTCATTGTTGGTGTACGCATTATATAAAAATAACTAATTTAATTTTGTTATGAGCGTCAAATTTTTGGAATAATTGTTGGTTTAGTGTCCCTTTACCACGCATCTTACGTGTTTGGTTTGTAGGATAATAAAGCACAAAGTTTCTTTGTAGCTCAGGCTACATGGAACCTCTTATCCTCAATCCTCCAACCTTGCTTTGAGATCCGTACTCTCCAACTAACTAACAACAAGAAGATTTCTCTTTTTTGTTTCTCGAAAACGAAACAACATATGAACTTCAAACTTTGCAGATCGAACAAACATTAGAACATCAATGTGTGAAAAAACTTTCAGATTTTTTGGTCTGATATAAATATACAAAATGAGATTTTCTTTGACTAAAAATATTATTTCAAGTATTTAAAATGCATGAAAAAATCTGAAAGTTTTTTTCCTAGATTGTAGTTAGAATGTATTGTTGTTCTGCAAAAGTTAAAGTTCATATGTTGTGTCGTTTGAGAGAAACAAAAAAGACAAATGTGTCTGCATGGATCTTGATGCATAAATGGATGGCAAAGATAAAGGGTACCGTGTAGCTACAGAAAACCACACACTAAAGCAGTTGCGTGGAAAGCCCCGATTGCTTTAGCTGACCCGGCCGCTTGGAGGCCAATGCAGCGTGCGTGAGGAAGCCCAACTCTGAAATAGCCGAATAATATAACCAAACCTAAACCTGGACGCGAGAGAAGCATGGCGGCGCAGGCTGAACAAACGACGGCAGCGCAGATGAGCGCGTCTGCGGCTGCGGCGGCAGATAACTCTTGGTCCACGCTCCCTGGCGATCTCCTCGGCGTGGTCTACACCAGGATCCCTTCGCCGCTCGACCGAGCCCGCTTCTCCGCCGTGTGCAAGTCATGGCGCCATGTCTTATCGTGGGGACCGCCGCAGCCAGCTCTCCCGTGGCTGATCCTCTCCCCGTATGAGGACGGCACGGCAGAGCGCGTGTTCTCCCCGGCGGATGGCACGGTGTTTCGTGTTCCCCTCCCGGCCAAAGCGGTAGGCAAGCGGTTAGTCGGATCTCATGACGGTGGCTGGATCGTCGCCACATCCACAGGTCATGATGCCACCTCGCTGGTGATCGTGAACCTTTTTTCTGGCATCGAGGTGCCACTTTCCTCCAAGCAAGGAAGGATCGTAGCTGAACGCAGACATCACCCAACCCCAGACATCAGGAAGATCGTTTTCTCGGAAAACCCCACCTCGAAACGCTGCATCCTTGCCGCCCTGTTCACAAACGAGATGGCCGTCGGGTTGTGCAGAGTTGGATGCCGAAACCGCGGGTGGTCGATGTCAATACAGAGGTACTGCTTTGAGGAGATTGCCTTCTGCCGTGGTGAGTTGTATGGCCTAAACAACAATAGTTACATATTCAAGTTCGACATTGGCATGACTAAAAATGGTGCGTCGGTGGTCAGCTCCACATACCAACTACGCATCCAAGAACCTGGCGGCCCATGTTGGTGGAGACACCCCAGGATCAGCTACATTGTTAAGCACAATGACAAGCTTTTTATGGCAGAAAGGAGCAAGTGGTCACAGCACGGTGAGCTTTTCTTCAAGGTGTTTGAGCTCATCAAAATTGACAATGACAAGACAACGAAATATGACTACATGTGGGAAGAAGTGATGTCATTGGACGACCACGCCTTGTTTTTGAGTGTGCCCTACTCCAGATTTGTGCACGTGCCAACAGGCAGTCATGGTGATTTTGAGAAAAACCACATCTACTACAGCCATCCCCACGCAAGCAATATGGAGTTCATCTATCCCTACACAAGCAATACGGAGTTCATCGGTGATGTCAAAATATGTGACAATGGCAACAATATGATTTACACGGAAGACCGCAAAATCAGTGGTGTGGATAGGATCACGTCGTTCAGATACTACATGGCGAATGGTTGTCCCACTCTCATGTGGGTCATCCCTCCAAATTTCTAGACACTTTGCAATATGTATTCTGGGCTATATTATACTTGGTTGCCTGAATTTTATTAAAAAAAACTCAATTACTTTTACTCCAAGTGTTGGATATGAAATTTGTGTTGTGGCTGCTTTATTTTCCCTTCTATGTGTTTTTTTAAAATCTGGTTTGCTTTTGAACATATGTGTTTAGTTATTGGACTAAACAATATGTTATTTTTCATATTACTTGTCAATGAGAGCGCATAGCATGCAAAGATTACACTAATTTTGCACATTCTACCATGTCCATCCACCTGGACAGCAGATGCGTTCTCTCGGCAGCATTAAGTTTGAAATACTGTTGAAGCATAAACTTTGATATGTATAAAAATCTTCAAGAGTGCATACTAATCTCCTGCCTTGGTTAACAATTTCCTCTTTACATCAGAAGGGGCTCCAAAGAGTCCCAGTCCAAGCATCTGGACCGGCCGACTGGCAGTCCAGCATCAAACCTAAAATCATTCCCACCATACAGAACCAGAAAAACAGCAGAAATTACTAAAAAAAATATCAAAACAGCAAAAATAATAAATCTGTCCTTGCATCAGGTCCAGGCTATTCGCAGGAGAGCTCACTGTCACGCTTCTCGTCGAGCATTCGCCCAGCAGAGTTGATTAAGATCGGTTGCACATGATCAACTATTTCTTCTTATTATTACAACGTGGCCCTAGTGGACTTTGCGTCATACAGCTGCGGATATATACCTATACATATAAGATTTCGCTGAGCCTCCCGTAGAGGTCCTTCGAAGTGTAGAAGAATCAACAGATCAAATGTCAGCATTCCTATATTAATTCCCATCTTCACAAGTGTTGTGTGGTGGACTGGCTGGTAGCCTGGTAAAGCTTCCCATACGGTTGCAGGCATTTATTAGTATGACAAATCTCAATTTTAGAAATTCATTTGCATTGCTAAATACGATGTTACTACTCAGTATATTTCAACAGCTTAGGTGAGCATGGTCCCGCCATATGTGCAAAACAGGGGAATTAGATGATTTGCCACACTTTATCAGGGTTTGATGATTTGCCCTCGGTCTGTTTCAATGGCCAGGCCCCGGTCCCGGCCCCGCCCGTGAATCTCCGGGGGGGGGGAGGTGGGGCAAATGATTAAATTGAGAAGTAAAGTGTGGGTTATGAACTAATTTCTCGTGAAAGAATTCCCTTTGGTGTCATATTGAAACGGGTTAATCTGGTTCATGTCGCTTGAAGAAAATAACAAATAAAACATAATATAAATATTGCTTTACAGTTCTTTTTGTGAGAAGATTGCTTTATAGTTCATCCACTGAAATATATTAATCGGATGTGCATGTAGTCTGCTTCCCTATGTTAGACAACGACAAATCTAGGATTTGAAACCAGGATGGTCCTTTAAAAAATTTAGGCAACAATCAAGGTGAAGCATAAACTTCATCTAATAAAGGAGGTGTTGGAATTATGTGTCCTGCAACTATATTCAAATTGCTTGGAATTGTTAATATTCGGAATACATCATTATGAAATTGTACATGTATTTATACATGGAATAGATTTACATGTTTAGCATGAAATTGTTACTTGCTGGAATGTACTTAAGTAATGTATGCTTAAGGAAGCTGGTCGATTATTAGTGAAATACAATATACTATTTATATTGAAAAGACTACCCGGGTACACTGATGATTGAAAGGAGCTAGATCCTACAATTAGATTACAGCCCTAATGTTGATCTACATAATTAGAGGAATTTACACTCTATTATGGCACGTTGCTCACAAGCGTGTGTTCTGGGGACACAATGGGTAGAATCCGTTAAACAGACAAATACGATCGTGGTTGGTAATTTTTTTTGAAAAGAACATAGAAACTTTATTCATTTGCAATAACAAGTACATCGTTAATGAGGAGGGGTACAATTTCGCTCAAGTGCTCCTCAAACCAGTTCAAAGGTGAAGAAAATCGAGCTAACTTAGCAAGTTCATGTGCGCCCTATTTGCTTCTCTATTATAATGCTTGAATTTAGTAATGGGAAAGTCACATGCTAAAAAATAACAATCGCGGTCGGTAATTTGATCCGGACTCTATCCCGGAAAACTAGTTGAAAAGACTAGGAATCTTTTATCTGTATAAGAAGTGGACTCATTGAAAAGACAGTATAAGAAGGTCCCTATCCCCTAGCCTCAGATATGCGAATTGTAAGCGGCACCACGGATAAGCGCAGAAGAATTAAGGGATAGACTGCAAACCCTATATTTTCTAACATTGGCATTTGAGCTAGGTTCGGCCGCGGTCGCTTGAACCCAAATCCGATGCCTACTCTGTCGCGCTGGTTGTCGCCGCAATCCTCTCGTCTAGATGTTCCCCATGTCGCCACCTGGAAGGTTAACTCGATTGATTGATCAGCGCCTCCGCCTACGGGCTGTAGTGTACGTGCCAGTCAATCGAGTAGGAAAATCAAGCTGCAAAAGCGAGTTCACGTATGTAGTTTGTCTGCTCTTGCTTCTTGCACGTGGAGCAATCACACACGTGGCTCAAGGGAGGAGGTATGCAGGATTCTTCATGTGAAGGAAGCACTCCATGACTCTTTGATTCACGCAAGGAGATCGAAGTTGAAGTTGATCTGTGACCCCGAGCCCGAGTTCGATCCGCCGGAAATTGGAATCCTGCCGCCTCATCGGGTCGAGCTCCCTTGCGTATCACGCCCGTCGCCGTCTCCGTCTCTCAAGCAGGGAGGTCCGCTGCCTAGGGAAGTCACCTGCTCCGTCGAGTCCATGGGTCCGTTGTGACGCTAGTCCAGATTCTGCCTAGTCCTGGTGCCTCGCGAAAGGTTGCTGGCCTTCTGACGAGGCGGATACAGTAATGCACGAATTAAGGAGGAAATATACTCCGCTGTATTTGTCAAGTTCTTTCTGTACTGGCTGCGATTAAGGAGGAAATCATTTTTTTACGGAAGGCACAGGAAGACTAGAAGTATTAATACTTGAATTTCTACAATAAGCACGTACGAAACTAGCTGCTGGTGTTTGGTGGAAAGCAATCGAGGAATCTGGAAATTTTTTGTGTTTTTGTACTGGAAATTTATTTGCTATAGCTGAACCACCCGGCGGCATACTAAGGAAATAGTGAGAATACACGTTGTAGTGGTCGGACGATGTCGTACACTGGAAGGAGTGCACAGCGAACGGATCTTGCTGGAGTACCATGCAATCCACTGGAATACCACAGACTTTTGGACAACATACGGATGCCGAGCATTGTTCGTGCTCCGTGGAGTTTTTTTTCATATTATCGCGGACTTGGAATAATTTCGTTGATACATCGCGACACGCAAAGGAATCATTTTCAGCGGGATCATTTATTTTCAGTCTAATCAATGCAAAATTATTGTTGGAGAAAATTGATATTGAGCGGATACTTATGCATAACCTGGAAAGGGATTTTAGGGAAGTGTTTTTATTGAGCATCACTTATTTAAAGAGGAAGATGGGAGTCACTCCAGGAAATTTCCTCTTCATTTGTCGGTATGTCTAATGAATATTTGCACTATATATATTTATCTTCGGATTATGGTGTTTGTTTCTATACATCATTTACTGTTGGAATACAATGGCAATTTTAATGGTGTATCACAGTTCCAAAGGAAATTTTATATATAATTATGTGCTTTGTCATTGCTGCTAAATCGTATACACTTTGGAATTGGAAATTTTGCCTTGAAACTCCCTTGTGGAGGAAAAGTATTATTGTTATAGGACACTCTGTGAAACTTCAATGTGAAGGGACTTAATTTATTGTTCTATCTTGGAACCCATTGATTATGAAATACTATTTGAAAAAGGAAGAGTGGAAATATTGCTCAATTGTTAAATTAGTGCATTATGTATTTTCACACAATGGTACATCTTCCTTGATGTCCATTGGAAGTTGGCCGACCAATTTTTTTTATTGGGCAAAGATTACTCCATATGGAGGAATATTGACAATGGGAACACATGCTTGGAATCTTATTATCTACATCATCAATGACTTGGTCACATATCTTTGAACTGGATCAAGAGGCTTATTGATACTGGAATTTTAAACTTTAGTGGGAGGACTATGGTACATGTGAAGCATATATGATTTTTTTAATACACCTTGTTTATCAAGGTGGAAGGATATGGAAGGGCTTCACATTGTTTCTTTTGATATACTTACTGTATTTCTTTGGACATCCCCACTAGAGGTCAGATTATTTATTTCATCTCACTCTTCCATGATTACACTTTTACATGGTTATCCTTATATTTTATTATACAAGTCGGAAGGGTTTATTGTGCTGGTCACATGTTATACTGAAGTGGAAAATCAGTTGATTAAATAATATCATAGTTTTAACAACCGATTGGTGGGGGAAGTACACTTCAGGAATATATTGTTTGTATGTAAAGAGCATGGAACTATTCACCATTGTAATATACCGTACACTCCACAACTGAATGGACGAATTGACTGTCTTGTATAGTCCATTGTTTCTGTGATAAGAAGCATTGCATACTGTCATCTGTTGACATCATTCTCCGTCTAGTACAGTCACTTGACTAGAAGGAAATCTTCTATTTTGGCATGAAATTCTCAGTTATTACAAAGCGCACACCATAAATTTTTCACGGTTCTTCTAGTTGATCAAAGGGTGTTTCCTTAGTTATCTGGAAAAGGATTACTGGTGGAAAGTAGGAACACAATCATTTTTATGATCATGGGTGGAATTACTGACAATCATACTGTAATAATCTTAACCCCAAGGAAACTACAAGTGACACTCCCAACATGACATGCTTAGGATAAGTGGGAGGAATTAACTTTGAATGTAATCTCTGGATAATTGTTACGTGATTTTTGGGGGAAGTCACTCTAAATAGTAGAGGAAGACTCCTAATTAAGAAGGCTTAATTTTTTTATCATTGTCAACTATGGGTGGAAGAAATGCGGGAAGGAATAAACTCAATGAGGAATTATATGGTTTGGGAACTTAATATCATACCAAATAACCGCAAGCCTATTATCTGGAAGTGATTTTTTTGTAAGGATATTTGGCTCACTGGAATATTATGTCACCCTTGTTATTCAATTATTCACACCGATGGAAATATACTTTGTGGAAACTCTCTCTCCTGGAATTTTGGGAAAGAGGAACTGCAGACATGGTTTGCTAATTGAATAAATTAATGTATGGTCTTATAACAAGCTTCACATCAATGGAATAGCAGGTCATATGGTTTTCTAAATGAAGCAAGGCGGTGATCTACAAATGTAAGTGTAAAGTATTTTGCATTATTATTGTATGCGTTAACATTGTTTTGTGGTCTGCAATGATACGTCACATTGATGGACGTGAGAGCTTGGTCATTTTTTAACTTTCATATGAAAGGAACATTTGAAATATCCTATGTTTTAAGAGTGGAAATACATAGAAAATATTTTGAGGTGTTTCTGTTGGGGAACGTTGCAGAAAATAAAAATTTTATACGCTTCACCAAGATCAATCTATGGAGTCATCTAGCAACGAGAGAGAGGAGTGATTCTACATACCCTTGTAGATCACGCGCGGAAGCGTTCAAGAGAACGGGGTTGATGGAGTCGTACTCGTCGCGATCCAAATCACCGAAGATCCTAGTGCAGAACGGACGGCACCTCCGCGTTCAACACACGTACTGTTGGGGAAGACGTCTCCTCCTTCTTGATCCAGCAAGGGGGAGGGAGAGGTTGATGGAGATCCAGCAGCATGACGGCGTGGTGGTGGAAGTAGCGGCGATCTCGGCAGGGCTTCGCCAAGCTCTACGAGAGGGAGAGGTGTTGCGGAGGGACATGTGACATCTGAACTAGCAGTTTTGTCTAGTACAATCTCTCTTTTAAAGCTTTGAATGGCGCCTGGAATCCTGAAAGGTGAGTTATTATGCTTTGTTTGGCTATTAAGCCATACCTGCATGATCAAATATATACACATGGTATAGTTATCCCTGCAGGATCATGCTTGTGTGGGAATAATACATTCTAAGGCAAACAAAAACTGAGATTATACTGATATTATGTGATATATGTACATCTTTTGTCGCTGTACTGGTATTCCAATATTATTTTCATCTGTACAAAAAACAAAAGCACCAAATATATTCTCACCTCCGCTATGTCAGGGGCACTTAGACAAGAAAGGAGATGGTTTCAGATATGAAGTTATAAAAAAAGTTCAAGCCATCATCAAGCAATAGAGGAAGCTATAGATCCTGGAGCATCGAACATATAAATCACGCTACGCAACCCGCCATTCTGGAGGCATTGTCGCGATGCAGCAGTATGGGCCGTTCGATTCTTTTACGACAGTGCTTTTTTGGCTGCTGGCAGTCGGTACCCCGTTAATTGTTTCTCCACCTGAGTTTTACACTACCTTTTTATTTTTATTTAGATTCTTTCAGATTTCCAATTTATTAGCTGCAAAAGGGGTCCAGTAATCTGCATTCTGCATAAAGCTTAGGCTTTAATTGATTGTTATGTCAAGTGAAATCATGCATGCTAAGGATTATTGCTGTTGGAGGAAACACTGTGTGCAATATGTTTGGTGGTAGTTAAAAGGAGGGGAACATATTATTGTGATATTATAGTTTCTTGGAAGTAGTTTCATCTATTTGTTTACAACATTGTTGGCTTGCTGCCTTTTAGTATTGGAATGTGTAATCACACACGTCCTTATATCTTCTAGGTTATTTCTCATTTTAACTCCTCTCATACGGATTCTCCTAGGTTGCAGGCGAAGATGAACTCCTGATGGTCTACGCTGTCCTGCTTTGCCATGGAGGTAAATAAGCCCATGTGTACCAGGGAATATGCATATACATCACACCTAATCCACCACTATTTTCTTGTGGCGACTGGCGAGGAGAAGATACAAATGCCTTCGAATCCACCACTTGTCCCCACTACTATTTCTTTGGATATATTTTGTCTCCTCTCTAATTATGGTTCTTTTGTTTATTTTTTATTATTTGCAAGCTAAGCAAACCTTGACTCTGGCTAATTGGTCTTGGAAGCTGGAAACCAGTTCATATATAAGATTCCTAGGTGGTGGTCTATGTCTCTTATTTTCTACAAGTTAGTGCTCATTATCCTGATCTGGAGCTATGGTATTATCTTTGGTTTCATCATATTTTCCTTCCCTGGTTTTTGTTGATGTTTGGCTATGTTATGGGATGAGACCTCCATGTCCCAGTATTTTTAGCCGATCAATATGTGGTGCTGAAAAATTAATCTCTACAGAATGATGTTGTGCACATCCAACTCCAAGCAATGTAAGAAACCTATCATTTTACTAGCTGTATGGTACATCTCATACAGTTTCTAATACTGTTGTTCCTATTAGTTGGATACTCCAAAGGGCAAAGTTAATGTTTTGTTCATCGCTTCTGTACCTGTTTCTTCATGTACTTGATAGATACTTTCCTTATGCTATGTGTTTTATGTATGCATATATGTTTCTGGCCATAAATATATTTATGAGCTGGCTCCAACTTTTACTACTTTCCGTGGAACTTTGAAAAGTACCGTTTAATCCACTAATTTTGGACCTGTTAGTTTGGGGACTGAAAACTTTGAAAAGTACCCTTGAATTAGAGGATTAAACTAACAGGTCCGAAATCCTGAAGCCTAAATGAATCCATTTTCAGTTTAAATGAATGGTGTTATAGAGAAGCTAATATGGATGTTTGCACGGGATTACTTAACTTGACGTACATTATCTGGATCCTTGGCCACTTTTATGCAAAAGCCTTTGATCTCTTACTCCACTATGGAGTTTGATCGAGAAGTTTGGGCCTTTGGTCATCTGCTACCTGGAACTTTAAATCTGACTACAAAGCCTCAAAAGTCAAAACTCAATTCATGTAAAAATCGGCAAGAGTTTAGAGGATTTGGCTCCACATTTTTTTATCTTGTTAGTACTTTCACCTTGCTAATTCAAAATGTGTAATCCTAATGCTAACTCTGTAGAGTAGGAGAAACTACCACAAGTCAAGGTGAGACCCATGCCTGAAAAGGGGAAAACACTCTGTAGTCGGCTCAAGAACAAGGCTAGACCTGAATCTTGTTTACTCACTGTATTCACTATCTATAAAGTTGTATGTTTATTTTATTTGCAAACAAGTGTTGGAATATTGTCTTCTCATACCAATGTACAGTAACTTAAGTATATCCCCAGGAGACTATATGATCAGCACTCATATAAAGTAAATAATGTGTTTCCTTTCAAATAGATAGACAAAAGGTGGACCGAGGGCTTCTTTGCCACATCCATGGCTATTGCTGGAAGTTGATTGGAGGTCTTCACGTACAAAAATGCTAGTTTTGTAGAGCACATGTGAATTCTGCCTGCATTCAGTTTCATAAATTAATTGAGCATTCTAATAATTGAGACTTGTGTAAATTTTGTAGGAAGCAAATATAAGGACTCGACTCACAATGAACCATGAAGCCAGCGATCTGCATCAAATGGATGTTTTAGTTTTCATTTGTACAACTGATGTCTCATAGTTGCAGTCTTTTCGCTGTCCTTTGTTGAACCTGATGTATGGTGTCTTGGTGGTTATGTTTGGAACAGACTGAAGTTTATGTATGTGACCATTAGTTAATGGAATAAAAAATGTTTCGTGCACCTGATGTATGATATCTTGGTGATTATGCTTAGAACACATATACTATATGTATGTGACAATCAGTAGCATATGTTTAATTAAAGTTGTGATTGGATAAACAAAATGTTAATGAACTGTTGAAACAAAACACCATCTGACTGTTAGTCGGCAAAACAAACCCTGCCTCACAGTCGGCTGGGAAAGGCTAAAACCAGGCCCAGCAGAATGTTGGTCGGGAAAGAATTCCCATCTGATAGTTGGTTGGGAAAGCCCCATGGCTACCTCAACGAACTGTTGGTCGGGAAAAGCCCATGGCAGGCCCAACAGATTGTTGGTCGGGAAAGATATAGCATAGCCGTCAAGCAGTGGGTCGGGAAAGATATGTCAGTCGGGAAAGGGTTTTCCGTGTCGGACTTTCTAACAGACCTGATCGGTCGGCAATAGTCTTTCCCGACCGACCGTGTGTTGATGAAAGCTGTTTTCCCAACCAACTTGGCTGTTGGGAATATAGTGTTGTGGTGTAGTGAGCGTTGCCCAAGATGTTGGCACGCATGTAGAAGGGGTCGACTATCACGATGTCCGGGGTCTTGTCTCTAATGATCCGCATCTCCATACTCAGCGAAAACAGCCGAACGGAGGTGTAGTGCAGCGGATGAAGGTTAAACATAGCGAAGATGTCATCAAACTGCAGGACGATCGTACCCCCGATGGCGCTATCCACAAAGCCCTTGCCCTCTGGCACCTTGGCCACGAAAACCGGGTATGCCACATCATTCTGGGAGAAACGCCGCTTCACCAAAGAAAGAACACTGTCATGCAGACTCCGCATAGCACCGATTGCAGCATTGAGCAGATTAGTCGGTAGCATCGCCCTACCCGCCACATGCACCCTCTTCGAGATATCCTTAGGTGAAGGTGGCCCGTCCTGAGAACAGACCATACTCGGTGCCGGCTGGCTCGCACCGCCCTTGTTATTCTTTCGTTTCCGTCCCTTCTTCTTCATCTGCTGTATTGGGATCGAGTTCTGCTCAGAGACCGCCTTCTTGAGCGTGTTGGGGCTGATAATATTTCGCACCTCGGCTATCTGAGGCTCGGTGAAGGCGGCAGCTGGAGGCTTCTCTTGAGAACTGAACGCCAGACGATGCCTGTTGCAATTGGGTTTCTCCGTGGTACCAGGTAGATCGCGGTCGTCTTTTTCAGGGTTGGGTTCTTGAGAAGGAGGCCCGCAGAATTCGTCACCGTACCCATGTTCGGGAAAGTACTTATCAACGTTGGTAAATGTACCGTCATCGTTGTCGTCGTCGTCCGGATCCTGTGCCATATGCATGTCCGGATCCAGTGCCATAGGGATGTCCGGCATGTCCTGTAGCGCTGCGGCGGTCTTGCCATTGCTTGGCACCGTCATGACTGGCGGTGTTGTCTGTGGGCTGGTGTCCCCCGCCCCCAATCGAATCTGGCTCTTCGGCCAAAGCAGGGGCCAGCTTACGCAGGCGCTAAGGGTCATCACATCATCTTCGTCGGCCCCGGCGGGTCGACTCGGAGGTAACAACTCATCGCAGCCTGGCAGCACCCGAACCAGTTCAACCCTATACACGGTGGGTGGCATCGGATTACCGTGGAACACGGGGTTGCCAGGTTGAACGATTCTGCCCTTGGTGACATCGATCAACTCGCCGCCCACAAAGTGCAGGAGAGTGCATGGAACGTCGGCGGCGCCCTGCGAAAACATGTAGGGCGTCAGGGATGCCCAGTCAAAGGCAAGGAGATGATGTTATCGGCCGAGAGGCTTAGTTACCGTAATGTCGTCGAGCTCGGCTAATGTCGAGGCACCGCCAACGGCGGGCGTGCAACTGACGGAGGGGCCGCTTGCTGCCGAGGTGCCGGCCGGCGTACACCCGGGTGCATTAAGCTCCAATGCCCGTGCCGGCCCCGGAGATACGAATACCGCCTTCACTGGAGACACCAATGGCGCCGCATGTGCGTTGTGTGAGTTTCTGGCCGTGAAGCTGGGAACCGAGGGCGGCCCCTGTTGGCCGCCCGCAATCCACGTCGTCAGCCCCTGGATCAAGGTAGGGACAATGGCGGTGAGTGTCGTTCCCAGTTGTTGTTGCACTTGCTCTTGGACAATCTCCGGAATCCGCGCCACTTGTGCCTTGAGTTCTTGAACCTCGCGTGACTGGCTTTCCAAGCTAGTCTTTCTCTCCTTTCGCCCACCAGCGGTATAGTATGACGAGCATTTTGTGGACAAGCCTTTGCCGGCCACATGACCAGCTGACGATGGCTTACTGAGCTTATCCTTGTTTTTCATTACGTTCAACACCCTATTTAGAGTGCAGTCCCAAGCAGGGGAGCTCTGAGACGACCCCGCGCTACTGCTTTCAGTGTCGTACGGAAGGAATGTAAACCATGTAGAAATTTGGCTTCATTAATTAGAATGCAACCATATGCAGCTAATTACGCGGGGGTGTATTCCTTACCAAAACACGCTTAAGCGCCATGGTCTTCGGATCCGTGGTAAGCTCCTTTGTTACCGGGTCCTCTTTGTACCGGGCCCTGGCATAGTTCCTGGTCTGCTTGTCACGGTATTTCTCGAAGCGGGGCGGTAGGCCTTGCTCGGCACGTTCCGCGTCCTCCTTGTCCCATATAAGCTCCGCCACTCTGTAACCACCGGGACCGAGTTGGTGGACCCCTAAGTTCAACCCCCGCATTTCTTTTCCCCACTGACTTGATTCCACGGTTGCGCTGCTCTCGCACTTGATCTTGAACTCCTCATAGTCATCTTCGCTGATCGAAGGATTTTTCGCCTTGATCTTCTCGTAACTATCACCTTTGTCAATCATTTTCTTCATCGCGCTTCTCCAAGTAGACAGGGCCGTGCTCATCCTCGTGAGGGCGGCACTGTTCACTTTATTCCCTGAGAGGCGTGTGTTTGCAAAGTGATACGTCTCCAATGTATCTATAATTTTTGATTGTTCCATGCTATTATATTACCTGTTTTGGATGTTTATGGGCTTTATTTTACACATTATTATCATTTTTGGGACTAACCTACTAACCGGAGGCCCAACCCTTATTGCTATTTTTTTTGCCTATTTCAGTATTTCGAAGAAAAGGAATATCAAACGGAGTCCAAACGGAATAAAACCTTCGGATGCGTGATTTTTGGAACGAACGTGATCCAGAGGACTTGGAGTGCAAGTCAAGAAGCAGTCGAGGCAGCCACGAGAGGGTAGGGCGCGCCCCCTGTCTTGTGGGCCCCTCGGGCGGCCACCGACGTACTTCTTCCTCCTATATAAGCCTACATACCCCGAAAACATCCAGGGAGCCACCAAAGAAATATTTCCACCACCGTAACCTTCTGTATCCGCGAGATCCCATCTTGGAGCCGTCGCCGGCGTTCTGCCGGAGGGGGATTCCACCACAGAGGGCTTCTACATCAACACCATAGCCCTTCCGATGAGTTGTGAGTAGTTTACCATAGACCTTCGGGTCCATAGTTATTTGCTAGATGGCTTCTTCTCTCTTTTTGGATCTCGATACAATGTTCTCCCCCTCTCTTGTGGAGATCTATTCGAGATTACTCGAGATCCGATGAATTGTGGGTTTATGATCAAGTTTATCTATGGATAACAATTGAATCTTCTCTTAATTCTTTTATATGATTGAGTTATCTTTGCAAGTCTCTTCGAATTATCGATTTTGTTTGGCCTACTAGATTGATCTTTCTTGCCATGGGAGAAGTGCTTAGCTTTGGGTTCAATCTTACGGTGTTCTTACCCAGTGACAGAAAGGGTTGCAAGACATGTATTGTATTGTTGCCATCGAGGATAAAAAGATGGGGTTTATATCATATTGCTTGAGTTTATTCCTCTACATCATGTCATCTTGCTTAATGCGTTACTCTGTTCTTATGAACTTAATACTCTAGATGCATGCTGGATAGCGGTCGATGTGTGAAGTAATAGTAGTAGATGCAGGCAGGAGTCGGTCTACTTGTTGCGGACGAGATGCCTATATACATGATCATGCCTAGATAACATCATAATTATTCGCTTTTCTATCAATTGCTCGAAAGTAATTTGTTCACCCACCGTAATACTTATGCTATTTTGAGAGAAGCCACTAGTGAAACCTATGGCCCCCGGGTCTATCTCTTATCATATTTGCTTCAAATTTACTTTTATTTGCATCTTTTATTTTCTGCATCTATATTATAAAATACCAAAAATATATTTATCTTATGTTATTATCTCTATCAGATCTCACTTTCGCAAGTGGCCGTGAAGGGATTGACAACCCCTTTATTGCGTTGGTTGCGAGTTCTTTGTTTGTTTGTGTAGGTTCGTGGGACTTGTTGAGGGGCCTCCTACTGGATTGATACCTTGGTTCTCAAAAATTGAGGGAAATACTTACGCTACTATTGCTGCATCACCCTTTCCTCTTCAAGGAAAACCAAGGCAAGCTCAAGACGTAGCAAGAAGGATTTCTGGCGCCATTGCCAGGGAGGTCTTCGCTCAAGTCAAGACATACCAAGTACCCATCACAAACTCATCTCCCTCGCATTTACATTATTTGCCATTTGCCTCTTGTTTTCCTCTCCCCCACTTCACCCTTGCCGTTTTATTCGCCCTCTCTTTCCCAATATCCTCTCTCTTTCGCTTGCCTTTTTGTTTTCTTGTGTCTCCATGTGCCTTCTATGTGCCTGCATCTTTGCTTGCTAAAAATCTATTGTTATGGATCCACCTAAAGTGTTCTACTTGGATCATCTTCGATCCTTATGCGCTCGTGCTGAAACCCCAACTAACCTAGCTGATGGGAAATCTTTAGATGAGCATGCTCATTTTGTGCGTCACCGTTTGTCTGAAAAAGGGAGACTCTTATGGGATCAAATAAACTGATTGATGTGTTATGCTTGGAACCTTTGTGAAATTTGTGATTTTACTTGTTGCTCTAAGAACCCTAAAAAACACCTTCCCTACCTATGTGAGTTTAATGAAAATGAAATCTTATCTTATTATGGAAATGGTGTTTATAGTTACTATGATATCAAACAAATTGAAGAATTTGTTGCTTTTAAGGGTGCTTATGAAGTTGCTTCTTCGATGGAAAAGTATGATATTACTCTCTACGAATCTGAAAATTTTGACATACTTAAATATTGCTATGAAAGCTATGCTCATAATGTCTATGTCATAGAATTTATTGATAGAATGACCGTTGCTTTGGAAGAAAATAATGATATGCATGAATCTATAGATAATGATGATTCCGATGATTTGATTGAAATATCCCTTGATGAACATGATGCTTGCTATTCTTGTGGCCATGATGCCAATATTTATGAAGATCAATTTGCTATAGTTCCTTATGTTAAACATGAGATCGTTGCTATTGCACCCATACTTGGTAGCTCCTTGAATAAAAAGCACGATTGCAATGATTTTACTATAAATTCTATTGATGTCAATTGTGCTAATAATATGCAAAACCCTAAGCTTGGGGATGCTACTTTTTCAATGTCTACTACTTGTTGCAATGATCATGATTGGGGTGATTCTTTTTATGATCTTGAAAATTTATTTAAGCCCCATGATGAATATGAGATTGATAATAGTGTTTGCAATATTAATGAAAGTGGGTTTGGAAGAGTGTCAGCTTTAGATCCCACATATTTGGAGAATGTTCAATCTTGTGGTATTTTTGATAAAAGTGGGTTTGGAGAGGTCATGAATTTAGTTAATGTTAATCCCACTATTTTGGAAGAGTGTCAACTTTGCATGCATGTGGATCGTGTTGAAATTTTTTTATGTGTTAGCTATTTTGTTGAATTTTCTTATGATCCCACATGTGATTATTATGAAATAGTAAAATATGATTGTAGAAATTTTCATGTTACTAAATTACCTCTCGTTATGATGAGATTGCTATTAATTCTTCCCGCTTCCTTGCATATGCTAGTTTTTGCTTGCTATGATAATTTGTTTTCCTATAGATGCCTATGTATAGGAAGTATGTTAGACTTAGATGTGTTTCTCACTTGCTTCATGATGCTCTCTTTATGTTTCAATTCTTATCTTTTATGTGAGCATCAATGAAATCATCATGCCTAGCTAGGGGCGTTAAACGATAGTGCTAGTTGGGAGGCAACCCAATTTTCTTTATGTTCTTTGTTTTTGTTCCTGTTTAGTGTTAAATTTTGCATCTACTTTCTGTTTACATGTGTTTTCATGTTTTATTTAGTATTTGTGCCAAGTAGAACCTATAGGATAACCTATGATATGAGTTGATATGATTCTGCTGAAAAACAGAAACTTTGTGCTCACGGGGAAAAAATTCAATAAATCACAGGAACGAGATTTCGCATTGATTATTTTTGCTGCTGATCAATAAACATAGTTTTTAGGACTTTCTATTTTGGTAGGACTTTTAAGGTTCCAGAAGTTTGCGTTAGTTACAGATTGCTGCAGACTGTTCTGTTTTTGACAGATTCTGTTTTTCGTGTGTTGTTTGCTTATTTCGATGCATCTATGGCTAGTATGTAAGGGTATGAACCATAGAGAACTTGGAATACAGTAGTTTTAACACCAAAATAAATAAAGAATGAGTTCATTACAGTAACTTATGTGGTGGTTTTGTTTTCTTTCACTAATGGAGCTTATAAGATTTCCTGTTGAGTTTTGTGTTGTGAAGTTTTCAAGTTTTGGGTAAAGCTTTTATGGACTATGGAATAAAGGGTGGCAAAAGCCTAAGCTTGGGGATGCCCATGGCACCCCAAGATATACAAGGATGGCCAAAAGCCTAAGCTTGGGGATGCCCCGGGAAGGCATCCCCTCTTTCGTCTTCGTTCATTGGTAACTTTAATTGGAGCTATATTTTTATTCGCCACATGATATGTGTTTTGCTTGGAGCGCTATGTATTATATTAGTCTTTGCTTGTTAGTTTACCACAATCATCCTTGCTGTACACACCTTTTGAGAAAAGTATATTTGATTAGAATTTGCTAGAATACTCTATATGCTTCACTTATATCTTTTGAGCTTGATAGGTTTTTTTGCTCTAGTACTTCACTTATATCTTTTAGAGCATGGCGGTGGATTAATTTTGAAGAAATTGCTAGTCTCTCTTGCTTCACTTATATTATTTTGAGAGTCTCTTAGAACAGCATGGTATTTGCTTTGGTTATGAATTTGGTCCTAGAATGATGAGCATCCAAGTTGGGTATAATAAAAACTATCATAAAAGTGAATTGGATGTTAGGATCAATTTGATGCTTGATAATTGTTTTGAGATATAAAGGTAGTAATGTTAGGGTCATGCTAGTGGATAATTATGAAATTGAGAAATACTTTTGTTGAAGTTGGCAAGTCCCGTAGCATGCACGTATGGTAAAAGTTGTGTGACAAATTTGTTGCATGAGGTGCTCTTTTGAGTGTCTTCCTTATGAGTGGCAGTCGGGGACCAGCGATTGATTTTTCATACCAATCTATCCCTCTTGGGGCATGCGTAGTATTACTTTGCTTCGAGGGCTAAGTAGATTTTTGCAATAAGTATATGAGTTCTTTATGACTAATGTGAGTCCATGGTTATACGCACACTCATCCTTCCACTTAGCTAGCTTCTATTTTACCGCGTAATTTCGCCGGTAGCATAAACCCATTATTTACCTTCCTGAAAGCAGCCACCATACCTACTTATTATGGCATTTCCATATCCATTCCGAGATATATTGCCATGCAACTTTCCACAGTTCCGTTTATTATGACACGTTTCATCATTGTCATATTGCTCTTTGCATGATCATGTAGTTGACATCGTATTTGTGGCAAGGCCACCTTCATAATTTTCATACATGTCACTCTTGATTCATTGCATATCCCGGTACACCGCTGGAGGCATTCATATAGATTCATATTTTGTTCTATCTTTGAGTTGTAATTCTTGAGTTGTAAATCCATAAAAGTGTGATGATCTTCATTATTACAGCGTTGTCCCAGTGAGGAAAGGATGATGGAGACTATCCCCCACAAGTCGGGATGGGACTTCATACTTTATAAAAATAAAAGAGGCCAAAGAAGCCCACAAAGAAAAAGAAAAAAAAGAAAAGAAAAAGAGAAAGAAAAAGTAAAAAAATGAAAAAAAGAAAAAAGAAAAAGAAAAAAATGAGAGAAAAAGAGAGAAGGGACAATTGCTACTATCTCTTTTTTCCACACTTGTGCTTCAAAAAATAGCACCATGATCTTCATGATAGAGAGTCTCATATGTTGTCACTTTCATATACTAGTGGCAATTTTTCATTATAGAACTTGGCTTGTATATTCCAATGATGGGCTTCCTCAAAATGCCCTAGGTCTTTGTGAGCAAGCAAGTTGGATGCACACCCACTTAGTTTCCTTTGTTGAGCTTTCATATATTTATAGCTCTAGTGCATCCGTTGCATGGCAATCCCTACTCACTCACATTGATATCTATTGATCGGCATCTCGATAGCCCGTTGATACGCCTAGTTGATGTGAGACTATCTTCTCCCACTTTTTGTCCTCACAACCACCACATTAGACCACCATAGTGCTATGTCCATGGCTTGCGCTCATGTATTGCGTAAGAGTTGAAAGGCTGAAGCGCGTTAAAAAGTATGAACCAATTGCTCGGCTCGTCATCGGGAATGTGCATGATGGGAGTATTTTGTGTAATGAAAATGAAGCATGGCCTAACTATATGATTTTGTAGGGATAAGCTTACTTTGGCTATGTTATTTTGATAGGACATGATTATTTGTTAGTATGCTTTGAAGCATTATTATTTTTATGTTTTATAAGCTTTTATCTTGAGTCATTTGGATCTGAACATTCATGGTACATTAAAGAAAATTACATTGAGAATTATGCTAGGTAGCATTCCACATCAAAAATTCTGTTTTTATAATTTACCTACTCGAGGACGAGCAAGAATTAAGCTTGGGGATGCTTGATACGTCTCCAACATATCTATAATTTTTGATTGTTCCATGCTATTATATTACCTGTTTTGGATGTTTATGGGCTTTATTTTACACATTATTATCATTTTTGGGACTACCCTACTAACCGGAGGCCCAGCCCATATTGCTGTTTTTTTTTGCCTATTTCAGTATTTCAAAGAAAAGGAATATCAAACGGAGTCCAAACGGAATAAAACCTTCGGAAGCGTGATTTTTGGAACGAACGTGATCCAGAGGACTTGGAGTGCAAGTCAAGAAGCAGTCAAGGCGGCCACGAGAGGGTAGGGCGCGCCCCCTGTCTCGTGGGTCCCTTGGGCAGCCACCGACGTACTTCTTCCTCCTATATAAGCCTACATACCCCGAAAACATCTAGGAAGCCACCAAAGAAATATTTCCGCCACCATAACCTTCTGTATCCGCGAGATCCCATCTTGGAGCCGTCGCCGGCATTCTGCCGGAGAGGGATTCCACCACGGAGGGCTTCTATATCAACACCATAGCCCTACCGATGAGTTGTGAGTAGTTTACCACAGACCTTCGGGTCGATAGTTATTAGCTAGATGGCTTCTTCTCTCTTTTTGGATCTCAATACAATGTTCTCCCCCTCTCTTGTGGAGATCTATTCGATGTAATCTCTTTTTTGTTGGGGAACGTTGCATAAAATAAAAAATTTCCTACGTTCACCAAGATCCATCTATGAGTTCATCTAGCCACGAGAGAGAGAGAGAGAGAGATGCATCTACATACACTTGTAGATCGCGTGCGGAAGCGTTCAAGAGAACGGGGTTGAGGGAGTCGTTCTCGTCGGCACCTCCACGTTCAACACATGTACGGTCAGCGTGACGTCTCCTCCGTCTTGATCCAGCATGGGGGAAGGAGAGGTTGATGAAGATCCAGCAGCACGACGGCGTGGTGGTGGATGCAGCACGACTCCGGCAGGGCTTCGCCAAGCAACTGCAGGAGGAGGAAGAGGTGTAGCAGGGGGAGGGAGGCGCCAAGACTCAGGGTGCGGCTGCCCTCTCTCCCCCCTTTATATAGGCCCCCTTGGGGGGGGGGCCCTGGAGATCAGATCTCCCATGGGGGGCGGCGGCCAAGGGGGGAGGCTTGCCCCCCAAGGCAAGTGGGGCGCCCCCCACCCCTAGGGTTTCCAACCCTAGGCGCAGGGGGGGCCAAGGGGGGTGGGGCGCACCAGCCCACCAGGGGCTGGTTCCCTTCGCACTTCAGCCCACAGGGCCCTCCGGGATAGGTGGCCCCACCCGGTGGACCCCCGGGACCCTTCCGGTGGTCCCGGTACAATACTGGTAATCCCCGAAATTCTACCGATGGCCGAAATAGCACTTCCTATATATAATTCTTTACCTCCGGACCATTCCGGAACTACTCGTGATGTCCGGGATCTCATCCGGGACTCCGAACAACTTTCAGTTTGCTGCATACTTATATTCATACAACCCTAGCGTCACCGAACCTTAAGTGTGTAGACCCTACGGGTTCGGGAGACACGTAGACATGACCGAGACGGCTCTCCGGTCAATAACCAACAGCGGGATCTGGATACCCATGTTGGCTCCCACATGCTCCTCGATGATCTCATCGGATGAACCACGATGTCGAGGATTCAAACAACCCCGTATACAATTCCCTTTGTCAATCGGTATGTTACTTGCCCGAGATTCGATCGTCGGTATCCCAATACCTCGTTCAATCTCGTTACCGCAAGTCACTTTACTCGCACCGTAATGCATGATCCGTGACCAAACACTTGGTCACTCTGAGCTCATTATGATGATGCATTACCGAGTGGGCCCAGTGATACCTCTCCGTGTCACGGAGTGACAAATCCAGTCTCGATCCGTGTCAACCCAATGAGACACTTTCGGAGATACCTGTAGTGCACCTTTATGGTCACCCGATTACGTTGTGACGTTTGGTACACCCAAAGCACTCCTACGGTATCCGGAGTTACACGATCTCATGGTCTAAGGAAAAGATACTTGACATTGGAAAAGCTCTAGCAAAACGAACTACGATCTTGTGCTATGCTTAGGATTGGGTCTTGTCCATCACATCATTCTCCTAATGATGTGATCCCGTTATCAATGACATCCAATGTCCATAGTCAGGAAATCATGACTATTCTATTGATCAACGAGCTAGTCAACTAGAGACTCACTAGGGACATGTTGTGGTCTATGTATTCACACGTGTATTACGATTTCCGGATAATACAATTATAGCATGAATAAAAGACAATTATCACGAACAAGGAAATATAATAATAATCCTTTTATTATTGCCTCTAGGGCATATTTCCAATACTTTTGCGGTGTGTTTGTCGAGATCCAATGAATTGTGGGTTTATGATCAAGTTTATCTATGGATAACAATTGAATCTTCTCTGAATTCTTTTATATGATTGAGTTATCTTTGGAAGTATCTTCGAATTATCGGTTTTGTTTGGCCTACTAGATTGATCTTTCTTGCCATGGGAGAAGTGCTTAGCTTTGTGTTCAATCTTGCGGTGTTCTTACCCAGTGACAGAAAGGGTTGCAAGACACGTATTGTATTGTTCCCATCGAGGATAAAAAGATGGGGTTTATATCATATTGCTTGAGTTTTCACTCTACATCATGTCATCTTGCTGAATGTGTTACTCTGTTCTTATGAACTTAATACTCTAGATGCATGCTGGATAGCGGTCGATGTGTGGAGTAATAGTAGTAGATGCAGGCAGGAGTCGGTCTACTTGTTGCGGACGTGATGCCTATATACATGATCATGCCTAGATAACATGATAATTATTCGCTTTTCTATCAATTGCGTTGGTTGCGAGATCTTTGTTTGTTTGTGTAGGTTCGTGGGACTTGTTGAGGAGCCTCCTACTGGATTGATACCTTAGTTCTCAAAAACTGAGGGAAATACTTATGCTACTATTGCTGCATCACCCTTTCCTCTTCAAGGAAAACCAACGCAAGCTCAAGACGTAGCACAAAGTCAGTGGAGAACATGTATCGTTCATGCAACTTCGTGAAGAGGAGGTTGCGCAAATTCCCTCGGTACTTATGCCTTAGGTTCTCGGTGTTGATCGAGACGGTGCTCCGGAGAATGCTCCCGAGCTGAACCGAGTACCCCTTGACTAATTCTTTGGGCGCCGTTGGATGCCCCTCGGAGGACACTTCAGCAAATTCCTCCTTGACGGTGCCTAGCAAGTTCGGGCGCCGGTCCTTCCGTTGCCTTTTCGGTTGGCTGCCATCTGTGCGTGCGCTGCCATCATCAGTGGTGGCATCCTCGGCGGCACCATTAGTGGTGTCGTCCCCGACGCCACTAGGGGTTGTGTAGTCAGGATCGGTGTCTTCCGGGGCGTCCTCATAGCGATGAGGTTCTTCCTCCATCTCCTGGGACAGCTCCCAAAATTGCTTGCCCGAACCGCCATCCTCATCGTTGTGGGCCATGTTTCGCTCTAGATAGGAAAAAAGTTTGGTCAAAAAGTTGGTTGTTGTCAAGGAACAAGATCATGGTCTCATCATTTAGGGTTTGTCGACACCGAGGCATCCTAAAAGCTAAGCTTTTATCATTTAGGGTTTGTCGACGCTGAGGCACCCTAAAAGCTAAGCTTTCATCATTTAGGTTTTTATCGACACCGATGCACTCTAAAATCCAAGGTTTTATAATTTAGGGTTTGTCGACGCTAAGGCACCCTAAATGCTAAGTTAAGTTTTCCTCATTTAGGGTTTATCGATGCCGAGGCACCCTTGGTTGACTGATATATATGGGTATCTTCTAATAATATACCCTATCAAGAAAAGGGAAGGAGAATTCTATGTTGGGCCTAATCACTTGGCTCTATTGCCACCTATGGTTTAATGCTCTAAGAATAAAGGGGCAGTTGATCCTAGTTAATTAAGTACTAAGATACCCCGACCCATGCATTAGTCGCAAGTACCCCATATGTCCTATTTTTAGCAAAGTCATGCTAAAATTCATGGAAAATTTCAGCATGACCTTTGCTGAAAATAGGACATATGGAGTACCCGAATTTGCCAGAACGGAAGTTAATCGACATTCCGGCAAACTCAAGGGCCTCTCGGGGTACAGCAGCAGCATCACAAGTTGACAAAATTCCCAAGTAGTATAGCAACAGCATCACAAGTAGTACCAATGAACATATAGTCCAGCACATTATGAATTTCGATAAATGACAGCAAGTTAAGTCATTCTGAACATATAGTACCAATGAACATATAGTCCAGAACATATAGTCCAGCAACAGCATCTATTTACCCACTTGATTTACCGGTCTTGAAGTACAGCATATCTTCGGATATTTCATTATCAACAATCACCATTTTAGTATTAATACCCATCACTAGTGCAGAACTGGGCAATAGCACCGGTTCGTAAGGCCCTTTAGTGCCGGTTCCACAACCGGCACTAAAGTGTGGTCACTAAAGCCCCCCCCCCTTTAGTACCGGTTCAGCACGAACCGGTGCTAAAGGCCAACCACGTGGCACGAGGCAGCTCCGGGGCAGGGAGCCCTTTAGTACCTGTTGGTAACACCAACCGGTACTATAAGGTTTGGGGGGTTTTTAGTTTTATGATTTCTTTTTCATTTAATTTTGTGTTTCCATTTTAATTCTTTTTCGTTTGCTGGTGTTTTACGATACTACACATTGTACACGTTATATATATATATATATATATATATATATATATATATATATATATATATATATATATATATATATATATATATATATATATATATATATATATATATATATATATATATATATATATATATATATATATATATATAGTAGAACTAATCATGCATATATATATTATCAATGTCTCACAAACCACCATATTAATTAATTCACACATACACACATGTATAGCTATATACAATTTCTCCTACATATGCATGTTACCTTCGGAGCCAGTGGCATTAGCCTAATTGGTGCCTTCGGAGCACGATGACAATTGGAAGTGGTTTTCATGGGGGCGGTAGCGGGTAATAGTATTCTTCCTTCAGATTTATGACCTGGTCGAGCAAAAATCCCGCTATTTCCTCTTGAAGTGCTTCTACGCGCTCCGTTTCTAGGAGCTTGTCCCGCACCTCTGTGAACTGTTAAGAAGGAGATCAATATGCATGTGTATTAGTTGTGTGACTAGATATCGATAATGGTGTAAAAAATGTGAATAGTGTTCTGACAAGCGTACCCATTCCTGTCTTTGAGATCTGCTCCTTTCGGACGCCATCATGCGAATGTTCTCGCAAACGCAGAATGCACACAGATCAGTCCCCTGCGCCTGCTGCAGGGCCTTTACGAGAATGGAATTTGATCAGATAATAATTAATCAAGCATGATAATTAAAGAGATAGCACCTAGCTAGCTAGCTAGTACTACTTAATTACTTACCTTGGGTCGAAACCATTTAAGCTTTTTTTTCCATTTGCCTTACGTGATGCTGATGAACCTTGCCCAAGCCCTGCCCGCCGACAAAGAAAATGAATAAAGGGGTTATTAAATAGTTCATATCATGAAATGACGAACTAAATAGGCCGAGATATATAGTTAATAATGATTGAAATTACCTGTTGACTATCCCAAACAGGATGTTAGTCAGTATTTGCTTTGAGTAGTGAGTCCAGTATTTCAACTGTTCCGGCGTCAACTTTAAAGATACACAAGATCCAGTGAAATATGCATGCACACACGTTTGCATGTCTTAATTAAGCGGGCATATGTAAGCAAAAACATGTAGCTAGCTAGTAGGCAAAAACAGAGAATTTGTAGTACAAGACAGTGTGACTCACTGGAAGTTGTAAGGAAGTAGTATATCTTCAATGTATTCGAGGCGCTTCAAGAACTCTAGCATGTTGTCCTCTACGGCCTTTTGATGATGTGGATTTATTTTCCATGTGTGTTCATTAACGGTGTTTGGATCAATGAACCCAATGCCAAAGCGTCCACCTTTTCTCATTTCATACATCTTCATCCTGCATAATACCACAGAAAAGAATATAGTGAGGATAATTACAGGTAATGATTGATCAAAAAGATCACTATAGCTAGCTTGAGACTTAAATTACAGAAATAGATCACTTACAGACAATAGCAACTGACGATAGATTTGTCGAGTGCGTCTTGATTGTATAACTGAAACAGTTCAGAATACTCAACGGACAGAGCTTTCTCATGGAAGTAATGCTCCTCCTTGACATTCACCATGAGGGACAATCGATTGGAAATCTTGGTAATGTTCATGTACCATTGATGCAATTCATACATTCTCGTTGGGAGGTTCTTGACCTTGTCTGGCTTGACCAAAGGTTGGCCCCGGATATATTTTTGTTTTATTTCATCCTCTATAAGCACATGCATGGGCTCGATCTCGAGGAGTTGTCCAACAGTGATGTTGAGAACTTCAGCCTGCATTATATGGTCCTTGGTTATTACCACATTGGCCACCTCGGGAACGTAAACTGTTTTTCCACAATAATATTGGGCGCGCGTACTGTCACGTGTTGTTGGCACAACAAGCGAGGGGATCGATTGCGCCGCCTGTTCTCCCAGCTGGGGAATGGCTTTCCCGCATTTTTTGACAGGTGCTTGTTGTTTGCTCGATCCCGAGCTCGCCTCCTTACGTAGACGTGCTCGATTTAACTTCCTGATGTGGCGCTCATAGTCTGTGTCAACAGGCTTGGGAGCTGGTGGTTGAGCCATACGAATGAAGTGGTCAATCGTTTCCTCAGGCACTTTCTCCCTTGGCGGCGGTGGCGGTTTCGGTGCAAAATGGGCTTCCACCTGGGCCTTCGATATGGCTGCGTTTTCCTCCTCGGACCTGTCATAAGGCCTCTGCGGAAGAGGCGTGAGGCTTGGACCATATTTATATCGCTTGCCTCCCTGTACTTCCTGTACTACTGACTCGTGCCGCCACGCACCATAGCTGCGGGTGTCTCTTCTGCGCTTGCCGAGGCGGCGGAGACGGCTGACGGGCTGAGTTGGACGAGGAGGAGTGGCCTGAAGCTGTGCGGACTTGGAGGAGGAGTGGCGGAGGTTGTGCGGACTTGGAGGAGGTGGGACGTCGACGCTGTGGCGGACTTGGAGGAGGAGGAGTGGCGACACTTTGCGGACTTGGAGGAGGAGTGGCCTGAGGTTGTGCGGACTTGGAGGAGGTGGACGTCTGACGCTGTGGCAGACTTGGAGGAGGAGGAGGGCCGACACTTTGCGGACTTGGAGGAGGAGTGGCTGACACTTTGCGGACTTGGTGGACTTGCAGGAGCGGGAGTCTGCTGACTCGGTGGCGGACTTCGACGAGGAGTCGGCTGACGCGGTGTCGGCGGCCTTCGAAAGATGATGCAATCCTTTTTCCATAGGATGATACGATGTTTGGCCTCTCCGAGAAAGTGCTCGTCGTCACCTCCAGGAATGTCAAGCTGTAGGTCCGAATATGGGTCCACCACCTCATCAACCAAGACACGAGCATAGCCCGCTGGAATAGGGTTGCAATGGAAGGTTGCCTTGGGGGGATTTATAAAAGCAACGGCGTCCGCCACCTTCATGGATATGTTCTTCATTTTGACGTGTAGCTCGCAGTTAGTGTTATCCGTGATGTCATCCACGGGGTATCTATCCAGCATTGCGTCGTCCGGGGCGGAACCCACGCTGCTTCTCGGCATAGATGGGGCGGTGCTATCCAATGCTGGATCATCCGCTAGCTGCTGCAACTGCTGAGACCCCCTTTGCTGGCTAAGTGAGTCGATCTGCTCCTGCTGCCGCTGGAATTTGACTGCCAATTCCGCTTGACTTGCTTCTAGTCCTTGAAGGCTTTCATAGTCCCGCTTCCTCTGCTCCTCCTCCATCTTCCTCTTCTTCTCCTCCGCAATCTTCTTTCTCGCACGGGTTCTGTAGTCGTTGTTCCAGTCTGAAAACCCCTCATACCACGGAATAGCGCCCTTGCCTCGTGTTCTTCCCGGGTGTTCAGGATTTCCCAGGGCACGCGTAAGCTCGTCGTTCTCTCTATTGGGCTGGAACACCCCCGATCGTGCCTCTTCTATTGCAACAACTATCGCAACGTCGGCTCCCTTCAGACTTGCCCTCGTCGAAACATTGCCTGTCTTCGGGTCCAACTCCCCCATGCGCATAGAACCAAGTCCTGCACCTGGGGGGCCAGCTCTTAGTAACCGGAGTGACACCTGCATCCTCCATCTCTTTCTCAGACTTATCCCACTTAGGCATTGCCACCGCATAGCCACCTGGCCCCAGCTTATGGAACTTATCCTTTTTTTCGGCATTCTTCTTGTTTATTCTCGACCGTTCCTCAATAATTCCGAATCCTTGAATTTCACGAAATCGTCCCAATGAGCACGTTGGTTCTCTAGTGTTCCCTCGAATACTGGAGTCTTCCTTCCTCCCTTGACGTACTTGTCCCATTCACGATTCTTGTGGTTCTTGAATGCAACCGCCATCTTCCTAAGAGCAGCGTCCTTGACTTTCTGCACATCTGCTTCTGTGAAATGATCTGGTAGGGTGAAATGTTCCATGAGAGTATCCCAAAGCAGTTCTTTTTGTCTTTTGTCGACAAAAGTAACATCTGGACGTGGAGCATCGTCCTTTTTGTCTTTTTGTCTTTTGTCTTTTGCTGGCTCTCTCCATTCTTGAAGGGAGATCGGGAGTTGGTCCTTCACAACAACTCCGCACTGACGAACGAACTTGTCCGCAATCTTCTTAGGAGCTAATGGTTCGCCATTAGGTCTGATTGCCTCGATATTGTACTTTACGCCCTCCTTCAAGTTTTTGTTCGGGCCTCGTTTCGTCCTTTTGCCTGAAGATTTTCTCGATCCGGATGGCTGAAAGAACAAAGATCGATTCGTTAATATATCTTCAAGTCATTTAAAACATGTGATGATCACCAGATGCCTGCTTATATAAATATATATACCTCGCCGGTCTTTGTTGTTTCAAGATCAACATTTTCTTCGTCATCATCATAATCATAGTTCATGACTTCATCAATTCGGTCGTCGCTATCGAATATCATATCACCCTCTCCGCTGTTGTTCAGAAATTCGGGGCCGTCATAATCTTCTTCATTCTGATCATCATCTGGCCCGTGAGGATGGCGTATCATATCGAACATGGCCTGTTCTCCCTCTCTGCCGGTATTGTCCGCCATAGCTTTTATTTAACTAATCCAAAAGAAATATAAAACAATTTAGTATTCAAATTACATCGTCTCGAATAATAGATATAATCTCGAATACATCGTCTCGAATAATAGATATAATCTCGAAAACATCGTCTCGAATAATAGATATAATCTCAAATACATCACTGGATAGGTAGCTAATAAAGATCGAATACTACAGAAGAATCTAGGACACTCGCGGTTCTTGCGGCGCGGGCTGTGGACACCCAAAGAGAAGGAACCCACACAGGATCATAGCTGAAGTGAGATCCCTGAAGAAATTGCCAGGTATTGAAGAACCTTCCGCCCTCTAACGCAACCATGTAGCGATGGACGTGCTCGTCCTCCTCCCTGACACGGCGACGTACCACCTCCGGCGGGGCCGGCTCCCTCCGCACCGAAACTGGCCCACGCGAACGCCACCAAACGAGATCAGGGTCGACGATGGGACCCGGGGCCGGGTTCCTCATCAAGCGGCGCGCCCCTCCAGGCAGCACCTCCCAGTGCTAGCCCGACGGAGCCCAGTCCCGGACATGGGTCAGCCGGACGTCGTCGCGGACGTGTCGGCGACGAGGATGCGGGTCGGGCATCGTCGAGAACAAATACTAGCTATATGCCCGCAAAAAGTAACTTTTTTTAATGATTGGATTTTGATAACTAAAATTTCTAACATTTCTATATAACTAACATTTCTATAACATTTTTAACAATGCTATATATAACTAACATTTCTAATATTTTTATAACTAAAAAACAGAAAAAAATTATAACATTTCTATATATATAACTAACATTTGTATAACAATTCTAACATTTCTAACTATTCTAACATTTCTAACTATTCTAACAATTCTAACATTTCTAACTATTTCTGAAAACAGAAAAATTTCTAACAATTTCTAAAAACAGAAAAATTTCTAACTATTTGTATAACTAAAAACAAAAAATGTATGTGTGTGTGTGTGTGTGTGTGCGCTCACGGCGCAGGCGAGGGACGAGGGGGCGGCGAGGCAGGCAGCTGGCGGCAGGGGACGCGACAGGCGCGGCGACGACGGGATGACGACGACGGGACAGGGACGGGCGGGCGACGACAGAACGGGACGGGACGGACAGGCCGGGCGGCGGCGACGACGGGACGTACAGGGCGGCGCCGACGACGGGACGGGACGACGCAGGGGACGACGGGCGGCGACGACGGGACGGGGCGGCGACAGGGGCGGCGACGAGGGACGGAGACGTACGGGGGCGGCGGGCGACGGTGCAGAGGAGAAGAAGCCAGGTGAGAAACTGAAATTTTCGTAAGTGTTGTTTATATAGGAGGGGCCTTTAGTACCGGTTTGTGCCACCAACCGGTACTAAAGGCCAGTTTTGGCCAGCCCAAGCGGCGGGAAGCGACCCCCTTTAGTACCGGGTGGTGGCACAAATCGTTACTAAAGGCCCCCCCTTTAGTACCGGTTTGTGCCACGACCCGTTACTAAAGGGGGTGCGCTGGCGCAGGTGCGGTGGGCAAGTTTAGTCCCACCTCGCTAGCCGAGGGGCGACCGCACTGGTTTATAAACCCCCGTGCGGTCGCTCTCTCGAGCTCCTCTCCAAAGCAGGCCTCTGGGCCTACGTGTTCTTTGCTGCCTCAGGCCCACTTTGCCTTTTGGGCCTGCATCCTGGCCCAACAACAGGTTGGGTTTCTAGTCGTATGCAGGCCGCTCTGACCTAGTAGGCGGGCTTTTTTTATTTTTTGCTTTATTTATTTCTGTGTTGTTGTTTTTTTGTGTATTTAGAGTTTTTTTGTGAATATTTTTGCTTTAGGTACAAAAAATTACAAACTTTCTGTTAGTGCCCGTAGTTTTCAAATTTGAATAGTTTAAATTTTGAATTATTTGAAATTAGTGTGAATCACTAGTTTGGGAATAATTTAACTTTAAAAATCAGTACATAACTACCCTAACTTTAAAGAATTTGTTTGCACATAAAATTTCTTTGCGTTTCAAATGCCAAAACACATAACTACCCTAACTATTACAGAGATTCCCCTCTGGGTGTGAAACACAGAAGAAAGTGATGATAGTGAAGCCGATCACATCCCAGATCTTTGGGTGTGAAACTTTTTCTTCGCGTGTGTCCCTTTGTGCCGTAACCATGGAAAATCTTCATCATTTAACGGGATGCTTGGGTCAATATTCACTGTGAATGGAGCAATTTCATCAAACTTTTCATAATCTTCTGACTTGTCTGTCTTGTCATCCACTCCCACGATGTTTCTCTTCCCGTAAAGAACTATGTGCGCTTTGGCTCATCGTACGATGCATTCGCTTCCTTATCTTTTCTTTTTCTTGGCTTGGTAGACATGTCCTTCACATAGAAAACCTGTGCCACATCATTGGCTAGGACGAATGGTTCGTTTGCATACGCAAGATTGTTGAGATCCACTATTGTCATTCCGTACTGCGGGTCTTCCGTTACCCCGCCTCGTGTCATATTGACCCATTTGCACCGAAACAAAGGGACCTTTAAACCACGTTGATAGTCAAGTTCCCATATGTCCTGTATATAACCATAATATGTTTCCTTTCCCGTCTTGGTTTCTGCATCAAAGCGGACACCACTGTTTTGGTTGGTGCTCTTCTTATCTTGGGCGATCATGTAAAATGTATTACCATTTATCTCGTACCCTTTGAAAGTCATTATATTCGAAGATGGTAACCGGGACAGCAAGTATAGGTCATCTTCAATAGAGGTGTCATGCATGGTACGTGTCTGCAACCAGCTGGCGAAACTCCTGGTTTGGTCACGTGTAATCCATCATCGAGACCGCCCGGTGTTTGGGCGTAGCAAATTCTTGTGTTCATCCATATATGGAGCCACCAAGGCGAATTCTGTAGAACTGTAGTGTGCTTCAGTGAGAGAATCTCCGTCCATACATATTATTTGTTCCTCCTAGCGTGCCTTTTCCATCGAAGTCTGCCCTTATGCATGATTCAGAACACCAATCGGTTTAAGGTCAGGAATAAAGTCAATACAAAACTCAATGACCTCCTAATTTTGATGGCCCTTGGAGATGCTTCCTTCTAGCCTAGCACGGTTATGAACATATTTCTTTAAGACTCCCATGAACCTCTCAAAGGGGAACATATTGTGTAGAAATACAGGACCCAAAACGTTAATCTCTTCGCATAGGTGAACTAGGACGTGCGTCATGATGTTGAAGAAGGATGGTGGGAACACCAACACGAAACTGACAAGACATTGCACCAAATCATTCTGTAACCTTGGTATGATTTCTGGATCGATTACCTTCTGAGAGATTGCATTGAGAAATGCACATAGCTTCACAATGGCTAATCGAACATTTTCCGGTAGAAGCCCCCTCAATGCAACCGGAAGCAGTTGCGTCATAATCACGTGGCAGTCATGAGACTTTAGGTTCTGGAACTTTTTCTCTGCCATGTTTATTATTCCCTTTATATTCGACGAGAAGCCAGACGGTACCTTAATACTGAGCAGGCATTCAAAGAAGATTTCCTTCTCTTCTTTGGTAAGAGCGTAGCTTGCATGACCCTGATGTATGCCGTCTTCTCCGTGCATACGTTGCTGGTCCTCCCGTGCCTCAGGTGTATCTTTTGTCTTCCCATACACGCCAAAGAAGCCAAGCAGGGTCACGTAAAGATTCTTCGTCACGTGCATCACGTCGGTTGCGGAGCGGACCTCTAGGTCTTTCCAAATATGGCAGGTCCCAAAATATAGATTTCTTCTTCCACATGGGTGCGCGTCCGTCAGCGTCCTTCGGAACAGGTTGTCCGCCAGGACCCTTTCCAAATATCACCTTCAAATCCTTTACCATATCAGCCTCACCTTTGAAATGCTTGCCTTTCTTTCTTACGGGATGCCTGCTCGGAAGAAATCGACGATGTCCCAGGTACAGATTCTTCCTACAACTATTCAAATATATACTGTCGGTATCATCCAAACAGTGCGTGCATCCGCGGTATCCCTTGTTTTCTCGTCACGAAAGGTTCGAGAGCAGGCCAATCATTGATGGTCACGAACAGCAACGCCTTTAAGTCAAATTCTTCCCCCATGTGCTCATCCCACGCACGTACACCTGTTCCATTCAACAGTTGTAAGAGTTCTTCAACTAATGGCCTTAGGTACACATCAATGTCGTTGCCGGGTTGCTTAGGGCCTTGGATGAGCACTGGCATCATAATGAACTTCCGCTTCATGCACAACCAAGGAGGAAGGTTATACAAACATAGAGTCAGAGGCCAGGTGCTATGGTTGCTGCTCTGCTCCCCAAAAGGATTAATGCCATCTGCGCTTAGACCAAACCATACGCTCCTTGCGTCATCTGCAAACTCCTTCCCGTACTTTCTTTCAATTTTTCTCCACTGCGACCCATCAGTGGGTACTCTCAACTTTCCGTCTTTCTTACGATCTTCTCTGTGCCATCGCATCGCCTTGGCATGCTCTTTGTTTTGGAACAAACATTTCAACCGTGGTATTATAGGAGAATACCACATCACCTTGGCAGGAATCTTCTTCCTGGGGCGCTCGCCCTCGACATCACCAGGGTCATCGCGGCTGATCTTATAGCGCAATGCACCACATACCGGGCAAGCGTTCAAATCCTCGTACTCACCGCGGAAGAGGATGCAATCATTAGGGCATGCATGTATCTTCCGCACCTCTAACCCTAGAGGGCGACAGCCTTCTTTGCTTCAGACGTACTCTCGGGCAATTCGTTGTCCTTTGGAAGCATATCCTTTATCATTACCAGCAACTTTCCAAATCCCTTGTCGATACACCATTCTCGCCTTCCATTGCAGCAATTCCAGTGTGGTGCCCAGCTTTTCTTGTCACCCACGCAATTCGGGTACAACAATTTTTGTGATCCTCTAACATGCGCTGCAACTTCTTCTTCTCCAAATCACTTGCGCAGTTTCTCTTTGCATCATCAAAGGCCCGACCTAGATCATCAACGGGCTCATCTGATGCCTCTTCTTCAGCTTCTTCCCGCATTGCCGGCTCAGCTTCTTCCCGCATTACCGGCTCAGCTTCTTCCCCCATTGTTGTATAATCGTATTCAGGGAACCCATGGCCAGGATAGCTGTCGTCGTCCTCTTCTTCTTCATTGTCTTCCATCATAACCACTCTTTCTCCGTGCTTGGTCCAAACATTATAGTGGGGCATGAAACCGGACTCAAACAGGTGGACGTGAATGGTTCTTGACGTAGAGTAATTGCGACCATTCTTACAGCCAGCACATGGACAAGGCATAAAACCATCCGCCCGCTTGTTTGCCTCAGCCGCAAGCAGAAAAGTATGCTGCGCCCTCAACGAACTGGGGAGAGCATCGGTCATCGTACATCCATTGCCGGCTCATCTTCATTACACAACACCGAATAGACCAAATTAATACAAGTTCATACATAAAGTTCATACAACACTTAAATGCAACAAACAAATAACTCTCTAGCTAAAGCATTTAAATGCAACAACGAATGCGATCAAGATCGCAACTAAGGTAACAATTGATCCAACAGCATAATGATACCAAGCCTCACTATCGATGGCATATTTTCTAATCTTTCTAATCTTCAAGCGCATTTTCTCCATCTTGATCTTGTGATCATCGACGACATCGGCAACATGCAACTCCAATTCCATCTTCTCCCCCTCAATTCTTTTCAATTTTTCTTTCAAGTACTCATTTTCTCTTTCAACTAAATTTAACCTCTCGACAATAGGGTCGGTTGGAATTTCAGTTCACATACCTCCTAGATAAAAATATCTATGTCAACTTGATGGGCATAATTTCTCATAAACACGAAATGCAACAAATAGTTTTAAAAGAGAATATACCACATCCGAATCATAACAAGGACGAGGGCCGACGGGGACGGATATCAAAACCATGGCACTATGTATAACAAACAACGTACGGGTAAGATAATTATACGAGTAACTATATATCCAAATCACACAAACATCAATTTTTTATATAAAATTTCATGAACAAGAGGCTCACCACAAGGTGGTGCCGGCGACGGGACAGTGCGGGCGATCGACAGTGGTTACGACGGAGATTTAGAAGGCACTAAGGAAAACACAACTACATATGCAAACTAAGTGTTATTTTTGACCTCAAATTGCATATAAACACTAGTAGAAAAAGGGGCTATCGTTGAGGCCTGTTTTGCCCATTAGTCCCGGTTCAATCCAGAACCGGGACTAATGTGAGCATTTATCCCGGTTCGTGAGCCCAGGGGGCCGGCCGGGGCACGTGGGCCATTGGTCCCGGTTCGTCCGGACCTTTTGGTCCCGGTTGGTGGGACGAACCGGGACCATTGGCCCTCGCTCCTGGCCCACAATCATTGGTCTCGGTTGGCGGCTTGAACCGGGACCAAAGGCACCCCTTTAGTCCCGGTTCTTCCTACCAACCGGGACTAAAGGGTTGGTCCTCGTTGCGCCCAGAGTTTAGTCCCACCTCGCCAATCGAAGGGGAATCAAACCAGTTTATAAGCACCTCCCTTTCTGCCATGTTGAGCTCTTCTCAAAATGAAAATAGATGCCCTTATACAGGAAATTTAACCTAAATTCATACTGAATTTCTCTGAAGTTAGTAGAAATTTATTATGAATTTAGGTTGAATTTTCTCTATAAGCGCATCTATGTTCATTTATGAGTAGTTTTTATATAGATTTTTTCTTTTCTGCTATATTTATTTTTTCTTTTGCTTTTCTCAAGTGGCTGAGGCAAACAAGCAGAATGGTTTTATGTGTTGTCCATGCCCTATATGTGGGAATCTGAAGTCTTACTCGACCGGAAAATCCTTCACACCCACCTGCTTTACAAGGGTTTCTTGCCACACTATAATGTTTGGACGAGGCACGGAGAAATAGGGGTTATGATGGAAGACGGCGAGGAAGAAGAGTATGATGACAACTATGTGCCCCTGAATACGGTGATGCTCTTGAACATCAAGTTGCACAGACGATGTGCACGATGGTGCTGCAACGGGCTAAGCTGCTGAAGATCAAGATGAACCAGACGATGTGCCCCATGATGATGATCTCCGCGGGTCATTGTCGATGCAAGGACACAATGCGAAGTCAAAAGGAGAAGCCAAGTTCGATCGCATGTTAGAGGATCACAAAAAGGGTTGTACCCCAATTGCGAAGATGGCAACACAAAGCTCGGTACCGTACTCGAATTGCTGCAGTGGAAGGCAGAGGATCTTGTGCTCGATAAAGGATTTGAGAAGCTACTGAAAATAATGAAGAAGAAGCTTCCAAAGGATAACGAATTGCCCGACAGTACATACGCAGCAAAGAAGGTCGTATGCCCTCTAGGATTGGAGGTGGAGAAGATACATGCATGCCCTAAGGACTGCATCCTCTACCGTGGTGCCTACAAGGATCTGAACGCATGCCCGGTATGCGGTGCATTGCGGTATAAGATCAGACGAGATGACCCTGGTGATGTTGACGGCGAGCCTCCCAGGAAGAGGGTTCCTGCGAAGGTGATGTGGTATGCTCCTATAATACCACGGTTGAAACGTTTGGAAGATAGGTCTCCCTAAATCGCGGTATGAGGGGAGACTGACTGGAAAAAGCACGCTTGGAAGAGACTCGCCGTTACAATGAATTTGAAAACTGGACGTGTCATCGGGTTTTTCAGAGTTCATTTGAAAACTATGAATTTGAAACAAAACAAAACAAAATAAATAATGCAGGAAACAAAACAAAAAAACTTGAAAAAAAATAATAATAGCAAGAATAAGCATTTTGTTGTAAGTAGAAACAAAATAAAATAAATAAAGCAACAAAGAAAACAAAAAAGTGTTTTTGAATTTTAAAACTAATGGCACAAACAGAAAGTTTATATTTTTCTAAAACTAAAAGCACTAACAGAAAGTTTATAATTTTGCTGACCTAAAAGAAAAAGAATTAAAAATAAAGCAAAAACCAAAAGAAAATAAATAATGCAGAAAACAAAACAAAAAACTTGAAAAAAATAAAAATAGCAACAATAAGTATTTTGTTGTAAGTAGAAACAAAATAAAATAAATAAAGCAACAAAGAAAACAAAAAAGTGTTTTCAAATTTTAAAACTAATGGCACTAATAGAAAGTTTATATTTTTCTAAAACTAAAAGCAAAAAGAAATAAAATATAAAGCAAAAAACTGCCACCTACTAGGCCCCCACGGCCGAATACGACTAGAAACCCTACAAGGGCCAGGATTCAGGCCCGCAGAGGCCTAATAGGCCTGAGGCGAGAGCGTGATTAGGCCCGAAAGCCTGCATTTGAGAGGAGCTCGAAAGGGGACGCACACCAGGGCTTATAAACCAGTGCCGGCGCCCTTCAACTAGCGAGGTGGGACTAAACATTTGGGTTCAGGGCAGCACAGGCCTTTGGTCCCGGTTGGTGCCACGACCCGGGACTAATGCCACCCTTTAGTCCCGGTTGGTGCCACCAACCGGGACCAAAGGCCGCCGCTTCCCGCCCTTTGGGCTGCTGGAATTTGGCCTTTGGTCCCGGTTGGTGCCACGACACGGGACTAAAGGGGGGCATTAGTCCCAGTTGGAGCCCTGAACCGGGACTAATGCTCTTTCTATATAAGCAAGACTTGTGAAATTTTCACATCTCCCTCGCCTCCCTAGCCAGTTGCCCCGCCGCCAAAGCTGCCCAAATCATGCGCTCCTCATCGCCCGTAGCCGCCGCGCGCCGCCGTCCCGTCTCCCGTGCCCCTGCCAGCGCCCGAGCCCGCCGCCGCCGCCCGCGCCCTGCGCCCCACGCCGACCGCCGCCCGTGCCCCTGCGCCCAGCCCGCCCCACCTCGTCGTCGCCTCGGCTCCGCCCCCCTATCGCCCCTGCCTCGGCGCGGCCGCCGCCCGTGCCCCTGCGCCCGGCCCGCCCCACCTCGTCGTCGCGGCGCCCCCCTGCCGCCCTGCCTCGGCGCGCCGCCGCCCGTGCCCTGCGCCCTGCCCGCCCCACCTCGTCGTCGCCGGCGCCCGCCCCCACTGCCGCCCCTGCCTCGACGCCGCCCCTCCTCCCCGTTCGGTCCGGCTCCGGCGACCTCCTTTCCTCCCTGTCCCCTCGTCCTGTTCATAAAAAAAATTCATATAATTTTTTTAGGCAGATTTATGTTCATGTATATATGTTCATTATATGTTCATATGTATGTATGTTCATTATATGTTCAGATTTAGATTTTTTAGGCAGATTTATGTTCATGTATATATGTTCATTATATGTTCAGATTTAGATTTTTTAGGCAGATTTTTAGAATTTTTTGTGTATGTATGTTATGTTTATATGTATGTATGTTTATATGCAAAGCATATGCAAAGAAAATGTATGAATGGTCATATGCAAAGAAAAATGTATGTATGGTCATATGCAAAGAAAATGTATGTATGTATGTTCATATGAAAGAAAAATGTATGTATGTATGTTCATATGCATATGCAAAGAAAATGTATGTTCATATATATGATGATATGTTCATATAAAAGGAAAATAAGAAGAGGAAGAAAGGAGAAGAAGAGGAGAGGAAGAAGAGGAGAAATAAATAAGAAGAGGAAAAAGAAGAAAAAGAAGAGGAGAAGAAGAAAGGAAGAGAAGAAGAAAAATAGAATTTTTTTCTATTTTTCTTCTTCTCTTCTATTCCTTTCTTCTTCTCCTTTTTTTCTATTTTTCTTCTTCTCCTCTATTCTTTTCTTCTTCTCCTCTTTTTTTTTTTTTTTTTCTTCTTCTTCCTTCTTCCTTCTTCCTCTTTTCTTCCTTTTCCTTATTTTCCTTTCTCGAGGGATAAGAAGAAAAGAAGAGGAGAAGAAGAAAGAAAGGAATAGAGGAGAAAGAAGAAACTTTGACACGAGGGGGTACCGATACCCCTCCCGATAACATTATTTTCCCATGTATATGTATGTTGCGTCGTTGTCGATATAACGAGGGTGTCGAGGATCGCCGAGGGTCTAGGGTCGGGAACTAGGGTAGACGGTCGAGGTCATTAAGGGGTCAAGGGTCGAAGGTTTCAGGTCGAGGTTCCTATAGTGTTAAAGTATTGAAGAAATCCATCGCTTCATCATTAGCGGAGTAACCATGGCATGATGGTATGAAGTCCTCAAAGTTGTTACGGAATGGAGTCCCGGATAGGATAATTTGCCTTTTGCTGAACTTTGTACCAAAAAGCGAATTATCCTATCTCGGGACTCCGCTCCAAAACAACTTTGGAGAGCTTGCACCATCATGCACCTGTTACTAGCCTAATGATGAAGACATGGTTTTGTTGAATCCTTTGACACTAGGCAACCTCCCGACCCTCGGCGATCTTGACCCTTGACCCTCGACCGCTCGGCGATCCACGACCCTCTACCCTACTTGTGGGACATAGATGTACTGTTCAACGCCGACCCCTCCCGATAGCTTCAACACGTGGGGGGTTGATATTACATACCCCTCCTAGCTTGAAGCGTTCTCGAGGCCACCCCTAACCCTTGAAGCGTTGTCGAGGCCACCCCAAACCCTAGAGAAGCAGCGTCGAGGCCACTAATATGATTCCTTATTGTGATTAGCTAGCTAGTTCTCGTTGGCACTAATATATCCATATATATCATGTTTGAATAATAATTGCCATGTTGTAAATATTTGTAGAAACTATGGACACCCCGAGACGAAGCACAAGAAGCGTTGTTGAGGGACATAATCGCACACGGAAGTGATGCCGTCTCCTCGATGATGTTTCTCAAGCGTCGATAACGATGGTCCGGAAGGAGAGGGTGAAGAAGCAGCTGGCTATGATTTACATGGCTCGATGACCCAATGCGGTGCAAGAAGTAGACCGTGAGGGCGGCTCCGGTGATCACCAAACCGAGTCCGCCAGGTATATATATTAGTTAAGCCTGTGCTGACTAGCTCTCGTCTTTGTTTTGGTATATATATATATGTACACATATTAATTAACTCTCGTCTTTGTTCTTTTTCTAGCCCTCCGGATCGAGCACAACCGGTAAAGAGACGAGGTCGAAGAAAAAGTTGAGCTCGGATGAAAAGTTTGAGATCATACAAATCGCGCGACGGCCAACCGATTGAACCCTACCGGACAAAGAAGGCATTTGTTGCTCGGTCAGCGGGGTTCGGTTAGAGACAAGATCGATCAGCATCCACCAATGGTATAAGCCTCAAGAACGAAGACCACGAGGTGTCTTATGTCAATGATATGCAGAAAAATGATCTTTGGACTGAGCTGAAGTCAAATTTTACCCTACCGCCAGAGGATGATCCGGAGAAGCCGTAATAGAGCCATTAATCAAGTCTTTTGCTCTTAAGAAGATGGCAGAACAATTCAGGAATTGGAAGAAAGACCTCAATACGTATGTCGAAAAAAATGAGACACCAGAATTCACGGAAAATATGAGAAGATCAGAGATGATGGCCCGCATTTGTGGCCTACAAGACATCGGAAAAGAGTAAAAATATGTCAGCGACAAACAAGAGAAATGCTGCGAAGAAGAAGCTTCATCATAGCACGGGGTCAGGTGGCTACCTCATAGCCCGGCCTAAGTGGTCCAAGGCTGAGAATGATCTGCTTGATAAAGGGATCGAACCCGAGACAATGAACTGGCCAGACCGTTGCCGGACTTGGTTCTTCGGGGCCGGCGGATCCTTGGACCCTATAACGGGGAAGTGCATTTGGACGGACGAACAATTGGACATACCAGTCAAGAGGCTTAAGCATTATATCGAAGCAGCGCAGCAAGGGAAGTTCGTTCCAGACAGGGAGAAGGACGAGCTCACAATGGCCCTCGGGAATCTGAGCACCTGGACGGACACGAGGCGCGCGAGCTCCCTTTCGTGGAAGGCTGGATTTTCGGACGCTTGATGGGTTACAAAACCCATGAGAGGAGGAAGAAAGCGGAGCAGAGCCTAATGCAGGCGCTGCACGAAAGGGTAATGGGGCTAGAGAACGCGAAGCAGCCGATCACAACAAGCGACCTGCGAAGCTTCCCCAAAGCTACCCCGCCATCTCGGCGGAGAAGCAGCGTGGCTTCCACCGAGCTGCTTCAGCCGAGCAACATGCCTTGGCGGCTCCTGCCAGCTATCCCGTGGATGCTATCACGGATGCTGAAAGTTGCCACCTTATGGCGCAATGGAGCAATTTAAAGGTCAAGGCGGCTGTTGGCTCTGTTTATCCCACTAAACCCGACTCAACTTTTCACTGCCGGCCGATTCCAGAAGGATATGCTAAGGTGATGGTCGATGAAATAACGGAGGGATTTGAGGAGCTCCGGCTTGACCACCCTACCGGTGAAGGGGAGTATCGGCTGGGTTCTGCTCTGAAGACTCCATGCCTATGGCGGAAGGATCTCATCAACCTTCCGAACTGGACGCCTCCGCCTCCTCCTCCTCCTCCGGAGAGTCAGGGCACTCCGCCTCCTCCATCGCCTCCTCCTCCTCCTCCAGCGAGTCAGGGCACTCCGCCTCCTCCACCGCCTCCTCCTCCGGCAAGTGACGATCAGGGCACTCGGCCGGCTCCTTCTCCGGCGCGTGGCGGCACTCCGTCTCCTTCTCCGCCTGCACCGGCGCGTCCGGGCAGCCAGCGTCCTCATTCTCCGCCTCGTCAGCAAGGGCGGAAGAGACCCGCCGCCGCTCCGGCTGCTCCGGCGCGTCGTAGTCCTTCTCCTCCGCCTCGTAAGCAAGGAAAGAAGACATCCGCTCCGTCTGCTCTACCGGCGTCTAGCAGTACTGCCAAAGGCGGGAGGAGATACAGATTCGGTCCTTCTCTGAAGACTCGGAGAAGTTACCGTCTGAGAGGAGCGAGGAGGAAAACGCGAAGATCGCGCAGACCGAAGTGGATGACTGGTTTCAAGGGTTGAAAGCAAAGAGACATCCACCTTCGGAGGAGAAGGTAGATCCGGTCAAAGCGAAGCGACTCTGCTGCCCCGACAAAACCACCCAAGTCTCCGCGAAAGGCAACTATGAGCGCATTATTGGAAAGGCATTTGCCGGCGGAGAGATCGGAAGTACTGTCGGTGATCAAAGGATGAAAGAACGACGAGCTGGGAAACAAATTGCCCAGCTCGGCGAACAAGCGAAGAATCGTGCCCCCGCTCAAGGTGCCTGCTAGCGACATCGTCGATCCGAGGATGGTGCCGGTTATGGCAATCCTGAAGATTACTTGCCCGACGATGTACAATTTGATTTCTTGGAGGTGCAGATACAAAGATACGAGTACGGGAAGCCTCTCGTCAAAGATGAAAGCTCTCTAACAACGATGATGCGAAGGTTGCATGATTGGTACATGAAAACCTGCAAAGAGTCTAAGGGGAGGAGTACTTTGTATGTGAGAGTTAAAAAGGAGCATGACCTCCTTGGAATTGAACTGTTGCCTATTCCATTTGAGGAGTTCTATCAGTTTTTCAATCAATTGGCCCTCGATAAAGCAACGGTCACCTGCTACATGTCGTAAGTAGTACTACTTCTGTCATTAAGTATCTCTATATAACTCAGCCCTTTCATTGCATGTATTTATAAATCTCCTCACTATATTATGCAGATTGAAGATCGCGAATTGAAGAAAAGACAAGTGGGTGATATTGGGTTCATTAACACATATCTCATAGATGCAACTGAGGTTGAATTTCGTGCCAAAGATATCGAGGCCAACTTGCTACAATCATTGGTAATAAATGAACACAAAGATATAATACTCTTTCCTTACAACTTCAAGTGAGTGTTCTTGTCTTGTGGCATATTCGGTTTCCTTATTAGTCCAGGTTATAGTAATGTAATATTGATGAGTTATGCATGTGTGCAGCTACCACTATATTCTCCTAGAGATTAAGCTTGAGAAGGGAGTAGTAACTGTCTTTGACTCCAAGCGAAAAGATCCCAAGGAGTATCACGGACATGACTGAAATGCTCGAGAAGTAAGTTAAATCGATCATTATCCACCATATCAGCAACTTTGTTCATTTCTGATATCAAGTAATTGTTTTCTTTGTATGGCAGGGCTTGGGAAAATTCACCAAAAAGCTCGGGACTACCGAAGAAGCTGCAATTTAGACACCAAAGTAAGTACTATATAGTAGCATATTCCACGCGCATCTCCTAGTGATTCAAGCACTAGTTTCATCAATACCATTTAGCATGTGCTTGCTATATATAATTATCAGTTTGATTGACCTCTGTTTCTTGTAAAGTGGTTGTGGCAGGAACAAGGGAATGATTTCTGTGGATACTACGTTTGCGAGTCCATCCGCCACACGACCTGTGAGAGAGGCTACTCCGACAAACAATATGAAGTGCGTAAATAAAAATATTCACAATTTTATTTTATTACCATCATTTGTGTTGAGTTTCATTCATTCATTCATATATATGTATTGACCCCTTTCTTAAAATTAGATGTCTCGGAAGCGGGATGAACTCCTAGCACCAGATCGCATGCGAGCAATTCCAGAGGAATTGGCGGCATTCTTTCTTGACCACGTGATCGCTGAAGACGGAGAATACTATGTGGACCACGCGTCCGTATTGTAAAAGATAACTATTGTATATATGTAGCGGTAGTGTCGGATAGATATCGAGAACTTGTTGTTCGACCAATCTCTCGGAGAAGGAGAGGTGGTCGATATCACTTCTCTCTGTATGCATATATATGTTCATGACGATCTTCTGTTTGCTTAATTACTAGCTAGCTAGCATGTCTAGTTAGTCCTCTCTATACGTATGTATAGTACGTAGCGTCGACCAAGCACGAACAAAAGAAAGGACACTTTTCTCTATTAATTAGCTAGCTATAGCACAATATATGAAACACCTAAATTAACCCCCCAAAACCCCCCAAACCCCCCCTCTTTTGAAAAAAAACAAAAACCAGAGCTAAAGAAACGCGGACGCGTGGATGCCTATTGGTCCCGGTTGGTGCCACCAACGGGACCAAAGGCCCTCCCGCCTGGGCTCAGCGGACAGGCCATGTGGAGGCCATCTGTCCCGGTTCTGGATAGAACCGGACTAAAGGGCGAGGGTATTAGTACCGACCCTTTAGTCCCGGTTCATGAACCGGGACTAAAGGCCCTTATGAACCGGGACTATAGGCCCTTTTTCTACTAGTGAAATCAAATACTAGCATATATATATATTTCCTCCCAAATTACTAAACTCACAAATTAATCACTATATAAAGCATTGCAAGAGCTAATCTAGCAATGAGAGATGAAAGGACAAAGTTGCTAACCTTTGTGATCATTTAAATGGATGGGGGCCTTCAAATCTTGACAAATTTTGGGCAAAATGTGTGATGAGCTCGAGAGGAAGAACAGAGAGGAGAGGGGAAAGGGGAAGAACAGAGCGAGCTCGGGTGGACGAAGGGTTTATGTAGGACGACCTTTAGTACCGGTTCGTGCCAAGAACCGGTACTAAAGGGCCTGGAGGGGCCCCAGTCTGACAACATCCTGCCACCACTCTCATTAGTACCGGTTCGTGGCACGAACAGGTGCTAAAGGTTCGCCACGAACCGGTACTAATGAAAGCGGCCCGGCTAGCTGTTGGAGTGCCGACTCAAATTCAAACCAGCACTAATGTGCTTCACGTTTGACCCTTTTTCTACTAGTGCATGCGGTGTACGTCATCCTGATGCATGAGTGTGCTATGGCCGATGGCCTTTAGATTGAAAATGTTGTTACTGTTGGAAGACCATATATTCATAAGAAAAATGTTACACATCTGTCCCTCACAATGTGTTCTTGCTGGTAGAAACTGAACCAAATGGCCCAGATTCTTGTATGGACAACAGCTTAAGCAAATAACTCTAGCTAATACTTGATGCCATAAGCACATTTTTAGTAAGTTAACTCGTGCAAAGAAATCTAAGAAATACTTGGTTTTATGTGCATAGGTTCAGAAAGTTAACTCATATCTTCAGAAGAGGAACTATCAAGTATGCAAATAGCTAGTTGTGCTAGGCTCGTCCACACATAAGTTATCTTACAGTCAGCAAGTAGTACAGCAGAAGCATCACAAATCTGAGACAAGAAGTAGCACAATGCTCACCAATATTGATGAGAGGGTACTCATAACAGTAGCACAATGCTCACCAATATTGCAATCAATAAAAACAGTATTGAAGCTAGGGCAGACAAAGAAACTGGTTCATAAACCAGGCTCCCCAATATTTCAATCTGATATTCTACAGTCTTATAAAAAAATCTAGGGCATTACAGATAGCAGATAAGCTAGGGCATTACCGATAGCAGATAGATTTTTATAAAAAAAATCTCATTAGTTCAATCCATGAAAACCCCAATGAAGGCACAGCAGACTACAAAACTCGATGACTAGCATGGATGCATATATTAAAATCTAGGATGGGCAAGGAAACTACCACATTCACAGCAACAGTAATATATAAGCCCCTCATCAAGCAAGGTTGAAACTAGTGGGTAGTAGCAGCAGGAGGAGCAAAGTGTAAATGTTAATAAAGAAATTACACTCAACAAAACACTGAAACATTTCAGAAGAAATTGATTTAAGCGGGATAACATAATTACCGCCGATGGGTCTCTCCCCGAAGCAGCTACAGGAGCAGGGCAGGAAGCATACCTTCCTGTTAGGCAAGGAAATAATGAGTACCAGGAATATAAATGCAAGAGCATATGTTTTCATACACTGGTGGAAAAATAGCCTTCGGTCGCGGTTCGCAACGGCCATTAGTCGCGGCTGCGCAACCGCGACCAGCAAAGCGCGATTAAAGCTCGCCACCTTTAGTCGCGGCTGCTTACGAACCGCGACTAAAGGCCCGCCCACGTGGGCGCCAGCGGCCGTCAGGCGGAGGACCTTTAGTCGCGGTTCTTTCGCCAACCGCGACTAAAGCCGCCGCAGGTTTAGGGTTTTAGCCCCCCTAAACCTGTTTTCTGTTTAATTTGTTTTGTTTTATTTCTTTTGTGCTTTATTTTAATTTTGAAGGAGTTTCATATATTCTACGGTACTACATACATGCATATGAATGTACAATTTCAAATAAATTTGAAATTAGAACCAAAAGAATTCAAGAGGAATATACAATATATATTCAATATCATCGGATGACCATATACAATTTTGAACAAGTTTCCATACATGATTTAATCCATATAAAGTTCTTCGTCCTCGTGATAGTGTTCTCCTTTAGGATGGAGGACTTCCTGCAGAACCATCCAGCTAGTTCCTCTTGAAGTGGTCGGAAGCGAGCTTCGGACTAAGCGCCCACCGGAGGTTATTCCTCCGAGCATTGGTATCACTCGGATCAACCCGCCAGAGGTGTATCTCCGGATCATCTCCTGCACAAAGTATGCACATAGATTGGTCAACGGTGGCTGAATATCCCCAGTCTTAGTCTTTACCCTTTTGAATTCTAGCTCTTTTTTGAATTCACCGACCTTTGTATCTACGAACCGTCTCCAAACCCTACGAGGCAAAGAAAATTAAATGGACAAGAGAGTTATTAGTTACTTGATATTAGGAAATGAACGAAATAGGCCGATCGATATAGAGCGCAAATGAATGAAAATAATTACTTCTGCAGCATTTTTCTGATGTCGGCCCAAAGCTTTGGATCCTTATCCAGAGAGTCGTGGACGAGACATTCGAGGTGTTCACTTTAATTACTAGCAGAATCCAGTGGAACCTGCGGACACGATACATGCACAGACGTCATGCATAACTCATCGATTAGCCGGCCACATACCATGCATGGAGTAAACAAAAGAGAATGTGCTCAAGACAGAAACACTCACCCAAAATGGTAAGGAAATAGAATATCACTTTTGAGTTCCTGCTTTGTAAGAAACTGCCACAGGTCTGCCTCCACGTCGTCGGGGTAATGCTCCAACACAACATCATTAACGATGTGTGGGTCAATGAACCCAACATCATGGATGTTCCTTACTCTGCATTCCTTTTTCTTCATTCTGCATGTATAATAGAGGACACAACAATATAGTTAGGACATATATATAGTGCAGGCAATATGAACGAGATGGGGTAGAAATTAATAAATCACTTACGAATGTAGCAACCGATGATAGATTTGTCGAGCTCGCAAGCAGATTGAAAAGCTGGAACAATTCACTCAGTTCAACTTGTACATAGTAATGTTTGAAGTGATGCTCATGTCTAACTTCCGCATAAATATAATCTTTGGCGCTTTTAATTTTTATGTAACCCTTGTACCAATTCAGCAGACGTTTCATTTGGTCGTAGATCCTTTTCCTGCGCAGGCTCGACGAGAGGCCCATTCTTGACATATGTAATTACTACCTCCTTCTCGGCAACTCATCAAGGCCTAACAGTTCACGAAGAGTAATACCTAAGTTGGCCGCTTGTTCTCCGCACTCGTTACAGTCAATCCTCTGTGCTGCCGCAGCTTGTATGATCTCGGGGCATCCGGACAGAAGGATTCCACTATAAGCGGGCAATCGATTGTTTACTTTGTTCCCGAGCTGGGCAACTTGTTTCCGCTTTTTATACTTTCGCCTTCTCCGCTCTTTGTTCTCCTTGAACATGAGTGCCTGCTTTTAAGTTCACGTGCATAGTCATTAGGGAGATTCTTGGCGGCTTGGGACGGTGTGCTCAAAATGACTTAGCCCACTTCTTTTGCTGATCGAATATACCTGGCTTGGGCTCGGGCTCTCTTTTCTTCTTGCAGTCCGCCTTCCATTTCTCCAAATCAGCAGTCGCGCCCGCGCCGACTTCCTCGGCACTACGCTCCCAAGGCCTTGTGGGGAGAGGCTTGATGATGGCTCCGTACCTTTGTGGTCTTAGGTACATAAGGGTCCGGTTAATACCCAGGACTTCTTCGCTTCTTTGCCATAGGTGGATTGGGGCGGCGCCTCATCACCCGCCGGACGAGGATCTGGGCGGCGGATGATCACCGCCGGACGTTAGGATCGGGGCGGCGTCGGCTGATGTGACGGAGGTGTAGGTGAACCGCCACCACCACCACCACCACCACCACCGCCACCGCCACCACCACCACCGTAGGGGTGGACTTGTTGTCCTTGGCGCCTCGCCGAAACTTGATAAACTTCTTTTGCCATAGAATGTAATGGCGCTTGACATCTTCAAGTCTTTTCTCCCTTGGTGTAGCAATTTCAATCTCCAGTGTCCTCAAACCCTTTGACTATGTCCTCCACCGTGACACGAGCATAGCCATCTTTAATGGGGTTGTTGTGGTGGAGTGCTCCGTAAACATGGTAAAGCACCGCCGATGGCTACCTTCATGGATATGTTCCCCATAGGATAATACAGATGACATTCTTTCATCTCCTTTATATCGCCCACGGGTAGCGAGGAGGCTCCGTGCAGTAATTTCGACCACCAGAGGCTCCGTGCAGTAATTTCGATCGTCGGTGCATCTACACCAGCCGGTGGGGCCTCCGTGGAAGCCACGCTGCTTCTACGCTGCTGGCTTCCGAGATCCGCTGGATGATCTTCATGCTGCACCCGAGCTGAATCTCTTTCGCTACTAGTACACTCATGGTTTTCTTCATCACTTCCATTTCGATGCCAACCGCCCCACAACATCTGCTTCCCGATCCATCTTTCTCTTACGGCTTCAGAATCAGACGGGTCATCGCTCGGGGAACCCTATTTTCCACGGAATGTGCCCCATGCCTCGTACACGCCCTCCGTGTTCAGGATTCCCGAGGGCTTTTGTCGTAGCGTCGTTCTCTCTGTTGAACTTGATCTTCCCTCTTGAGCAGCCTTCATTGCGCCAATAAGGGCTTGGGTGGGTTTAATTAATTTGCCCTGGTAAACACACTCCCCTGTCTCCGGGTTGAGCGCCCCCATGCCCGCATTTCACCAGCTTTTGGCCCTTGGGTCCCATCCTCCGCACTGGACGGATTCTCGCGCCTCAGCTCGTTCTCCATCTTCTCGAACCTAGGCACCCAAATGCGATACCCTCCTGGCCCCATAACATGATTGTACTCCTTCTTAGCCGCATTTTCCTTATTTTGTTTCGATATTTGAAGGAACTGCTCCGATTTCTTTTGCTTCACAAATTCTGGCCAATCATCTTTCAGTTTCTCATATTGTCCTACGAAACCGGAGTCTTGTTCTGCTTGACAAAGTCACGGGCTAGATTTTGCTTGAATTTCCGAATGCGCCGGCCATCTTATGAAGAGCGAACTGTTTGACTTTCCTCCTCCTCTCCTTGTTTTCCTCAATCTTGTTACCCTCCTCATCGAATTTGTTGTATTCGGAGGTAGAACGAAATGTTCCATAAGCTTCGTCAAGCAATCTTTTTTGTTCTCTTATCGACAAAAGTGAAACCATCAATTCGTGCCTTCTTTGGCTCATTCCACTCTCGACGGTGATCGAGACGTTGTCTCTAACAATGGCTCCGCATTGGCTGATAAACTTGGTGGCGTTCTTGCGGGCTCCAGCTGCCTGCCGTTGCAAAGTCGACAACCTGGATGGTGCATGTTTCTCCTGGTTTCATCGTCCTGGTTGCGCCACGCTTTGACGACGCACTCGATTGTTTTGACGATCCGCCGAGGGCTAAAATAAGAAAGAGAGTCGCGCGTTAGTACACATATTTATTCAAATCAGTTAGTTTGTATCACCGAGGCTCAATGTATATATATACCTCGGCGCCGGAGGTGGTTGCTACTTCCATTTGAAGATAAATGCGTTTATCGACGTTTCTTCGCATCATCTTGTCGACGGCGCCTTCATCTTCACCGTCAAGGTTCAGATAAGAAGAGATATCATCTTCTTCTTCTCCGGTCGGCACATATTGAATATCGCCGTTTATGATGCCGAACATATGTGCTTCACCGTCCGGATCATAGTTGTCCATAATCGGTCACTCTATCGTCCGACATTATGTCATCCTGAAAACATGTAGTAAAAACAAATTAATTAAGTGAAGAAGGGGGGTGGCGGTGGCGGTGGCGAAAGGCGGTGGCAAAAGGAGGGGCGAGAAGGGGTGGGAGAGGGTGTCGCGTAGAGCGCAAGACGGGCGGGTTTAGGGTTTAGGGTTTTAAGTTGGCCGGTTTTCTTTGGCCGGTTTTCTGTTGTTTTTTGTTTTTGGGGTTTAGGGTTTTAAGTTGTTTACCGTTTTTGTTAAACTAAAACTAGTTAAAATTAAAAAGAACAAAAAAAAAGAAAAAAATTCCTTTTTCCTTTTTCCTTTTTCTTCTTCTTCCTTTTTCCTTTTTCTTTTTCTTTCTTCTTCTTCCTTTTTCCTTTCTTCTTCTTTCTTCTTCTTTCTTCTTCTTCCTTTTTCCTTTTTGTTTTTCTTTGGCCGGTTTTCTGTTGTTTTTTGTTTTTGGGGTTTAGGGTTTTAAGTTATTTACCGTTCTTGTTAAACTAAAACTAGTTAAAATTAAAAAGAACAAAAAAAAAGAAAAAAAAGAAAAAATTCCCTTTTCCTTTTTCCTTTTTCTTCTTCTTCCTTTTCCTTTTTCCTTTTCTTTCTTCTTCTTCCTTTTCCTTTCTTTCTTCTTTCTTCTTCTTTCTTCTTCTTTTTTCCTTTTGTTTTTCTTTGGCGGTTCTGTTGTTTTTTTGTTTTTCCTTTTTTTTTTTTTGTTTTTTTTTCTTTCTTTCTTTGGTTTTTCCTTTTGTTTTTTCTTTTGGGCGGGCGGCGGGTTTTTGTTTGGCGGCGGGCGGGCAAGGGCGTTAGGGCGGTGGGCGGCGGGGGCGGGCGGGCGGCGGGCGGCGCAGGGGCGGCGGGGCGGCGGGCGCAGGGCGGCGGCGATCGGGCGGCGGGCGGCGGCAGGGCGCAGGGGGGCGGCGGCGCACACTGGGACGGGCGGCGGCGCCATCGGGACGGAGCGGCGGCGCGCAGGCTTCAAGGCCGGCTCGGTCGGCGCTCGGCAGCGTCAAGGCCGACAAGGCTGGGCAGCGTCAAGGCCAAGAGAGAGGCGAATGGGGGCAAAACTGCTAAGTGCAGATGATAGACGAACCTTTAGTCGCGGCCGGGAGGCGGATCATGATTAGCAGTACCTTTTAGTCGCGGGTCCGCCCCCAGCCGCGACTAAAGTGTTTTGCCACCGCCTGCCTCACAAGAAGAACCTTTAGTCGCGGCTGGAGGAGGGCCGCGACTAAAGGGTACCTTTAGTCGCTGCCCGCCTCCACACCGCGACTAAAGGGCTGTCTTTGAACTGGCGGTGCGGTGGGATGTTTAGTCCCACTCGCTAGCCGAGAGGCATCGACAGTGGTTTATAAGCTGCTGCGCCACCACTTCGAGCTCCTCTCAAATGCAGGCTTACGGGCCTATTCATTACTCAGGCTCAGGCCTATTGGGCCTCTGCGGGCTGAATCTCGCCCATTAATGGGTTTCTAGTCGTATTCAGCCGTGGTGGCCAAAGAGGTGGCATATTTTTATTTTTGCCTGTTTTTGTTTTCATTTTTGCTTTATTTATTTTGTTTTGTTTCTACTTACAACAAAAAACTTATTTATTTTATTTTATTTTGTTTCTAGTTACTTATTTATTTTACTTTATGATAATTATTTTTGCAATTAAAGTTTCCAATTACTTATTAATTTATGTTATTAAAATCTTAAAAATACAATTATATATCAAAAAATCAGAAAATAAAACTAATTCATTTTAAATTCTTGTTTTTCTTCTGTTTTTTCTTCCTTTTTCTTCTTTTTTTTTTTCTTCTGTTTGTTTCTTCCTTTTCTTGTTTTTCTTCTTTTTTTCTTCCTTTCTTCCTTTTTCCTTTTTCTTCTGTTTTTCTTCTGTTTGTTTTTTTCTTATGTTTTTCTTCTGTTTGTTTTTTTCTTCTGTTTTTCCTTTTTTCTTCTGTTTGTTTTTTCTTCTGTTTTTCCTTTTTCTTCTGTTTTTTCTTCTGTTTTTTTTCCTTTTCCCTTCTTTCTTCTTCTTCCTTTTTCCTTTTAAAATCAGAAAAATAAAACTAATTCATTTTAAAATCTTAAAAATACAATTATATATCGAAAAAATCAGAAAAATAAAACTAATCCCTTGAAGGTTTGACAAAAGGTTTGATACATCATTCAGTTCATCGACCAAATACAAAGTTTGGTACAATAAATTATTACACATCAATTCTTCCCTTGTGTCCCTGCTTGCTTACGATTGTGCCGTATCCATGGAGCATCCTCATCATTTAACTTAATGCTTGGGTCGGTGTTCACTTTGAAGGGCGGAATTTCAGCAAACATATTATAATCTTCTGACATGTCTGTCTTGTCCTCCACTCCCACGATGTTTCTTTTCCTGAAAGAACAATGTGGCGCTTTTGATCATCGCATGATGTACTGATCGCTTTCTTATCTTTCCGCTTCCTCGGTTTGCTACTCATGTCCTTCACATAGAAAACCTGAGCGACATCTTTCGCTAGGACGAATGGTTCGTCAAGGTAACCAAGATTGTTGAAATCCACCATTGTCATTCCGTATTGCTGGTCCACCTTTACCCCACCTCCTGTTAGCTTGAACCATTTGCACCGGAACAAAGGGACCTTAAAGGAGGGTCCATAGTCAAGTTCCCATATCTCCTCTATGTAACCATAATATGTGACCTTTTGCCCATTCTCGGTTGCTGCATCAAAGCGGACACCACTGTTTTGGTTGGTGCTCTTTTATCTTGGGCGATCGTAAAATGTATTCCCATTTATCTCGCACTTTGGAAAGTCGTTATAGTCGAAGATGGTGTCTTGGCCAACATGTACAGCTGATCTACAACATCATTGTCATTCATTAAATGTTTTTCAACCAACTGCCGAAAGTCTCCATGTGGGCCTTCCTAATCCAGGATTCAGGCTTCCCGGGTTGTCCGAGCGTAAAATATTCTTGTGTTTCTCAAAGCACGGAGCCACCTGTTGGAATTGGTCAGCACAGTGTGGTGTGCTTCATCAGAGAATGGCCGTCCATACATATCGTTGATTTCCTTCCGATCGTGTTTTTCCACTTAGTCTCCCCTCGTGCGCGATCGAGGAAGACCAATCGGCTTAAGGTCAGGAACAAAGTCAACACAAAACTCAATTACCTCCTCATTTCCATAGCCCTTGGCGATGCTTCCTTCCGCCTAGCACGGTTACTGAACATATTTCTTTAATACTCCCATGAACCTCTCAAGGGGAACATATTGTGTAGAAATACAGGACCGAGAACGGAAATCTCTTCGACTAGGTGAACCAGGAGGTGCGCCATAATATTGAAGAAGGATGGCGGAACACCAACTCGAAACCGACAAGACATTGGATCACATCGCTCAGAACCGTGGTAGAACTTCTGGATTGATTACCTTCGAGAGATTGCATTGAGGAATGCACATAGCTTCACAATGGCTAATCGAACATTTTCCGCAGAGCCCCTCAAAGCAATCGGAAGCAATTGCGTCATAATCACGTGGCAGTCGTGAGACTTCAGGTTTTGGAACTTTTCTCCGCCATGTTTATTATTCCCTTTATATTGGACGAGAATCCAGACGGGACCTTCATACTGCTCAGCATTCAAAAAGATGACCTTCTCTTCTTTGGTCGAGCGTAGCTGGCACGACCTTGAAACCATTCCGGATGCCGGTCATCGTGGTCTTTCAAACGTTGCTGGTCCTGCCGTGCTTCCTTTGTATCATTTGTCTTCCCATACACGCCCAAGAAGCTTAGGAGGTTCACGCAAATATTCTTCAGAACGTGCATCACGTCGATTGCAGAGCGGACTTCTAGGATTTTCCAATATTCTAGCTCCCGAATATAGATTTCTTCTTCCACATGGCTGCGTGTCCGCCGGCTCCTTCGAACTGATTGTCCGCCAGACCCTTTCCAAAGATGACTTTCAAATCCTTGACCATATCAAATACCTCAGCACCAGTCGTTCCGCAGGCTTCGCCGGTGATCTGCCTTGCCGTTGTAATGCTTGCCTTTCTTTCATCTTGGATGAGTTTTGGAAGAAATCGACGATGCCCAAGGTACACGTTCTTCTTACAATTTGGCAAATGTACACTTTCAGTCTCATGTAAGCGGTGCGTGCATGCATTGTATCCCTTATTTGACAGTCCCGAAGGTTACTAAGAGCAGGCCAATCGTTGATGGTTACGAAAAGCAACGTCAGAGGTCAAATTCCTCTTGTTTGTGCTCATCCCACACACGGACACCACCCACAGCTGTAAAAGTTCATCAACTAATGGCCTTAGGTACACATCGATGTCGTTGCCGGGTTGCCGGACCTTGGATGAGCACGGCATCATAATGAACTTCCGCTTCATGCACAACCAAGGAGGAAGGTTGTAGATGCATAGAGTCACGGGCCAGTGCTATGGCTGGAGCTCGCTCGCCAAAAGGATTCATGCCATCCGTATTTAGAGCAAATCTTATGTTCCTTGCGCCAGCTGCAAAATCTGTGAACCATCCGTCGATCTTTCTCCATTATGCTCCATCTGCGGTGTGTCTCAACTCCCGTCCGACTTACGTTTCTCTTTGTGCCATCGCAACAACTTGGCATGCTTTTGTTCATGAACAGACGTTTCAACCGTGGTATTATAGGAGCATACCACATCACCTTGGCGGAACCTCTTCCCGGGTTTCGCCCTCAACATCGTCACCAGGTCATCGACTCGATCTTATAACGCAATGCAGTGCATACCGGCATTCATTCAAATTCTCGATTCACGCGGTAGAGGATGCATCGTTGATGCATGCATGTATCTTCGTAACCTCTAAACCTAGAGGGCAGACAACCTTCTTTGCTTCAGACGCGATTGGCGGGCAACTCGTTATCCTTTGGAAACATATTCTTCAACATTTTCAGCAAGTTTTCAAATGCCGAGTCAGCTACACCTGCCTCTGCCTTCCATTTCAGCAAATCCATGTGCAGCCCAGCTTTTTCAGACCATCATCGCATCCGGGTACAGCGCCTTTCTGTGATCCTCTAACATGCGATCCAAATTCTCCTCTCCTTTTCAGTTTAGCAGCCTCTCCGTGCATCAGCAATGGTCCGACCAAGATCATCAACGGATCATCACGTGCCTCTTCTTCACCTTCCCTTCACCTTCAGCATCCTCCATGAAAGTATCACCAAATGAGCAAGATAGCTTTCATCGATGAAATCATCCCCTTCTTCATCTTCTTCCATTATAACCCCTCTTTCTCCATGCTTGGTCCAACAATTATAGCTTGGCATGAAACCCTTCTGAAGCAGATGCATGTGAACAACTCTTGAGGAAGAGTAACCCTTCTCATTCTTACAGATAACACATGGACAGATAACAAAACCCCCCCGCTTGTTCGCATTAGCCACTACGAGGAAATCTTTCAAACCCGTAGTGAACTCGCCGGAGAGTCGGTTACAGACATCCATTGCCGATTCATCTGCATTATTATAATATAAAATATATAATTAACCATCATGCATTTGTTATGAACTACACACACATGCATATTGACACATCAAAGGTTCATCAAGTTGCTAACCATGATCAAGAGTGTGGCTCCAACACTTCATGTCATGTTTGTTTCATGCTCTTGGGGCATTTCATCAAACACCTTATGTGCATAAGAGGAACCAAAAGCAAACCTACACCCACTTGTGAAGAGAATGGCTCCAAATGGCTAAGTGTTGGCTGCTGGATGGGTATATATAGGGGGAGGGCTTTAGTCGCGGTTGGCCAGGCCAATCATGACTAAAGGTGCCGAAGGCCTTTAGTCGCGGTTGGCCTGGCCAGCCGCGACTAAAGCCCCTCACGTGCACCAGCTGGCCACCCAGGGCCCAGGCCTTTGGTCGCGGTTCACCTCCGAATCATGATTAAAGGTCCCATTAGTCGCGGTTCCTACAGCTTCGCGACTTATGGGCTGGACGGAAAGCCTGTTTTTCCACTAGTGATAGGTGGCAAATTACACCTACAGCGTAGCGTAGCATTAATGAAACTCTGCCCTTGCGCAGCTGTGCTAGCTATAGGTGTAGGCTAATTAGTTATATATTGTAGAGTCAAAGAGTGTTCATGCATGGGGTCCCTTAATTAATCTCTGTTACGTGATGGCCTCACCTGCACATAACTGACAACGACTAACCAAGTCTGCATGATATATCCAGCTGCTCTGGATAATTATGACACTGAGAATCTGTATATATACCCTATACTAAGCTCAAGTGGATACATGTACACAAGCAAATAGTATAATGCTCAATTATCATCACCATCATGTAGTTCTCACTGTATACATGTACTGAATGATCCATGTTACATGCATGCATGCATGACCCTTGACTTGGGATATGCTGGATCAAGAAATAGAGTAATATGATCTAGCTAACTGACAAATTACTCTCAGGAATATAACAATTCTCAGTATAATAAAATTGACCAATGATGAGATGTATGCTCATTTATTTGGTTAATACTATTTGTTCTACAAATAGTTGTCTGCTCATCTTTACGGGATCCCACCCCATCTCTAACTACCCTAAAACATTTCTCTATTTTGACAGCTAACTACTCTTTATCCTATCTCATTAGGGACAAAGTATCACAACTCCTGCACTAACCAACCCTCCATATCTACATCTACTAAAATTAAGACTTCAATCAAATAAACAATGTATATACATCTAATTTAATTTACCAAAAAAACATCTGTACATATGCTACCTAGAAAGTGGCACCCCTTAACTAGAAGCTCAATCATAAATTCGTTTGTTTTTCTAATTGATGCATGCACCATCAATTATCTAGCGCTCAATGTGTCATTAACAACTTGTTTCTCCAATGTTGCAAACAACTAGGCTATCACCATATCATATCTGTCATGATCCATGACCTAGCAATAGAAAAAACTAAGCTTTTGGCGACTAAGGAATATTGCCGGCCGGATGACCCTGTAGCAGGAACGGAGACATGGCATCTACAACTTAATTGCCCAAAAAAGCAGCGTCCTAACTGAACAGGACCATAATAAGATATCCCCAAAGATGTTGGAGTTCTGACATTCCTAAGGTCGGGGACTCATAGATGTTCATCGCATCCGGGTACAGCGCCTTTCTGTGATCCTCTAACATGCGATCCAAATTCTCCTCTCCTTTTCAGTTTAGCAGCGTCTCCGTGCATCAGCAATGGTCCGACCAAGATCATCAACGGATCATCACGCCTCTTCTTCACCTTCCCTTCACCTTCAGCATCCTCCATGAAAGTATCACGAAATGAGCAAGATAGCTTTCATCGATGAAATCATCCCTTCTTCATCTTCTTCCATTATAACCCCTCTTTCTCCATGCTTGGTCCAACAATTATAGCTTGGCATGAAACCCTTTCAAGCAGATGCATGTGAACAACTCTTGAGGAAGAGTAACCTTCTCATTCTTACAGATAACACATGGACAGATAACAAAACCCCCCCGCTTGTTCGCATTAGCCACTACGAGGAAATCTTTCAAACCCGTAGTGAACTCGCCGGAGAGTCGGTTACCGTACATCCATTGCCGATTCATCTGCATTATTATAATATAAAATATATAATTAACCATCATGCATTTGTTATGAACTACACACATGCATATTGACACATCAAAGGTTCATCAAGTTGCTAACATGATCGAAGAGTGTGGCTCCAACACTTCATGTCATGTTTGTTTCATGCTCTTGGGGCATTTCATCAAACACCTTATGTGCATAAGAGGAACCAAAAGCAAACCTACACCCACTTGTGAAGAGAATGGCTCCAAATGGCTAAGTGTTGGCTGCTGGATGGGTATATATAGGGAGGGCTTTAGTCGCGGTTGGCCAGGCCAACGCGACTAAAGGTGCCTCAAGGCCTTTAGTCGCGGTTGGCCTGGCCAGCCGCGACTAAAGCCCCTCACGTGCACCAGCTGGCCACCGAGCGCCCAGGGCCCAGGCCTTTGGTCGCGGTTCACCTCCAGAACCGCGACTAAAGGTCCCATTAGTCGCGGTTCCTACAGCTTCGCGACTTATGGGCTGGACGGAAAGCCTGTTTTTCCACTAGTGATAGGTGGCAAATTACACCTACAGCGTAGCGTAGCATTAATGAAACTCTGCCCTTGCGCAGCTGTGCTAGCTATAGGTGTAGGCTAATTAGTTATATATTGTAGAGTCAAAGAGTGTTCATGCATGGGGTCCCTTAATTAATCTCTGTTACGTGATGGCCTCACCTGCACATAACTGACAACGACTAACCAAGTCTGCATGATATATCCAGCTGCTCTGGATAATTATGACACTGAGAATCTGTATATATACCCTATACTAAGCTCAAGTGGATACATGTACACAAGCAAATAGTATAATGCTCAATTATCATCACCATCATGTAGTTCTCACTGTATACATGTACTGAATGATCCATGTTACATGCATGCATGCATGACCCTTGACTTGGGATATGCTGGATCAAGAAATAGAGTAATATGATCTAGCTAACTGACAAATTACTCTCAGGAATATAACAATTCTCAGTATAATAAAATTGACCAATGATGAGATGTATGCTCATTTATTTGGTTAATACTATTTGTTCTACAAATAGTTGTCTGCTCATCTTTACGGGATCCCACCCCATCTCTAACTACCCTAAAACATTTCTCTATTTTGACAGCTAACTACTCTTTATCCTATCTCATTAGGGACAAAGTATCACAACTCCTGCACTAACCAACCCTCCATATCTACATCTACTAAAATTAAGACTTCAATCAAATAAACAATGTATATACATCTAATTTAATTTACCAAAAAAACATCTGTACATATGCTACCTAGAAAGTGGCACCCCTTAACTAGAAGCTCAATCATAAATTCGTTTGTTTTTCTAATTGATGCATGCACCATCAATTATCTAGCGCTCAATGTGTCATTAACAACTTGTTTCTCCAATGTTGCAAACAACTAGGCTATCACCATATCATATCTGTCATGATCCATGACCTAGCAATAGAAAAAACTAAGCTTTTGGCGACTAAGGAATATTGCCGGCCGGATGACCCTGTAGCAGGAACGGAGACATGGCATCTACAACTTAATTGCCCAAAAAAGCAGCGTCCTAACTGAACAGGACCATAATAAGATATCCCCCAAAGATGTTGGAGTTCCTGACATTCCTAAGGTCGGGGACTCATAGATGTACGAGTTCAAGGAGCAGCTCCTGCTGCTGTCGACTCTGGTGGCGACGGCGACGTACGTCGTTGGGCTGAACCTGCCCGGGGGGTCCTGGGAGCAGGGCAACACAGGGGGGCACTTCGCCGGTGACCCGATTCTTCGGGACACTCACGGCCAACAGGAGGGACGCCGGTGTCGCCATGGTCGAGGGGAGGGAGGGAGGGAATGGGGAGGAAGGGTGGAGAGGGATGAAGGAGGAAGGAGGAGAGGTACCTGGGCGGGCGCGACCGGTCGCCGAAGGGGCCCGGGTTGGCGGCGGCGGGACGGTTGCGGGTCGGCGGCGGTCGTCGTCCTGCACCCCGTGCGGTCGTCGGCGGTGGGATGGTTGCGGGTCGACGGCGGGATGGTTGGGGGCCGCGGCGGCTTGCTGTCCGGTGGGCGGTGGAGGAGCTGCAGTGGTGGGGGGCACGGGCGCTGGGCGGCAGCGCATATAGGCGCGGCGTCGTGGGTCAGGTTAGCGGGGGGCGGAGTGTATGGCGAGGAAGGATGAAGGGATCGGGCGAATTAGCTAGGGGGGAAGATTAATTACTAATGGCGCACCCCCTAGCGGTGCGCCATTAGTATGTTTTTTTACAGCAATGGTGCACCCCCGAGCGGTGCGCCATTAGAAATCTTTTTTTTAGATACCAATGGCGCACCACCCAGCGGTGTGCCATAAGTAAATTTTATTTGCACATCAATGGCGCACCACCCAGCGGTGCGCCATAAGTAAATTTTTTTTGCCTCTAATAATTTTTTAGAAAATGAATACGAATATGAAATAGTAATAATTTTTTATAAAAACAGTAATATTTTTTTTAAAATATCATCAAATTTGTTATTTGAAAATATTTATGAATATGAAAAATATCATCAAATTTGTTATTTGAAAATATCATCAAATTTTTATTTAAAATAATCAACTTTTTTTTTGCATTTTTGGTTGCATTAATTTGTGAATTGGTAAAACATTACTGGGAGGTGTGGGGGTCGGGCGGCGGTGGAGCGGGGAGGGTGCGGGGGTGCTCGGCGGTGGTGGAGCGGGCCGGGAGGTGCGGGGGTCGTCGACGGCGGTGGAGCGGGAGGCTGCGGTGGGTCGTCGGGCGGCGGAGCGGGAGGTGCGGGGTGCTCGGCGGCGTTGAGCGGGCCGCCGAGGGCAGTCTTGGGCGTCGGCGGCGGCGGCGGAGCGGGGGAGAGTGCGGTGGGTCGTCGGCGGCGGTGGAGGGTCCGGGGGGGATCGAGATCGAGATGGAGGGGGATCGAGATCGAGTGTCCTCATGAATATTCAATATTTTTCATATTGAATATGAAAAAATATCATCAAATTTGAAAAAATATTCATGAATTCAAAAAGTGCCCATGAAATTTAAAAATATTCATGAGTTCAAAATGTGCCCATGAAATACAATCGAGAAATGAAGGCTACAATTAAATACAATCGATCTTAGCTAGCTATATGTTCACAATCTTCTTGCCCTTATTTTTCATAAATGGAGTTCTTCTCTTGAACGGACGTCCTTTAGGTAGGGTGGTCCTGCTTCTTCTTGTGGTGTATGCTGGTACTTCATCGTCGTCGTTGTCGGTGTCAAAACCGGCGGATCTCAGGTAGGGGGTCCCGAACTGTGCGTCTAAGGCTAATGGTAACAGGAGGCTGGGGACACGATGTTTACCCAGGTTCGGGCCCTCTCTATGGAGGTAATACCCTACTTCCGGCTTGATTGATCTTGATGATATGAGTATTACAAGAGTTGATCTACCACGAGATCAAAGAGGCTAAACCCTAGAAGCTGGCCTATGGTATGATTGTTTTTGTTGTATGAACTAAACCCTCCAGTTTATATAGATATCGGAGGGGGCTAGGGTTACACAGAGTTAGTTTGCAGAGAAGGAGATCTACATCCGAATCGCCAAGCTTGCCTTCCACGCCAAGGAGAGTCCCATCCGAACACGGTATGAAGTCTTCTATCTTGTATCTTCATAGTCCAACAGTCCGGCCAAAGTAAATAGTCCGGCTGTCCGGATACCCCCTTATCCAGGACTCCCTCAGTAGCCCCTGAACCAGGCTTCAATGATGATGAGTCCGGCGCGTAGATTGTCTTCAGCATTGCGAGGCGGGTTCCATCTCCGAATACTCCAAGATAAATTCCGAACACAAGGACCTTGTCCGGCTCTGCAAGATAAAATTCCATATACCACCGTCGAGAGAATGATAACCCATGAATCTAATCTGCTGACAACTGTTCGAAAAGTGACATCACACCACGGTCCGATTTTTATTCGAACCGTCTTCTACAACCTGCTTCCGCACATATCGTGTGGCGGTTTCTTCGGCACATCTTGTCAAAGCAGAGATCACGTCCCCTTAACGCGGGATCCTCTTCAATACAGGCGTGGGTAACCCAACTGTACCATCAATTATGATAAGTGGGGAATGAGAAGGCTCCGTTAGGCAAGCGGAGAGACATAAAGTTTCATCGCCTTTATAAAGGGGAAAAGCCTCCTCCTTTCTACCCACGCCTTCTTCTACTTCTGCTCGCCACCTTCCTTTCTCCCGAGCCATAGCGCCCAAGCATTCATCCTCCCCACCAACAAGGGTCCTCCGAAAATGTCCGGATCCGGAGCAGGAGGCAAATGGATGGCCTCCTCCGTCCGGGAGAAGGATATTAAAAAGCTGCGGGTGGCTGGATATCTGGCCAAGAAAATCAGCCACCATCTTCCAACGGCGGGACATATTGTCCCTACTCCGGAGCCCCGTGAGAGAGTCGTCTTCCTCCCCCATTTCGTCCGCGGGCTCGGGTTCCCCCTCCAATCTTTCGTTCGCGGCATCATGTATTACTACGGGATTGATTTTCACGATCTATCCCCCAATTCTTTCCTCAACATCTCGACGTTTATTGTCGTGTGCGAGGCCTTTCTCCGCATCTCGCCGCACTTCGGGCTATGGCTCAAGATCTTCAACGTGAAGCCCAAAGTGGTGAATGGCGAACATGCCGAGTGCGGAGGCGCCATGGTGAGCAGGATGCCCAAGGTCACATGGCCAATGGGTACTTTCAATGACTCCGTCAAGGAGTGGCAGAAACAATGGTTCTATATCACTGAGCCACGCGGCAAAAGTGGGCCGCTGCTCCAGAGTTTCGATCTGGAGCCCCTTTGCGGTTCACTTCCTGGCCCAAGAAGGTCGTGAACTGGTCATCGTCCGACGAACTGTTAGTAATCCAGGCGCGCCCGATCCTTCATTGCTAGCACAGAGGCTGTGATTTGTGGGAGTATGACCCAGCCGAGCATCAGACCCTGCGGGAGCTTTTCGGCTCCTCGCACAAGGACATCTGGAAGGTGCTCTTTAAGTCCGGAAAACCATGGCCGGACTCTACCGCAGACCACGGGTACCAATTGTCCCACCCCGCCAGTCCGGTAAGTCGTCATCATATCTTGGCTATTCGCGTATTTCATTGATATGTCCCAAAGGAGGTGTTTTTTAACGTGTCTTTCCACGATTGCCTTAGGGATGTACGAAGGTGGCGGAGCGGATTCATTGTCTGGCCCCGCTGCCGGAAGAACCGGCGGGACCTCTTCTGACGAAGATGCTGGTCCTAGCGCCTTACAAGGCGCCGAAGAAAGAGGCCAACCAAAAGGCCAAGGATACCAGGAGCGGTCTCCGTCGTCGTGGTGCTTCGGACACGAAGTCCGAAGACTCCAGTGACCCTCCCTCCTCCGGAGAGAATGAGGAGGAGGAGGAGCATGAGGAGGAGGAAGAGGATGAGGAGGAAGAAGAGCCCGAGTCCTCTACGAGGGGGAGGAAGAAAAGGACTCGATTAACTTAATCTAGGAAATAATCATGAACATGGCATTGACAGAATTGACGACATACTGATAACGACCTTGATAAGCATGTACTACACAAACAGTAGACACATCTACACACGAGTTATACCGTCCAATAGGCCAGGCGGAAGCTGCCGCGGCACCGATGTCAGCAACGGTGTCCTCAACGGCCTTATTGTCGGCGGCTCTGTCGATGCCGGTGAATATGGTGACGATGAAGACGATGCAGCAGACGTGGACGAACGTCGGCGAGCAGTCGCGTAGGTGACACTCCGTAAAAACCTAATCACCCCTCTCCCGTACAGGATCCAAAGAGGTAGGATTTCGGAGGCCCGCTTTCTTGTCGATCGTACACGGAGGACGGGATGGGATCACCGGCGGCAGCAGCAGCAATGGAACGACGTGTGTGTGGAGGTAGATGTGATATGTTTCACGTGACGGCTAGGGTTGGCAGATGCCTCACATAGATAAGCGTAGCCGCGTGGAGAGACGTGGGCTGGACCCACATCCGAGTCGATAACTGTCCATGATTTGACGCCTTGGATCATCGACCGCATAGGTGTGACTTTGGCTCGGCTCATTCCCACAACCCGCAACGTGTCATCACGAGGCGTGGTGTGGCGAGGTGGGCGGCGGCGGAGGAGCGCGCAGGAACCATTTCTCTTCTTTGGCTCCAATAGCATGTGGAAGAGAATCCCTTATAAGAAGGTCCAACTTCTTCTCCAACTAGCCGTATGGGACTAAACTTCCCGCCACATCCATTGTCATTTTACTCACATGGGCCCTTAGAGATTTTCTGAAATTGTTAGATGCGCCCTAGGCCCACCCTAATATTTCAACAATCCGCGCTAGATCTCGTGGGCCCATATAATCCTTTGCTACAAACACTGTTTTGATATACCAGTATTTCAGTGGAGACTTGTTAAGGTTGAGCTCCACTAGCACAAGTAGCTAGCTACACTCATTCACAACTAAACAATGGACTATGCCTCGAATTGTCAGTTTGGCGTAGGTTCACCACATGTCTTACTAGTACTAGACTGCTGAAGGATGACTCCTCGGGTGGAGCATATTAGTCACACTCCTTGCCTATTTCACGAGCTTGCTAGAGATCACAGCAATCTCAAAGACTATGACTGGTAGTCGGGATCATATAGGTGTTTTCCACCAAAGATCGCTCTGTACGATAGCATCTTGCTTATATAAGCTTAAGAACACATTAAGACAATAGTCAACCTACCATATGATTTCCGAGAGCTTTGCATCTCTAACGGAGTGGGTTAGTGAAGTTACTCTCCTCAGTTCACCACTGGCTTGTTTTCCCAGGTCCTACTTCACAGGATCTCCGGTCAAATAGGTTGGGTCACCACCATGGCAACTCACGTGGGTCTCGTACACATCTCCCAAGACGCATTATCTATCACAACACGTGATAGCCCTATAATAAAGGGATCTGCCAGATTCTTAGCCGTTTGGATATAATTCAATGCTATCACCCGAGTTTCATAACTTTCGACATCTTTTAATCTTATTCTTATGTGTTTGTTGGACTTCATGTTGTCCTTTGAACTCTTTACTTTGAGAATAACGGTTTGATTATCACATTTCATAAGGATGACCAGAATCGGCTTCTCAACCAATGGCAAGTCCAGCCAAAAATCTCGAAGCCATTCTGCTTCGACACCAGACGTGTCTAGTGCTGTTAATTCTTGTTCCATTGTCGATCTCGTTAAGATCTTTTGCTTGGAAGACTTTCAGGAAACAACACAACCTCCAAGAGTAAACATATACCTAGTAGTGGCCTTCATCTCATCAGCATCAGAGATCCAATTCACATCACAATACCGTTCAAGTATCGATGGGTATCCGGTATAGTGAAGTGCATAGTTCATAGTCTCTTTCGGTCACTTCTCATCGTCGGCACCTAAATCGACGGATCTACGCCCAATGTTGCCATAGGATTCCATGCACCTGGCCCCAACATTCTCGTGTTTTGGCGGGATTCAATGGTGACCTAACCGCGCAGCCACCTCAATTGATCTGTGTCGCATTGCGTTATGTCCTCCTCATCTCAGCATTTGCATCTGACCTGTTGGACGACCGCCGGCACAATGACATCTGCACGTCAGCCAGCCCTCGCCAACAGCTCATCTACAAGCCTTTATTGGTAATCAAGTTTGATCACTACTGGAGGTAGGTGTTGTGCCTTGTATACAAGTGCGGAAACAATGAAGTGAGTGCAATTTTGTATGGTTGTTTTCGATTCATCGCTATTTATAGCTCATTGTCTGCTTAAATTTGTATGTAGGAGGGATGCAAGTTTTGGTATTGGGAAGAAAATACAATGATCTACTGATAGGTAGAAATCTGCCAGATGTTGGTGCACTACTTCCTGAGATGAGACTATATATGATGTAATGTCCAAGCTTGAGGAAGGAAAGAAGAAAGAAGTCTGCAAGCTCAAAATGTAGGCAATGACGAGATGGAGAATGTATTGGTCGGACTAGCGGGAGCACTTAAGGAAGTAGTGTTTCGATTGAAATGTGTATTTTTTTTCTTGTAGCTTTCTTTCGATTACTTCTCTTACCAAGGAACTAGTGTAGTATGTGATCAAGATGTCATTTTATTAAATAACTGAATAGTGAAGTTTAACTCAACGGCCCAAAAATAAATGAATTAGTGTTTAAAAAATTTAGGGGATCAGTTAGTAACCACACTTTTCTAGAGGAGCAAATATAAGGAGTTAAATGATTAATGCCTTTCCTACTCTAAGTTATACGAGATCGGTTAGACATGCGCTCTTAACCCGGGCAGAAAGTTTTCAATGTTACATTTCAATGGCGAATGTCCACATCACTGCTCATGGGGTAACATTTTAAGTCTTAATCTACACAAGATGAGTTTTCTAAGTGCCGAGGGACTGGAAGATCTTGGTAATCCCCAATTAGCTCTCAATTAACAACCGGCGGGTTTGGATCTTAAGTTGAGTTTTAAGTGTATACATGGTTACCCAATTCCTCATAGTCCTACAAAATCATCATACACTACCATGTGATGGCTATGAGATTTCCTAGCATGGGAAATGGATTACCTAAAGCCTATAAATTCAAATGATACAAGCATATAGATTTCCTTGACCATGTATATTGCAATAATAGAGATGAACTATGTGTATGCTTCAAGTAGTCGTCTCTCTCTTGAATTACAAGGACATTACCCAAAGATTGAACTGATGATTCAACAACAAGCATTTACCTATTAACATGGTTTTAGTTGTATGTATCTTTAGATGCAAAAATCAAAGAAGATTTCCTACAACTATCTATGAAAAGAACCTTTAACGCAAGAGCCAAAACTTTCAAAAAATAGCTTTGAAATATTTAGCCAAACTTGGCAGAAGGTCGTGTCGATGAGTTCATATTAATTACGAAGATGGCAATGGTAACATGCCTTGGTAGCAAGTTAGACATCCACCAATCATATCTACTTTGAGGTGACTATGCATATCACGAACACAGACAACAAATGGTCACTTGCTTGCCCCAGGCCGTTCCTTTATTGAAGGAGGGGGATGCGGCCCTGGGCACTGGCAAGAAAAGGGGCCCCACCCAGGTATTGAGCACGAAGAACCCGCATAATTATCGGTTCTCTTATCCGCATCCCTAGACACTGGAAGGATAAAGTTGACTAGTTTTTCCTCTGCCATCTATGCCTTGGTCCTTTTACCGCAATAGGTTGCTAAGTGCTGGTTTGGCAGACTTGGTTGGGCTAGGGATCACAATGGGCTCAGTGAATTATATCATCTTTAGAAACACAGTATTTAGTGTTTTTCTTTTGGTGTCTTTCAATATTTTTTAAAGTTTGAATACATATTATTTCAAATTGATGGTTGATTGTTCTGTCAGCTTTATTTATATAGATTTTCTATATCATGTTCTGGTCTTAATTTGTTCGTATCGGTGGATTGTGTTATTATCTAGTTGGTGATTATAAATTTTGTGCCACGTAGTTTTATCTTTATGCCATTGGTTTGGCCATAGAAAAAAAAAAGAAGACTTCCTTTACCTATGCACGTGATTGTAGTTTTTGCCACTAGATGGTAAAGTAATATTGGATTGATGTCATGCACGATCACCACATGGCAGGTTGCGTGCGACGGGCTCTAGATTTCCAGCGTGCCCTGGTTGGGGACATCACCACCGGCCCCACTCGGAAATGTCAAAAGGCGAGTCGCTGAGAGAAGGATCCACCACAGCCACCATTTCAGAATTTTCGAGAAGGAATCTTATATTTACTAATTGGAGGCACCATTTGAGCCTCCACGTTAATCCTAGGAAACTGTCTATAAATAACCATTAGATCTTAATTCTACGTGTAGGATTAAATGAGATTTATAATTCTATTATATATGTTTAGTAGTCCCTACGTAATTTTAGGGGAGCAGTCCATACATTACAAGGGAGACTAGATATGCCCAAGAGACCATGCGTGTTAGAGTAGGAGACGTGGAAAGTAGGGTCACCTAGAAAATTAAAGATTCTTTTTCTGGCAGCGTGCTACACATTCATAGCTATGTACTCCTATATACTTAAGTGTGTTGTGCGTACATCTAGACATCTATACTATTTTTTCTCTTTCAAAAATCACCGTGCACACATATATACTCCCAAATTTGTATGTGATGCACATAGTGTTCTCTGAAGAAAAAACTGTGTAGAAGATTTATAAATCTATGTTCTAAGTACATGTAAAAATATAGTAAATAATCATAATTGCTAAAATAAATATATTTACAAAATAAAATTTAATAAACTCTGCAAGTGCGCATCAGAGGTCCGCTGATTTAAAAAGTGGAGGCATGCTGTATAAGTTTCATATTTAAGATACTTCAAGAATAATCAAGCAATAATGAAAGAACACTTAATTAATTATAAAAATGTAATTTAGTAGTTGCCAAATAAATGTCGCTCAAAATGTATTTAGAAAAATAAAATTGCTAAGCATTGCAAGTGCATCAGAGCTCCGCTGATTTTAGAAGTGAGGGTATGCAATTTAAATTTCATATTTTAGATATTTATGGAATAATCACACAACGATGCAATAACGCTTAACTAACTAAAAATGTAAATTAATAGTAGCCAAAGAAAAAAATTGTCATTACTTTTCCCAACGACTCTATTGGGATGTCAAAACGATCAATTTTTTAAATACGTAGAAACCAACTTCTAAAATTTAATAGGTCTGCATCCGATAATTTAGCTGAACTCTTAAACATGTGATGTGTAAGCTTCGACAAATTTATAGAGATCTTAAAAATATTAAAGAAAACTTCTAAATTCTAATCTTGAAATTGAGAAAATTAATAAAAGGATGGCTTTTAGAACATTACGGTCCAAGTGAAAGAAAAAGATCGAACCAGAAAACCAGAAAATATAGAGAATTATTGGAAGGATAAACAAGGATAAGCTTGAACCAAGCCGTGGCCCATAGCTACGCATGTAGCTCACCGGCATGTTGACGTGATAGCTGCTTGATTGGTGGGGGTAGCAGTTAGTTAGATAGGTTTATATGTGTGTATGCACGTGTGTGACACGAAGATGGAAGGAGAAAGAGATGCTTCAAAGTGATCACATAAACTAACTCATGAAGAATGGTTTTAGTTCACCAATGATTTTCATCCACTAGTAGAAAAAGGGGCTATCGTTGAGGCCTGTTTTGCCCATTAGTCCCGGTTCAATCCAGAACCGGGACTAATGTTAGCATTTATCCCGGTTCATGAGCCCAGGGGGCCGGCCGGGCCACGTGGGCCGTTGGTCCCGGTTCGTCCGGACCTTTTGGTCCCGGTTGGTGGGACGAACCGGGACCAATGGTCCTGGCTCCTGGCCCACCACTATTGGTCCCGGTTGGTGGCATGAGCCGGGACCAAAGGCTTCCCGTTAGTCCCGGCTCATGCCACCAACCGACTAATGGTGCTGTTTATATATAGCCCTCGCAAGAGCAGAGCACACTGCTCTGTTTTTTCTGGCCGAGGGGGAGGGGGCTTGGTGGTGCTCTAGCTCACCTCCTATGCACATAAGGTGTTCGATGGAATGCCCGAGCCACACTACTTAAGGTTTCTCCTCTCCAAGCTCGACCTCTAACCTCCATTTTCCTCAATATTTGTCTAGGTTTAGCGGTCCGTCACGCCCCGTCCCCGTCTTCACCGCCGTCGATCACCCGCGCCGATCTCATCGCCAGCACCACCGTGGTGAGCCTCTTGTTCTTATCTTCTTTCTGAAAGGAAAAATATTCTTACTTTTATTATTGCATCTTATATAGTGCGATGGTTTTGGTATCCGCCCCCGTCGGCCCTCGTCCTGTCTATGATTCGGATGTGGTATATATTATCTTTTCATAACTATTGGTTCATTTATTGTTTATGAAAATTAAGCCGACCAACGTGACATAGATCTTATTTATCTAGGAGGTTGTTGAACCGGAAATTCCAACCGACCCTATTGTCGAGAGGTTAAATTTAGTTGAAGAAGAAAACAATTTCTTGAAGGAAAAATAAAAAACTTGAGGAGGAGAAGATGATATTGGAGTTGCATGTTGCGGATGTAAATCGATGATCACAAGATCAAGATGGATGCAATGCGCTTGAAGATGAGAAAGATTAGAAAATATGCCATTCATACCGAGGCTTGGTATCATTATGCCGTTGGATCAGTTGTTACCTTGGTTGCGATTATGATCGTATTTGTTTTCACATTGAAATGGTTTACATAGTTTCAATGTATGTTTAATTAATTTAGATGCTCTGCAGAGCTTTATGTTGTTAGATGAGAACTATGTATGTACTTTGGTTTTATGTGATGATGAACTTCTATTAATTTGGTCATTTAATTATCTATTCATGATGTTCTGTAATGATTTTTGACACTTAATTATATATAATGCACGCAGATGAACCGGCAATGGATGTACGGTGATGCACACACCTCCGAGTACATTAAGGCGTGCATGATTTTCTCGAAGTGACTGAGGCAAACAAGCAGAATGGTTTTATGTGTTGTCCATGCCCTATATGTGGGAATATGAAGTCTTACTCTGACCGGAAAATCCTTCACACCCACCTGCTTTACAAGGGTTTCATGCCACACTATAATGTTTGGACGAGGCACGGAGAAATAGGGGTTATGATGGAAGACGGCGAGGAAGAAGAGTACGATGACAACTATGTGCCCCCTGAATACGGTGATGCTACTGAACATCAAGTTGCACCAGACGATGTGCACGATGGTGCTGCAACGGTAAGCTGCTGAAGATCAAGATGAACCAGACGATGTGCCCCATGATGATGATCTCCGCGGGTCATTGTCGATGCAAGGACACAATCACGAAAGTCAAAAGGAGAAGCTGAAGTTCGATCGCATGTTAGAGGATCACAAAAAGGGTTGTACCCCAATTGCGAAGATGGCAACACAAAGCTCGGTACCGTACTCGAATTGCTGCAGGGGAAGGCAGAGAATGCTGTGCCTGATAAAGGATTTGAGAAGCTACTGAAAATAATGAAGAAGAAGCTTCCAAAGGATAACGAATTGCCCGACAGTACATACGCAGCAAAGAAGGTCGTATGCCCTCTAGGATTGGAGGTGGAGAAGATACATGCATGCCCTAATGACTGCATCCTCTACCGTGGTGCCTACAAGGATCTGAACGCATGCCCGGTATGCGGTGCATTGCGATATAAGATCGACGAGATGACCACGGTGATGTTGACGGCGAGCCTCCCAGGAAGAGGGTTCCTGCGAAGGTGATGTGGTATGCTCCTATAATACCACGGTTGAAACGTCTGTTCAGAAACGGAGAGCATGCCAAGTTGATGCGATGGCACAGTGAGGACCATAAGAAAGACGGGAAGTTGAGAGCACCCACGACGGGTCGCAGATGGAGAAAAATCGAGAGAAAGTACTGGGATGAGTTTGCAAAGGACCCAAGGAACGTATGGTTTGCTTTAAGCGCGGATGGCATTAATCCTTTCGGGGAGCAGAGCAGCAATCACAGCACCTGGCCCGTGACTCTATGTATGTATAACCTTCCTCCTTGGATGTGCATGAAGCGGAAGTTCATTAAGATTCCAGTTCTCATCCAAGGCCCTAAGCAACCCGGCAACGACATTGATGTGTACCTAAGGCCATTAGTTGAGGAACTTTTACAGCTGTGGAATGGAAACGGTGTACGTACGTGGGATGAGCACAAAAAGGAGGAATTTGACCTGAAGGCGTTGTTGTTCGTGACAATCAACGATTGGCCCGCTCTTAGTAACCTTTCAGGACAGACAAACAAGGGATACCACGCATGCACGCACTGTTTACTTGACACCGGTAGTATATACCTGGAAGCTGCAGGAAGAATGTGTACCAGGCCATCGTCGATTTCTTCCGACCAACCATCAATGTCGAAAGAAAGGCAAGCATTTCAAAGGCGAGGCAGATCACCGGAAGAAGCCCGCCATGCGTACCGGTGATCACGTATTTGCTATGGTCAATGATTTACACGTAATCTTTGGAAAGGGTCCCGGCGGACTAGCTGTTCCGAATGACGCTGAGAATCACGCACCCATGTGGAAGAAGAAATCTATATTTTGGGACCTACCCTACTGGAAAGACCTAGAGGTCCGCTCTTCAATCGACGTGATGCACGTGACGAAGAACCTTTGCGTGAACCTGCTAGGCTTCTTGGGCGTGTATGGGAAGACAAAAGATACACCTGAGGCACGAGAGGACCTGCAACGCTTGCACGAAAAAGAGGGAATGCCTCCGAAGCAGTATAAAGGTCCTGCCAGCTACGCTCTTGCGAAAGAAGAGAAAGAAATATTCTTTCAATGCCTGCTCAGTATGAAGGTCCCGACTGGCTTCTCGTCGAATATAAAGGGAATAATAAATATGTCAGAGAAAAAGTTCCAGAACCTAAAGTCTCATGACTGCCACGTGATTATGACGCAACTGCTTCCGGTTGCATTGAGAGGGCTTCACGAAAGGGTAATGGGGCTAGAGGAACGAGAAGAGGAACGAGAAGCAGCCGATCACAACAAACGACCTGCCGAAGCTTCCCCCGAAGCTACCCCGCCATCTCAGCGGAGAAGCAGCGTGGCTTCCACCGAGCTGCTTCAGCCAGAGCAGCATGCCTTGACGGCTCCTGCCAGCTATCCCGTGGATGCTATCACGGATGCTGAAAGTTGCCACCTTATGGCGCAATGGAGCAATTTAAAGGTCAAGGCGGCTGTTGGCTCTGTTTATCCCACTAAACCCGACTCAACTTTTCACCGCGGCCGATTCGAAGGATATGCTAAGGTGATGGTCGATGAAATAACGGAGGATTTGAGGAGCTCGGCTTGACCACCCTACCGGTGAAGGGAGTATCGGCTGGGTTCTGCTCAAGACTCCATGCCTATGGCGGAAGGATCTCATCAACCTTTCGAACTGGACGCCTCCGCCTCCTCCTCCTCCTCCGCGAGTCAGGCCACTCCGCCTCCTCCACCGCCTCCTCCTCCTCCTCCGTGAGTCAGGCACTCCGCCTCCTCCACCGCCTCCTCCTCCGTGAGTGACGATCAGGGCACTCGGCGGCTCCTTCTCTCAAGACTCGGAGAAGTTACCGCACGAGAGGAGCGAGGAGGAAAACGCGAAGATCGCGCAGATCAAGTGGATGACTGGTTTCAAGGGTTGAAAGCAAAGAGACATCCACCTCCGGAGGAGAAGGTAGATCCGATCAAAGCGAAGCGCACTCTGGCTGCCCCGACAAAACCACCCAAGTCTCCGCGAAAGGCAACTATGAGCGCATTATTGAAAGGCATTTGCCGGCGGAGAGATCGGGAAGTACTGTCGCTGATCAAAGGATGAAAGAACGACGAGCTGGGAAACAAATTGCCCAGCTCGGCGAACAAGCCGAAGAATCGTGCCCCCGCTCAAGGTGCCTGCTAGCGACATCGTCGATCCGAGGACGGTGCCCGGTTATGGCAATCCTGAAGATTACTTGCCCGACGATGTACAATTTGATTTCTTGGAGGTGCAGATACAAAGATACGAGTACGGGAAGCCTCTCGTCAAAGATGAAAGCTCTCTAACAACGATGATGCGAAGGTTGCATGATTGGTACATGAAAACCTGCAAAGAGTCTGACGGGAGGAATACTTTGTATTTGAGAGTTAAAAAGGAGCATGACCTCCTTGGAATTGAACTGTTGCCTATTCCATTTGAGGAGTTCTATCAGTTTTTCAATCAATTGGCCATCGATAAAGCAACGGTCACCTGCTACTGTCTGTAAGTAGTACTACTTCTGTCATTAAGTATCTCTATATAACTCAGCTCTTGCATGTATTTATAAATATCCTCACTATATTATGCAGATTGAAGATCAGAAATGAAGAAAAAACAAGTGGGTGATATTGGGTTCATTAACACATATCTCATCGATGCAATCTCCATGCTTGGTCCAACAATTATAGCTTGGCATGAAACCCTTAAAGCAGATGCATGTGAACAACTCTTGAGGAAGAGTAACCCTTCTCATTCTTCTGAGATAACACATGGACAGATAACAAAACCCCGGCATTGCATTAGCCACTCTAGAAATCTTTCAAACCCGTAGTGAACTACGCGGAGAGTCGGTTACCGTACATCCATTGCCGATTCATCTGCATTATTATAATATAAAATATATAATTAACCATCATGCATTTGTTATGAACTACACACATGCATATTGACACATCAAAGGTTCATCAAGTTGCTAACCCATGATCGAAGAGTGTGGCTCCAACACTTCATGTCATGTTTGTTTCATGCTCTTGGGGCATTTCATCAAACACCTTATGTGCATAAAGGAACCAAAAGCAAACCTACACCCACTTGTGAAGAGAATGGCTCCAAATGGCTAAGTGTTGGCTGCTGGATGGGTATATATAGGGAGGGCTTTAGTCGCGGTTGGCCAGGCCAACAGCGACTAAAAATGTGAAAGGCCTTTAATCGCAGTTGGCCTGGGCAGCGACTAAACCCTCACGATGCACCAGCTGGCCACGGCGCTTGAGGGCCCAGGCCTTTGGTCGCGGTTCACCTCGAACAGCGACTAAAGGTCCCATTAATCGCGAGTTCCTACAACCCGCGACTTATGGGCTGTGACGGAAAGCCTGTTTTCCCACTAGTGATAGGTGGCAAATTACACCTACAGCGTAGCGTAGCATTAATGAAACTCTGCCCTTGCGCAGCTGTGTTAGCTATAGGTGTAGGCTAATTGATTGTATATTACAGAGTCAGAGAGTGCTCATGCATGGAGTCCCTTAATTAATCTCTGTTACGTGATGGCCTCACCTGCGCATAACTGACAACGACTAACCAAGTATGTATGATATATCCAGCTGCTCTGGATAATTATGACCCTGAGAATCTGTATATATACACTATACTAAGCTCAAGTGGATACATGTACACAAGCAAATAGTACAATGCTCAATTATCATCACCATCATAGTTCTCACTGTATGCATGTACTGATTGATCCATGTTACATGCATGCGTGCATGTCCCTTGACTTGGGATATGCTGGATCAAGAAACAGAGTAACATGATCTAGCTAACTGACAAATTACTCTCAGGAATATAACAATTCTACCCTTAAAAAAAAGGAATACTAACAATTCTCAGTATAATAAAATTGACCAATGATGAGATGTATGCTCATTTATTTGGTTAATACTACTTGTTCTACAAATAGTTGTCTGCTCATCTTTACAGGATCCCACCCCATCTCTAACTACCCTTAAACATTTGTCTATTTTGACAGCTAACTGCTCTTTATCATATCTCATCAGGGACAAAGTATCACAACTCCTGCACTAACCAACCCTCCATATCTACATCTACTCAAATTAGGACTTCAATCAAATAAATATTGTATACATATCTAATTTAATTTACCAAAAACACGGCTGTATATATGCTTCCTAGAAAGTGGCACCCCTTAACAAGAAGATCAACTCCTAAACTTGTTTGTTTTTCTAATCATTCGCTAATCGATGCATGCACCATCAATTATCTAGCGCTCAATGTGTCATTAACAACTCTGTCATGATCCATGACTTAGCAACAGAAAAAACTAAGCTTTTGGCGACCAAGGAATATTGCCGGCCGAATGACCCTGCAACAGGAACAGGGACATGGCATCTACAACTTAATTGCCCAAAAAAGCAGCGTCCTAACTGAACAGGACCATAACAAGATATCCCCCAAAGATGTTGGAGTTCTGACATTCCTAAGGTCAGGGACTCATAGATGTCTCGAGTTCAAGGGCAGCTCCTGCTGCTGTCGACTCTGGTGGCGGGCGGCGTGCGTCGTTGAGCTGAACCTGCCGGGGGTCCTGGGAGCAGGGCAACACAGGGGGACGCCGCGGTGACCCGATTCTTGGGACACTCACGGCCAACAGGAGGGACGCGGTGTCGCCATGGTCGAGGAGGAGGGAGGAATGGGGAGGAAGGGTGGAGAGGATGAAGGAGGAAGGAGGAGAGAGTACCTGGCGAGGCGCGACCGTCGCCGAAGGAGGCCGGGTTGGCGGCGGCCAGAGACGGTTAGTTGGTCGGCGGTCGTCGTCCTGCACCCACGTGCGGTCGTCGGCGGTGGGATGGTTCGCGATTACGACGGCGGGATGGTTGGGGGCATGGCGCTTGCTGTCCGGTGGGTGGTGGAGGAGCTGCAGTGGTGAAACGCGGAAGTGTGAAGCGGCAGCGCACATGAGGCGTTGGCGTCGTGGGTCAGGTTAGCGGTAGGATGTGTCTGGCGAGGAAGATGAAGGATCAGGAAGAATTAGCTAGGGGAAGATTAATTACTAATGGCGCACCCCCTAGCGGTGCCATTCGATAGTATATTTTTACAGCAATGGTGCACCCAGACGGTGCGCCATTAGAAATCTTTTTTAGATACCAATGGCGCACCACCGAGCGGTGCCGCCATAAGTAAATTTATTGCACATCAATGGCGCACCACCAGCGGTGCGCCATAAGTAAATTTTTTTGCCTCTAATAATTTTTTAGAAAATGAATCTGAATATGAAATAGTAATAATTTTTTATAAAAACAGTAATATTTTTTAAAATATCATCAAATTTGTTATTTGAAAATATTTATGAATATGAAAAAATATCATCAAATTTGTTATTTGAAAATATCATCAAATTTTTTATTTAAAAATAATCAACTTGTTTTTTTGCATTTTTGGTTGCATTAATTTGTGAATTAGTAAAACATTACTGGGGAGGTGTGGGGGTTCGTGGTGGAGGCGGAAGGAGGTGCTGGGGGTGCTTTCGGTGGTGGTGGAGCGGGCGGGGAGGTCTTGAGGTCGTCGTGGCGGTGGCCCAGGAGGCTCACGGTGGAGTGTCGTCGGCCAGTGGCAGAGTGAGGTCTGCAGTGCTCGGCGTTGAGTGGACCCAGGCCGTCGAGGGCAGTCTTGAGGCAGCTGGCCAGTGGAGCGGGAGAAGTCACGGTGGAGTCGTCGTGGTGGTGGAGGTCCGGGGATCGAGATCGAGATGGAGAGGATCGAGATCGAGTGTCCTCATGAATATTCAATATTTTCATATTGAATATGAAAAAAATATCATCAAATTTGAAAAAATATTCATGAATTCAAAAAGTGCCCATGAAATTTAAAAATATTCATGAGTTCAAAATGTGCCCATGAAATACAATCGAGAAATGAAGGCTACAATTAAATACAATCGATCTTAGCTAGCTATATGTTCACAATCTTCTTGCCCTTATTTTTCATAAATGGAGTTCTTCTCTTGAGCAGACGTCCTTTAGGTAGGGTGGTCCTGCTTCTTCTTGTGGTGTATGCTGGTACTTCATCATTAAATGCGTTGTCGATTGTCAAAACCGGCGGATCTCGAGTGGGGGTCCCGAACTGTGCGTCTAAAGGCTAATGGTAACGAGGAGGCTGGGGACACGATGTTTACCCAGGTTGGGCCCTCTCTATGGAGGTAATACCCTACTTCGGCTTGATTGATCTTGATGATATGAGTATTACAAGAGTTGATCTACCACGAGATCAAAGAGGCTAAACCCTAGAAGCTGGCCTATGGTATGATTGTTTTTTGTTGTATGAACTAAACCCTCCGGTTTATATAGATATCGGAGGGGCTAGGGTTACACTGAGTTAGTTTTGCAGAGAAGAGATCTACATCCGAGATCGCCAAGCTTGCCTTCCACGCAAGAGAGAGTCCCATCCGAACACGGTATGAAGTCTTCTATCTTGTATCTTCATAGTCAACAGTCCGGCCAAAGTAAATAGTCCGGCTGTCCGGATACCCTTATCCGGGACTCCTCGGTAGCCCCTGAACCAGGCTTCAATGATGATGAGTCCGGTAGCGTAGCGTTGTCTTCAGCATTGCGGCGGGTTCCATCTCGAATACTCCAAGATAAATTCGAACACAAGGACCATGTCCGTCTCTGTAGATAAAATTCCATATACCACCATAGAGAATAATAACCCATAGAATCTAATCTGCTGACAACTCTTTGAAAAATGACATCACGACACAGTCCGGTTTTTATTCGAACCGTCTTTTACAACCTGCTTCCGCACATATCGCGAGGCGGTTTCTTTGGCACATCTTGTCAAAGTAGAGATCGTGTCCCCTTAACGCGGGATCTTCTTCAATACCGGCGTGGGTATCCCAACCGTACCATCAATTATGGTAAGTGGGGAACGAGCAGGCTCCGTTAGGCAAGCGGGGAGGCATAAAGTTTCATCGCCTTTATAAAGGGAAAAGCCTCCTCCTTTCTACCGCCTTCTTCTACTTCTGCCATACCTTCCTTTCTCCCAGCCATAGCGCCCAAGCATTCATCCTCCCCACCAACAAGGGTCCTCCGAAAATGTCCGGATCCGGGCGGAGGCAAATGGATGGCCTCCTCCGTCCGGGAAAGGATATTAAAAACTGCGGGTGGCTGGATATCTGGCCAAGAAAATCAGCCACCATCTTCCAGAGCGGGACATATTGTCCCTACTCCGAGCCCGTGAGAGAGTCGTCTTCCTCCCCCATTTCGTCCATGGGCTCAGGTTCCCCTCCAATCTTTACGTTCGGCGGCATCATGTATTACTACGGGATTGATTTTCACGATCTATCCCCAATTCTTTCCTCAACATCTCGGCGTTTATATGTGGTATGCGAGGCCCTTTCTCCGCATCTCGCCGCCGCCGGGCTATGGCTCAAGATCTTGAGCGTGAAGCCCAAAGTGGTGAATGGCCGAACATGCTGAGTCTTGAGGCGCCATGGTGGCAGGATGCCCAAGGTCACATGGCCAATGGGTACTTTCAATGACTCCGTCAAGGAGTGGCAGAAACAATGGTTCTATATCACTGAGCCCACCTTGGCAGCAAAAGTGGGCAGCTGCTCCGAGTTTCGATCTGGAGCCTTTGCTTGATTCACTTCACGGCCCAAGAAAGGTGCGTGAACTGGTCATCGTCCGACGAACTGTTAGTAATCGGTAGCGCCCGATCCTTCATTGCTAGCCAGCAGGCTGTGATTTGTGGGAGTATGACCGGCCGAGCATCAGACCCTGCGGGGGAGCTTTGGCTCCTCGCTGAGACACATCTGGAAGGTGCTCTTTAAGTCCGGAAAACCATGGCGGACTCTACCGCGAACACGGTACCAATTGTCCCACCCGCCCGTCCGGTGAAGTCGTCATCATATCTTGGCTATTCGCGTATTTCATTGATATGTCGAAGGAGGTGTTTTTAACGTGTCTTTCCACGATTGCCTTAGGGATGTCACGAAGGTGGCGGGCCGGTTCATTGTCTGGCCTTTGCCCGGAAGAACCGGCGGGACCTCTTGACGAAGATCTTGGTCCTAGCGCCTTACAAGCGCCGAAAAAGGAGCCAACCAAAAGGCCAAGGATACCAGGGCGGTCTCCGTCGTCGTGGTGCCGGAACGAAGTCCGAAGACTCGATGACCCTCCCTCCTCCGGAGAGAATGAGGAGGAGGAGGAGCATGAGGAGGAGGAAGAGGATGAGGAGGAAGAAGAGCCCGAGTCCTCTCGAGGGGAGGAAGAAAGGACTCGATTAACTTAATCTAGGAAATAATCATGAACATGGCATTGACAGAATTGACGACATCTATCGATAGCGACCTTGATAAGCATGTACTACACAAACAGTAGACACATCTACACACGAGTTATACCGTCCAATAGGCGGGCGGAAGCTGCCGCGGCACCGATGTCGACAACGGTGTCCTCAAGCGGACCTTATTGTCAGCTCTTTGCTCGTCTGCGGTGAATATGGTGATGATGAAGGCGATGCATCAGGGCGTGGGACGAGCGTCGGCGACGATCGGCGTAGGTGACGCTCCCTAAAAACCTAATCACCCCTCTCCCGTACAGGATCCGAAGAGGTAGGATTTGGGAGCTGCTCTCTTGTCGATCGTGTACCGAGAAGGAGGATGGGATCCACTGGCGGCAGCCACAACAATGGAAGCGATGTGTGTGTGTGGAGGTAGATGTGATATGTTTCACGTGGCGGCTAGGGTTGGCGGATGCCTCACATAGATAAAGCGTGGCAGCGTGGAGAGGCGTGGGCTGGACCCACATCCAAAGTCGATAACTGTCCATGATTTGCGCCTTGGATCATCGACCGCATAGGTGTTGACTTTGGCTCGGCTCATTCCCACAACCCATAGCGTGTCATCACGAGGCGTGGTGTGGCGAGTGGTAATGGCGGGAGGGCCGCGAGAACCATTTCTCTTCTTTGGCTCCAATAGCATGTGGAAGAATCCCTTATAAGAAGGTCCAACTTCTTCTCCAACTAGCCGTATGGGACTAAACTTCCATACATCCATTGTCATTTTTACTCACATGGGCCCTTAGAGATTTTCTGAAATTGTTAGATGCGCCCTAGGCCCACCTAATATTTCAACAATCACGCTAGATCTCGTGGGCCCATATAATCCTTTGCTACAAACACTGTTTTGATATACGGTATTTCGGTGGAGACTTGTTAAGGTTGAGCTCCACTAGCACAAGTAGCTAGCTACACTCATTCACAACAACTAAACAATGGACTATGCCTCGAATTGTCGGTTTGGGCGTGGAGTTCACCACATGTCTTACTAGTACTAGACTGCTGAAGGATGACTCCTCGGGTGGAGCATATTAGTCACACTCCTTGCCTATTTCACGAGCTTGCTAGAGATCACAGCAATCTCAAAAGACTATGACTGGTAGTCGGGATCATATAGGTGTTTTCCACAAAAGATCGCTCATCTGATAGCATCTTGCTTATATAAGCTTAAGAACACATTAAGACAATAGTCAACCTACCATATGATTTCCGAGCTTTGCATCTCTAAGGTGGAGTTAGTGAGAATTACTCTCCTCGGTTCACTGGCTTGTTTCCCAGGTCCTACTTCACAGGATCTCGGTCAAATAGGTTGGGTCACCACCATGGCAACTCACGTGGGTCTCGTACACATCTCCCAAGACGCATTATCTATCACAACACGTGATAGCCCTATAATAAAGGGATCTGCCAGATTCTTAGCCGTTTGGATATAATTCAATGCTATCACTCCAGAGTTTCATAACTTTCTGACATCTTTTAATCTTATTCTTATGTGTTTGTTGGACTTCATGTTGTCCTTTGAACTCTTTACTTTGAGAATAACGGTTTGATTATCACATTTCATAAGGATGACCAGAATCGGCTTCTCAACCAATGGCAAGTCCAGCCAAAAATCTCGAAGCCATTCTGCTTCGACACCAGACGTGTCTAGTGCTGTTAATTCTTGTTCCATTGTCGATCTCGTTAAGATCTTTTGCTTGGAAGACTTTCAGGAAACAACACAACCTCCAAGAGTAAACATATACCTAGTAGTGGCCTTCATCTCATCAGCATCAGAGATCCAATTCACATCACAATACCGTTCAAGTATCGATGGGTATCCGGTATAGTAAAGTGCATAGTTCATAGTCTCTTTGGTCACTTCTCGCCGTCCGGCACCTAAATGTCGGCGGATCTCGCTAATGTTGCCATAGGATTCCATGCACCTGGCCCCAACATTCTCGTGTTTTGGCGGGTTCAATGGTGACCTAACCCGGCAGCCACCTCAATTGATACGTATTAGCATTAGCGTTATGTCCTCCTCATCTCAGCATTTGCATCTGACCTGTTGGACGACCGCCCGGCACAATGACATCTGCACGTCAGCCAGCCCCTGCCAACAGCTCATCTACAAGCCTTTATTGGTAATCAAGTTTGATCACTCTTTGGAGGTAGGTGTTGTGCCTTGTATACAAGTCGGAAACAATGAAGTGAGTGCAATTTTGTATGGTTGTTTTCGATTCATCGCTATTTATAGCTCATTGTCTGCTTAAATTTGTATGTAGGAGGGATGCAAGTTTTGGTATTGGGAAGAAAATACAATGATCTACTGATAGGTAGAAATCTGCCAGATGTTGGTGCACTACTTCCTGAGATGAGACTATATATGATGTAATGTCCAAGCTTGAGGAAGGAAGAAGAAAGAAGTCTGCAAGCTCAAAATGTAGGCAATGACGAGATGGAGAATGTATTGAGTCGGACTAGCGGGAGCACTTAAGGAAGTAGTGTTTCGATTGAAATGTGTATTTTTTTTCTTGTAGCTTTCTTTCGATTACTTCTCTTACCAAGGAACTAGTGTAGTATGTGATCAAGATGTCATTTTATTAAATAACTGAATAGTGAAGTTTAACTCAAGGCCCAAAAATAAATGAATTAGTGTTTAAAAATTTAGGGATCAGTTAGTAACCACACTTTTCTAGAGGAGCAAATATAAGGAGTTAAATGATTAATGCCTTTCCTACTCTAAGTTATCTGAGATCGGTTAGACATGCGCTCTTAACCCGGGCAGAAAGTTTTCAATGTTACATTTCAATGGCGAATGTCCACATCACTGCTCATGGGGTAACATTTTAAGTCTTAATCTACACAAGATGAGTTTTCTAAGTGCAGGGGACTGGAAGATCTTGGTAATCCCCAATTAGCTCTCAATTAACAACTTGCGGGTTTGGATCTTAAGTTGAGTTTTAAGTGTATACATGGTTACCCAATTCCTCATAGTCCTACAAAATCATCATACACTACCATGTGATGGCTATGAGATTTCCTAGCATGGGAAATGGATTACCTAAAGCCTATAAATTCAAATGATACAAGCATATAGATTTCCTTGACCATGTATATTGCAATAATAGAGATGAACTATGTGTATGCTTCAAGTAGTCGTCTCTCTCTTGAATTACAAGGACATTACCCAAAGATTGAACTGATGATTCAACAACAAGCATTTACCTATTAACATGGTTTTAGTTGTATGTATCTTTAGATGCAAAAATCAAAGAAGATTTCCTACAACTATCTATGAAAAGAACCTTTAACGCAAGAGCAAAACTTTCAAAAAATAGCTTTGAAATATTTAGCCAAACTTGGCAGAAGGTGGTGTCGATGAGTTCATATTAATTACGAAGATGGCAATGGTAACATGCCTTGGTAGCAAGTTAGACATCCACCAATCATATCTACTTTGAGGGTGACTATGCATATCACGAACACAGACAACAAATGGTCACTTACTTTTAGGCCGTTCCTTTATTGAAGGAGGGGGATGCGGCCCTGGGCACTGGCAAGAAAAGGGCCCACCAGGTATTGAGCACGAAGAACCCGCATAATTATCGGTTCTCTTATCCGCATCCCTAGACACTGGAAGGATAAAGTTGACTAGTTTTTCCTCTGCCATCTATGCCTTGGTCCTTTTACCGCAATAGGTTGCTAAGTGCTGGTTTGGCAGACTTGGTTGGGCTAGGGATCACAATGGGCTCAGTGAATTATATCATCTTTAGAAACACAGTATTTAGTGTTTTTCTTTTGGTGTCTTTCAATATTTTTTAAAGTTTGAATACATATTATTTCAAATTGATGGTTGATTGTTCTGTCAGCTTTATTTATATAGATTTTCTATATCATGTTCTGGTCTTAATTTGTTCGTATATGGATTGGATTGTTGTTATTATCTAGTTGGTGATTATAAATTTTGTGCCACGTAGTTTTATCTTTATGCCATTGGTTTGGCCATAGAAAAAAAAAAGACTTCCTTTACCTATGCACGTGATTGTAGTTTTTGCCACTAGATGGTAAAGTAATATTGGATTGATGTCATGCACGATCACCACATGGCAGGTTGCGTGCGACGGGCTCTAGATTTCCAGCGTGCCCTGGTTGGGGACATCACCACAGCCCCCACTCGGAAATGTCAAAAGGCAGTCGCTGAGAGAAGGATCCACCACAGCCACCATTTCAGAATTTTGAGAAGGAATCTTATATTTACTAATTGGAGGCACCATTTGAGCCTCCACGTTAATCCTAAAACTGTCTATAAATAACCATTAGATCTTAATTCTACGTGTAGGATTAAATGAGATTATAATTCTATTATATATGTTTAGTAGTCCCTACGTAATTTTAGGGAGCAGTCCATACATTACAAGGGAGACTAGATATGCCCAAGAGACCATGCGTGTTAGAGTAGGGAGACGTGGAAAGTAGGGTCACCTAGAAAATTAAAGATTCTTTTTCTGGCAGCGTGCTACACATTCATAGCTATGTACTCCTATATACTTAAGTGTGTTGTGCGTACATCTGAACATCTATACTATTTTTCTCTTTCAAAAATCACCGTGCACATATATACTCCCAAATTTGTATGTGATGCACATAGTGTTCTCTGAAGAAAAAAACTGTGTAGAAGATTTATAAATCTATGTTCTAAGTACATGTAAAAATATAGTAAATAATCATAATTGCTAAAATAAATATATTTACAAAATAAAATTTAATAAACTCTGCAAATGCGCATCAGAGGTCCGCTGATTTAAAAAGTGGAGGCATGCTGTATAAGTTTCATATTTAAGATACTTCAAGAATAATCAAGCAATAATGAAAGAACACTTAATTAATTATAAAAATGTAATTTAGTAGTTGCCAAATAAATGTCGCTCAAAATGTATTTAGAAAAATAAAATTGCTAAGCATTGCAAGTGCATCAGAGCTCCGCTGATTTTAGAAGTGAGGGTATGCAATTTAAATTTCATGAATATTTATGGAATAATCACTAGCGATGCAATAGCAGCAACTTAACTAAAAAATGTAAATTAATAGTAGCCAAAGAAAAAATTGTCATTACTTTTCCAGCGACTCTATTGGGATGTCAAAGCGATCAATTTTTTAAATACGTGAAAACCAACTTCTAAAATTTAATAGGTCTGCATCCGATAATTTAGCTGAACTCTTAAACATGTGATGTGTAAGCTTCGACAAATTTATAGAGATCTTAAAAATATTAAAGAAAACTTCTAAATTCTAATCTTGAAATTGAGAAAATTAATAAAAGGATGGCTTTTAGAACATTACGGTCCAAGTGAAAAGAAAAGATCAGACAGAAAACCAGAAAATATAGAAATTATTGGAAGGATAAACAAGGATAAGCTTGAACCAAGCCGTGGCCCATAGCTACGCATGTAGCTCACCGGCATCATTGACGTGATAGCTGCTTGATTGATTGGGGGTAGCAGTTAGTTAGATAGGTTTATATGTGTGTATGCACGTGTGTGACACGAAGATGGAAGGAGAAGAGATGCTTCAAAGTGATCACATAAACTAACTCATGAAGAATGGTTTTAGTTCACCAATGATTTTCATCCACTAGTAGAAAAAGGGCTGCTCGTTGAGGCCTGTTTTGCCCATTAGTCGGTTCAATCGAACCGGGACTAATGTTAACTGTTATCAGTTCATGAGCCCAGGGGCGGCGACCCGCGTGAGCCGTTGGTAATTAAATTCGTCCGAGACCTTTTGTCCCGGTTGGTGGGACGAACCGGGACCAATGGTCCTGGCTCTGGCCCACCACTATTGGTCCCGGTTGGTGGCATGAGCAGGACCAAAGGCTTCCTTTAGTCGGCTCATACCACCACCAGGGACTAATGGTGCTCTATATATCAGCCCCTCAGCATGAAGCGAGCACACTGCTCTGTTTTTCTACGGCCGAGGAGGGGGCTTGTGGTGCTCTAGCTCACCTCCTATGCACATAAGGTGTTGATGGAATGCCGAGCCACACTACTAAGGTTTCTCCTCTCAAGCTCGACCTCTAACCTCCATTTTCCTCAATATTTGTCTAGGTTTAGCGGTCCGTCACGCCCGTCCCGTCTTCACATACGCCGTCGATCACCAGCGCCGATCTCGCCATGCCCGGCACCACCGTGGTGAGCCTCTTGTTCTTATCTTCTTTCTGAAAGGAAAAATATTCTTACTTTTATTATTGCATCTTATATAGTGCGATGGTTTTGGTATCCGCCCCGTCGGCCCTCGTCACATCTATGATTGGATGTGGTATATATTATCTTTTCATAACTATTGGTTCATTTATTGTTTATGAAAATTAAGCCGACCAACGTGACATAGATCTTATTTATCTAGGAGGTTGTTGAACCGGAAATTCCAACCGACCCTATTGTCGAGAGGTTAAATTTAGTTGAAGAAGAAAACAATTTCTTGAAGGAAAAAATAAAAAACTTGAGGAGGAGAAGATGATATTGGAGTTGCATGTTGCGGATGTAAAGTCGATGATCACAAGATCAAGATGGATGCAATGCTTGAAGATGAGAAAGATTAGAAAATATGCCATTCATACGAGGGCTTGGTATCATTATGCCGTTGGATCAGTTTGTTACCTTGGTTGCGATTATGATCGTATTTGTTTTCACATTGAAATGGTTTACATAGTTTCAATGTATGTTTAATTAATTTAGATGCTCTGCAGAGCTTTATGTTGTTAGATGAGAACTATGTATGTACTTTGGTTTTTATGTGATGATGAACTTCTATTAATTTGGTCATTTAATTATCTATTCATGATGTTCTGTAATGATTTTTGACACATAATTATACTATAATGCATGCAGATGAACCCGGCAATGGATGTCTGGTGGCAGACACACCTCGAGTACATTAAGGCGTGCATGATTTTCTCGAAGTATTGAGGCAAACAAGCAGAATGGTTTTATGTGTTGTCCATGCCCTATATGTGGGAATATGAAGTCTTACTCTGACGGAAAATCCTTCACACCCACCTGCTTTACAAGGGTTTCATGCCACACTATAATGTTTGGGCCGAGGCCTGCGGAGAAATAGGGGTTATGATGGAAGGCGGCGAGAAGAAGAGTGCGATGACAACTATGTGCCCCCTGAATACGGTGATGCTACTGAACATCAAGTTGCACCAGACGATGTGCTGCGATGGTGCTGCAGCAGTGCGAAGCTGCTGAAGATCAAGATGAACCAGACGATGTGCCCCCATGATGATGATCTCCGCCGGGTCATTGTCGATGCAAGGACACAATCACGAAAGTCAAAGAAGGAAAGCTGAAGTTCGATCGCATGTTAGAGGATCACAAAAAGGGTTGTACCCCAATTGCGAAGATGGCAACACAAAGCTCGATGTACGATGCTCGAATTGCTGCGGTGGAAGCGGAGAATGCTGTGCACGATAAAGGATTTGAGAAGCTCTGAAAATAATGAAGAAGAAGCTTCAAAGGATAACAGTGCCCGACAGTACATACGCCAGCAGCAAAGGTCGTATGCCCTCTAGGATTGAGGTGGAGAGAAGATACATGCATGCCCTAATGGCTGCATCCTCTACCGTGGTGCCTACAAGGATCTGAAGCATGCCCGGTATCTGCGGTGCATTCTTGATATAAGATCAAGCAGAGATGACCACAGTGATGTTGTGGCGAGCCTCCCGGGAGGGTTCTGAAGAAGGTGATGTGGTATGCTCCTATAATACCACGGTTGACGTGCCGTTGAAGCGGAGAGCATGCCAGTTGATCGATGGCACAGTGAGGACCATAAGAAGGCGGGAAGTTGAGAGCACCCGGTGGACGGGTCGCGATGGAGAAAAATCGAGAGAAATCTTTGGGATGAGTTTGCAAAGGACCCAAGGGCGTATGGTTTGCTTTAAGCGCGGATGGCATTAATCCTTCGGGGGCGGAGCAGCAATCACAGCACCTGGCCCGTGACTCTATGTATGTATAACCTTCCTCCTTGGATGTGCATGAAGCGGAAGTTCATTAAGATTCCAGTTCTCATCCAAGGCCCTAAGCACTAACCCGGCAGCGACATTGATGTGTACCTAAGGCCATTAGTTGAGGAACTTTTACAGGCTGTGGAATGGAAGCGGTGTACGTCGTGGGATGAGCACAAAAGGAGGAATTTGACCTGAAAGGCGTTGTTGTTAAGTGACAATCAACGATTGGCCCGCTCTTAGTAACCTTTCGAAGACAGAACAAACAAGGGATACCACGCGTACGCGCACTGTTTACTTGACACCGTAGTATATACCTGGAAGCTGCAGGAAGAATGTGTACCTGGGCCGTCGTCGATTTCTTCCGACCAACCATCAATGTCGAAAGAAGGCAAGCATTTCAAAGGCGAGGCAGATCACCGGAAGAAGCCGCCATGCGTACCGGTGATCACGTATTTGCTATGGTCAATGATTTACCGTAATCTTTGGAAAGGGTCGGCGGACTAGCTGTTCCGAATGTGGCTGAGAATCACGCACCCATGTGGAAGAAGAAATCTATATTTTGGGACCTACCCTCTTTGGAAAGACCTAGAGGTCCGCTCTTCAATCGACGTGATGCGTGGCGAAGAACCTTTGCGTGAACCTGCTAGGCTTCTTGGGCGTATGGGAAGACAAAAAGATACACCTGAGGCACGAGAGGACCTGCAGCGCTTACCGCGAAAAGAGGAATGCCTCGAAAGCAGTATAAAGGTCCTGCCAGCTTCGCTCTTGCGAAGAGAAGAAAAATATTCTTTCAATGCCTGCTCGATATAGAAGGTCGGCGGCTTCTAAATCGAATATAAAGGGAATAATAAATATATGAGAGAAAAAGTTCCAGAACCTAAAGTCTCATGACTGCCACGTGATTATAGCGGCGCTGCTTCCGGTTGCATTGAGAGGAGCTTCACGAAAAGGGTAATGGGGCTAGAAAGGAGCGAGAAGAAGGAGAAGCAGCCGATCACAACAAGCGACCTGCGAAGCTTCGAAGCTACCCCGCATCTCGGGAGAAGCGGCGTGGCTTCCACCGAGCTGCCAGCGAGCAACATGCCTTCCAGCGGCTCCCTAGCTATCCCGTGGATGCTATCACGGATGCTTTGAAAGTTGCCACCTTATGGCGCAATGGAGCAATTTAAAGGTCAAAGGCTGTTGGCTCTGTTTATCCCACTAAACCCGACTCAACTTTTTCACTGCGGCCGATTCGAAGGATATGCTAAGGTGATGATGCATGAAATAGAGGAGGATTTGAGGCTCCGGCGACCACCCTACGGTGAAGGGGAGTATCGGCTGGGTTCTCTTCTTGAATGCTTGGCCTCCTTGGCGTGAACCCTCCTCATCAACTTCTTCATCGGGACCGTCGTCATCCGAGTCCGATGCATATGCACGGGAAAAAGGGATGGATTGGTCCATTGTCTCTTGCACATGATATTGGTCGAGATCACCCACGTTGTTGTCATGGAGGTCAACTTCGTTGTCATCCTCCTCGTACTCATCATTCTCCTCTTCAAAACCTTCATTTTGGTTGTTTGGAGTCGGGCTCAATGTTGGCCAATCTTGTTGCGTGAATTGAGGTTCACTCATTTGATCTTGGTTCATGGGTGGGGGAGTGCTAGCAACCAACGGGGATGGGTTCCGGTTCAAGTCTACATTCAAAGTAGACTCAACCTTCTTGGAGGCAAATAACTCAAGAGCGTTGTCTAGATATTCGGCAACCGTCTCCTTGTATGCAACCCAAGTGGAACAGACTGTGCAGCGCCCAAGAGCTAGGCGCTGCACATTACAGGTGTGTGGCGCCTAGCCCTTAGGCGCTGCACAGGTGCGTGTGGGGCCGCAACTGGACCAGGGCTGCCACGCTGGCAGGATGTGCGACGCCTAAGGGAAGGGCGCTGCACAGTGGGGTGCGGCGCCCAGCTGTCGGGCGCCACACCAAAGGGTCAACAGAGTGAAATTTTTTCGTGACCAGGTCAGTTTGTGATTTGAGTTCTGCCTCAGGTCAAATATGTGATTTCTGCCACCACTCCTCTGCCTCGTCGTCGCTGCCGCCAGTGCCTCACCCCATCTGCATACACGACAACAGCCTACCTTGTATCCCCTCCATCGGTGCGGTGCTAGCCGCCACACCGAGACCTAGCGACAAAGGTAGTGGTGGCTTATTCAGGTTACGAGAGGCGAGGATCGCCCATGCTCATACACTCACAATGGCACCGGCTGTAGAGAAGGGCAAAATGCTCCCACTCTCTCATCTCGCGCAATGAGTCTCCTCTGCTCCTCCCATCGCTCGCCGCCATCTAGGTCATCGGCGCGGCGGCTGTCCATTACCATGTCTGGAGACGAGGAGGGGGAACAACTGCTCTCGGAACGGGGCGTCTTCGGCGCCTGGATTCTTGTCATTGATCTTGACCACCCGGACGAACACAACATCGCCTCACAGATCAGACACAAGACTAATCCCTGGCTGAGTAAAATCACCCTCTTTCTTTTCTATCTCTTCATTATTCTCTGTTCCTCTTTTACGTATTCTCTCCCTGGACCACTACAGAAGGTGTTGATTTCTACTATATCTTCTTGTTCCCTTATACAATCTGTCAATCATACACTTCTGGCATGTATGTATGTGTTGGCTGATTCATTTGTGCAATACAAAGGACATATTCAATACAATACCGGATGCCATGGCTGACTAATCTGTCAATATCACCTTCCATTTGATAACTCTGCTTCTAAGATAAGGTAATATCAGTTTGATCCGTGCTACTTCCTCCAATATGTATAATGATTGGCGTGTGTGTATTGCAGATCTGACAACATATGCTTGGAAATTGAGGCAGTTTCGTCTTGTTTTGTGTCTTTGTCATGCGGCAATTTCGAAGTGCAATGTCATTCCGGTGAGCAGATAAGATCTTTTGCTCTTCACAAGTTTCTGCTGATACTTGACTAGCGTGGTACTATCAGATTTGGCATTACCATTTTTGATGACTTCTATACTGCGATATTTTTCCTTCTCAGAACATTCAAGCCACTGTAACATGTTCCGTAAGCAAGACCTTAAATCGAGTTTCCTGGTCCGTCTCACCAAGAATATGAAATAATTACCATCATTGTGGCTGGATATCATTATATATAATGGGCTATTGTTGATTTGTTATTGTTCCTTGTTTGTCTTACAATTTAGTCCTTCCACTGTGAAACAGACCAAAATTGTCATACAACAATAGTTACTATATATGTGCTATGTACTTCCTGCAAATCTCACATCACTAATTTCGGTAAATCCACACTAGTAATTGATATGTATTGAATATATGAGGGCTCATTTAACTAGGTTGGTCATTGACTAGATCGTCCTAATTATCATACTATACTGAGCAGTTCAATTATCATACTGATTGGAGCGAGGCGACTATAGCGGTGAGATCTTATAAGTGATTCTTAGTGGTGTACCTGCTGTAGGTGATCAATTTGGTTTGGATTGAATATCACTGCCGACAAAGAGTGATGTAAGTACCATACAACTTACTGAGGAGCTTTCATTCTGGCCTTCTTGTATCTAGAAGCATTGCACGTTGGACAACTGTTTTTTCCGCATGCTCGTTCCGATAAATGATGCAATCATTGATGCATGCATGGTATCTAATATGCGGCAGATCCAGAGGGCACATGATTTTTCTTGGCCTCCTCGACACTAGTAGGAAACAGGTTCCCCGCGGGAAGCACATTCTATAGGAACTTCAAATGTTCATCGAGGCTTGCACCTGTCCATTTAATTTTTACCTTCGTCTTTTGAAATTTGAGCGCGAAACTTAAGTGAGTCATCTCAGGACGACAATGATCATACAATGGAGTCTTCGACTATAGTTCTAGTTGCACAGCTTGGCCTCCTCTCTAGAAGCTGCTCTGTTGCTAGTTGTCTTCTTGCGAAGCAGGTCCCGAACATGAGGATCCTGCATGACTGCACATAGTAGGGACAAAGACTGCGATGCGTCCGCGTCTTCTCCATGTCCGACCTCCTCTCCAACATGTCCGGCACCATCTTCTTCGGGTCCATCGGTCATCTCTTCGTCTAGCTCCATTTCGTTATTCGCTGCTCCGTCGGCGTCGTCATCATCATCTTCACTTATCCACCGAGTATAGCCATCCATGAAACCATGCTTGAGCAGGCGCGCCTTCAAATGGCCACCGGTATACGGGTCGATCCAGACTCCTTCTTTGCATCTTTCACACGGATAAAAAATCTCATCGCGGTAATTTTGAAACATGTCGTCCAGTGCGGATCAATGTAGCTAGCTTCTGTACTCACTAGAAAGGAGGTGATTGATAGTCTCACCCCGAGTGAGTACATAAGCTACATTGCCTGCTTCATTGCCACTAGGATGGGCGAGGTTGTCTTTTGTTACCACAACGCCCCTCTAAACGTACCACATGGAAATTTTAGTTTTTAGTGGGATCTCCTACTTTGATATTTTCCTTTAGTTATTATTCACTACGAGTTTTGAATGCGTGATCGCATGGTACATAGATTTCGCTGTGAAGGACTGAGATGTAATGAGATTCTGGCGAAACACATGTCTTAATACCTTTCCTCTGTACCAATGTTTAAAATATCACTTAATTTCTCAAAAACTTTCCTCTCCAGTATTCAATTAAATAAGTAGCAAAATATTGTAGTACAGTCCCTTAACTCGCTTTCACGCAGATACAGTCCGACCCAACATGCAAGCAGGGTCAGACGATGGACCTGATGATCATGGACCACTAATTGGTGTGAAGGTCCCCGGCGTGGCTTGTTTACTATCTTCTGTTAGAGCTAACCTTTTTGTATAGGGGTTCAGCATGTTTACTTCCTCGTCTCACTGGTTTATTCATGTAGTTGCAACGTTTACTTCTGGCTGCGGCAGTTTGTGCACGTAGAAATGTGGGTAGGTGTAAACATGCAAGCTAGATAGTGGTCTGTTAGTTGAGTGAGTCTGAGAACAAATGGATACATGTGTGGGCGTCCGTGAGGTTACTAGCATGCACGTATGCCAGCTCATGTTGGTTGATACTTGATAGTACTACCGGCTAGTGGAACGATAATCATCTACTCCTAATAGGGGATTACGTTGTTGTTTCGTCTCGTTAGCCTCCCACTCCCACCTACCGATCCAAACCACCACTGATTTTTATTTAACTTTTTTTTAGACAAGATTTTTATTTAACTTAAGCCCCACCCCTGGTTTCTCGGTTTATTTTGCCACCGGGCCTTTTCAATCCAAACTGAGAGGAAAAAGCCCAGCTCCTCTACCTATCTCCGGAAGCCTCGCTCTCTCTCTTGCCCGCTAGGTTTCCCAAACGAGTGGAGTAGCATCCTTCTGTTGACTGAGAGCTAGGCCCAATAATAATTAGCCATTCTCTCGCAACAACCTTGCAGCCCACAGGATGTCGGCCTGATTAACAACAATGCGCCCATGTCTGTTTGTGGAGTAGCATCCTGGTTATGTTGGGCCAGCCACGTGCTGTCACCGGGCAAAAAATGTACGGCGGGATGCTCGGGTGATCTCAACTGTCAATAGGTTTGATTGGACGGTTGAGGAAGCCAAATCATTGTGCAAAGGCATAGCTAGCCGAGTTTAACTCTTTTGTAATGTAGCTTTATATAGGTGTTCCAAAGTTACTTCAACTGGTATAATTAGCTAGAAAGGTAACAGATTTAGGGAGCGAAAAGCTGAGGTCGTACGTGTTTCTATCCTTGTATCATATTTTATCTATTCAACCTTAAGATTTAAGTTCATGTATCAAGTTAAAAAAATACATACAGGAATGTGGTACATAGGAAAGTTGCATTTTCGTGAATAGAGGCAGGGTGAGAGCATGCCAATTATACAGGGAAAAGAAACAAAATGGAAACTAAATTGAAAAACTCTAGTGAAGAATGCTATGATCTCATGATAAAATGCCGGCCACTAGCTAGCGCCCACACAAGCACTCCTATAGTAGGTCCTAAGGCACACACAATTTTTTGATTAGCACTAGCATGCATGCCAATGAAGGTCACATGCTCTTCCTACTCTGTAAGGCTTGGTTCGTCATTCTTTTGCCTGTAGTTCATGATTTCTTTTCAATTATGCAATTTAGAAAATAAGTACGTTATTGTCCAATTATACCGTGTCAGTATAGGGGACGGAAGATGGTAATGGTAAAGAGATTATTAGTTAGAAAGCATAGGCCAAGCTTGATATGTTTTAATTTGTGGTTGCCTAACCTCTTGTACAAAGTAGTCATGCATTTCTGATTATCAAGCTTCAATTTAATGATGCTTTCGTTGATTAATTCCATCTTTCATAGGTTCTTCATAAGCAAGGCTGCCATATAGTTGATGATGATGATGTCAATTGATTCCGATAGGCAACGCTATCTAGGTTGTAGGTGTTGGGGAAACGCGGTAATTTAAAAAAAATCCTACGATCACGCAAGATCTATCTAGATGATGCATAGAAACGAGAGGGGAGAGTGTTGGCTACGTACCCTCGTAGACCGAAAGCGGAAGCGTTATGATAACGCGGTTGATGTAGTCGTACGTCTTCATGATCCGAACGATCCTAGCACCGAATGTACGGCACCTCCGTGTTCAACACACGTTCAGCTCGACGACATCCCTCGTACTCTTGATCCAATTGAGGCCGAGAGAGAGTTTTGTCAGCACGACGGCATGGAGACGGTGATGATGAAGTTACCGGCGCAGGGCTTCGCCTAAGCACTACGACGATATGACCGAGGTGGAGATCTCTGGAGGGGGGCACCGCACACGGCTAAAACAATTGTCAACTTGTGTGTTCTAGGGTGCCCCCCTGCCCCGTATATAAAGGAGCAGGGGGGGCCCTATGGCGCGCTAAGGAGGGGACGAATCCTCCTCCTAGTAGGAGTAGGATTCCTCCTTTCCTAGTCTTACTAGGAGGGGGAAGGAAGGAGTAGTAGAGGGGAAGGAAAATGGGGGCGCCACCCCCCTCCTAGTCCAAATAGGACTCAAGGGGGAGGGGGTGCGCGGCCTGCCCTGGCCGCCCCTCTCTCTCCACTAAGGCCCATCTAGGCCCATTAGTTCCCTGGGGGGGTCCGTAGCCCTCTAGCACTGCGGAGATCCGAAACCACCCGGAACACTTCCGGTGTCCGAATATAGCCGTCCAATATATCAATCTTTATGTATCGACCATTTCGAGACTCCTCGTCATGTCCGTGATCATATCTGGCACTCCGGACAACCTTCAGTTCATCAAAACACATAAACTCATAATATCGATCGTCACCGAATGTTAAGTGTGCGGACCCTACGGGTTCGAGAACTATGTAGACATGACCGAGACACGTCTCCGGTCAATAACCAATAGCGGAACCTAGATGCTCATATTGGCTCCCACATATTCTTCGAAGATCTTTATCGGTCCAACCGCATAAAAACATGCGTTGTTCCCTTTGTCATCGGTATGTTACTTGCCCGAGATTCGATCGTCGGTATCTCAATACCTAGTTCAATCTCGTTACTGGCAAGTCTCTTTACTCGTTTCGTAATGCACCATCCCGCAACTAACTCATTAGTCACATTGCTTGCAAGCCTTATGGTGATGTGCATTACCGAGAGGGCCCAGAGATACCTCTCCGACAATCGGAGTGACAAATCCTAATCTTGATCTATGCCAACTCAACAAACACCATTGGAGACACCTGTAGAGCATCTTTATAATCACCCAGTTACGTTGTGGCGTTTGATAGCACACAAAGTGTCCCTCCGGTATTCGGGAGTTGCATAATCTTATAGTCATAGGAACATATATAAGCCATAAAGAAACAACATACTAAACGATCAAGTGCTAAGCTAACCGAATGGGTCAAGTCAATCACATCATTCTCTAATGATGTGACCCCGTTCATCAAATGACAACTCATGTCTATGGCTAGAAAACTTCACTAGTAGAAAAAGGGTCAAACGTGAAGCACATTAGTGCCGGTTTGCATTAGAGCCAGCACTAATGTGTATATTAGTGCCGGTTCGTGGCGGCGATCAATAGTACCGGTTTCGTGGCGAACCTGTAGTACCGGTTCGTACCACGAACCGGTACTAAAGAGGCTGTGTCAGCCTGCGGTCAGGCTATGGCCCCACCATCACCATTTAGTGCCGGTTCGAACCACGAACCGGTACTAATGATGTTGTGGCAGGCTGTTTTTAGTCCCACCTCGCTCCCCTAACAAGCCTTTTACCACCTTAAATATGTTATTACTCAAACTATCACAGGCACTTGGTCTTCATTGAACTCTATGTGTAGAATTTGTGGCCGCAATATGAGTCTTCATCGGTTTATAAATCGTTGATGACTCATATTGACAATTCAGATTGTACACACAAAGATCGTTGATGATCAAAGTATTTTTTATGTTATAAGATCATATTGACAATTTAGACTGTAAAGAAATATAAGATCATGATGTAAATGCTCTTATATTTTTTGCGTTCAGTATGCACCATTCAAAGCGACGCCATCAACTTTCAACCATTTCTGCCTTCATTTGCTATTTTTCATGCATTCAATGATTTGTTTTGAGAACTAAATGACCTGGAAATTGAAAAGCACTACAAATGAACTCTGAAAATGTTGAAACTTGGCATGGTATCATCATTTCACCCACATAGCATGTGCAAGAAAGTAGAGAGGCTTACGGCTAAAACTGGATGCACTTCGTTTACAAACTGAACAATCTCTTTCGAAGTAGTCAGGTTTCTGACAAAATTAAACTTATCTGTTACAAAGTCATTTCATTTTTTAAAACTTATTACAACTCCAGAATTTTTGTGCGTTCAGAATGCACCATTCAAAGCGACGCCATCAACTTTCAACCATTTCTGCCTTCATTTGCTATTTTTCATGCATAGAAGAAAATAAATATAGCAGAAAAGAAAAAACTACTCAGAAATAAATAGAAGAAAAAATAAAGCAGAAAAGAAAAAAAAATATATTTGCTATTTTTCAATCATTCACAAAATGACCGTGAAATTGAAAATCACTACAAAATGAACTCTGAAAATGTTGAATTTTGGCAAATTAGATAAAAAACTACTCACAAATAAATATAACAGAAAAAAAAACTATACAAAAAACTACGAAGAAATAAATAGAAAAAACAGAAAAGAAAAAAATAAAAAAAATTGGGGCGCTGCCCTGTAGGCCTGCTACGCCACAGGCGTGCAATTACAGGCCCTAAAGGCCCAGCAGACTCACAGGGCAGCGCGCAGAAATTAGGCCCACAAGCCTGCTATATAAAGGAGTTCAAAGAGGCAGCCGCGACTGGGCTTATAAACCAGTGCGGCTGCCCTTCGCCCGGCGAGGTGGGATTAAACTTTGCAAACTGCGGGGTGGCAGCGCAAGGCCTTTAGTACCGGTTGGTGGCTCCAACGGTACTAAGATCACACTTTAGTACCGGTTGGAGCCACCAACCGGTACTAAAGGCCTGCTCTTCCGCCTCTTGGCCTGGCCAAAGTTGGCCTTTAGTACCGGTTGGTGGCTCCAACCGTACTAAACCTCTCTATATACAACACTTGAAAATTCAGTTAAATCTCTACTTCTTTCGTCTCAACCTCTCGCGCGCCGTCGCATCGTCGTCACCGCCGCCGCCCGTCGTCCGTCGTCGCGTCGTCGTCGTCGTCGTCCCGCCGCCGCCCGTCGTCGTCGTCGTCTCGCCGCCGCCCCGAACGCCCGCTAGCGCCGTCGTTCGCCCGCGGTATATACTCTCTCGCTCTCCCGCCGCCGTCCATCGTAAATCGCACACACGCCGCCGCCCGTTCGCCCCGCCCGTCGTCGCCGCCCCCACTAAATACGTCTGGCGGCGGCGTGACTGAGACACACACATCTACATACACATATACGTACATGTACATGCACACATACACATACACACACATATTTTTTTACTTATTTTCTGTTTTTTAGAAAAGTTAATTAGATGATCGAATGTTAGATGAATTAGCTAGATGGAAAATTGTCGAACTAGAGATTTGAACTAGTTGAATAATTAATGTAACTAGTTTATTTTTAGTAAGAAAATTGTCGAACTAGTTTATTTAGGTATATGAGATTTGAACTAGTTCAATAATTAATATAACTAGTTTATTTTTAGTAAGAAAATTGTCGAACTAGTTTATTTAGGTATATGAGATTTGAACTAGTTCAATAATTAATATAACTAGTTTATTTTTAGTAAAAATTTAGGTATCTGATATTTGATGATCTAATTAAAATATTATTTGTTAATGAGTTTTTTGTTTATTCAATTTTTATATATTTTGAGTTTATATAAATGTTAGATTAATGTCGAATGTTAGATGAATTAGATAAAAAAGTTAATATAACTAGTTCATAGAATTTTTCATAGAATTTTTATGAATTTTTTTGTTGCAATTTTGGTCATAGAATTTTTATTATGTTAGAAAGTGTTTAATGGACTTAGTTAGAGGGCAACTTGTTTATTTTGAGTAAGTACTACATTATTCTATTTATAGTAAGTGCTTAGTAGTTGAACTAGTTGAAGTAGTTTATTTTAGCAAGAAAATTAAATAGAACTAGTTTCTTTTTAGTCAAATTGAGAGCACTATATGCAAGGCATATGCATATGATTAGTTGAATAATAATGATCTAATTTAGTCTTTCAATTATGAGCGTATAGGAAATGTCATCATCGGACGACGAAAGTCTCCGGAAGTCTTGTTGGTGCCACGACGATCGAGGTGAGTGCGACAGGCCTCACCTGAGCGATGGTCGGCGCTTCAGCATTAAGCTCGAGGAGACTTTGAAGTTGAAACAGTACGCATAATGACGACAAGTGTTTTTTTCATAATTAAGCATGACTTCAACTATTTCAACGTGTAATTTTCATCTTTTACAATTCGAGTATAGTTGATCCCATGCCATGCAAGGCGCTATGTCTTGGAGAGGATGGATTTTGAAGACCATGACAATTTTGAAACGAAGAAAATTCACCTAAGGACCCATCATGATGTGGATTTTGAAGTAAAGTTGTATAATGCTGAGGCGTAACCCATTTTGGTTGCAAAATTGGGAAGCATTTTGCAAATTGTATGGTTTTGATGAGGGTATGCTTGTCACCATGGATCTTGGTGATCCTGAAATCGAGCAAGACAATATGGACATTTGGGTCCTTGTTGATACTCCTCCAGTTCTACCGCTATGTGAGTTTCTCAAACATAGTTAATTATTAATAGAACTTATATTGTTCATTTCAAAATAGTTGATAGCTTATTTCCATTGACAGCTTATTTTGAAGTATCAAAGAATGTGCAGAATATGGTAGATAGAACTTAGTACACCGATGGCTCTGAGTTAACTTACAAGGAGAAAACTCATCTGGTTGGATTTTGTAATGATATTGAGAATTACAATATCTACAATCGAACTCCTCAACATTATGGTCAATACGTGCCACTAGTGCACGCGTTGAACTACGGTAACTACCATGAAGATACCCTGGTAAGTTTTTTTACTATTACGACATCCGTGCATCTTTTTGCGTACTTCTAAAACTAGTACATCATTGCTAATTACGAAGTTATTACTATGTTTTTCAACAGCTTATCCCAGAGAATTGTCTGCCTCATTTGATGTATCAGAATGGCGGCAGCGTTCGTGTTTTGAACATATATCCAGGTCATCCTACGAATCTCAACTGTCCATACGGATTTCTAAAAGAAGTGGAGACATGACAATCAAAGGATGGAAAAAATGTATGGACAGTCGTAAGGAGTTTCTTGGAAGCAAAAGGAAGCGAGGCGCAAGAATTGGAGACAGGATGATCTCCATTCTTCATAATGGAGAGTCAGGGTCTATATTGTTTTATGCTATTTTACCTTAAGTGTGTTTAGGTCCGATCCTACCTGATACTGATGATCATGTGCTAAGAACAATTATGTAGGGTTGGGTTCGATGACTATGAGGATGATGATCGTATGACTTATTATTAATAACGAGTAGGAGTTGTATGATGATGCTTGATTAATTAGCTAGTAGGACTTGTTATTATATATGATGATGTATGATGCGAGCATGAGTTATTATATATATATCTGCGGGTGAAACGAAAAAGAATTAAAATGGAAAACACAAAATTAAATGAAAAATAAATCATAAAACCAAAACCCCCCCCAAACATTTTAGTACCGGTTGGTGTTACCAACCGGTACTAAAGGGCTCCCGGCCCCCGGAGTTGGCTCGTGCCACGTGGTGGCCCTTTAGCACCGGTTCGTGCTGAACGGGTACTAAGGGGGGCTTTAGTGCCCACACTTTAGTGCCGGTTCCTAAACCGGCACTAAAGGGCCTTACGAACCGGTGCTATTGCCCGGTTCTGCACTAGTGCTTAACCATCTTTGATTAACGAGCTAGTCAAGTAGAGGCATACTAGTGACACTCTATTTGTCTAGGCATTCACACATGTACTAAGTTTCTGGTTAATACAATTTTAGCATGAATAATAAACATTTATCATGATATAAGGAAATATAAATAACAACTTTATTATTGCCTTTAGGGCATATTTCCTTCAGTAGGGCCTATTGGAGAAGACATTCACAAAAGAAAGTGGACATGTATTATTGATTTGCATTGACAGATCTTGCATTCTATCCCAAAGAAATCAAACGATCAGTTATGTCATCTCGTTAGTAAATGACTTCCTATAGACTTTTTTTTCTTTCACAGTTACAAGTTAACCGCATACACTCAAGGATTGTACAAACTCTCAGATTTTTGTTAATATAAATATTGTTGTTTAAAAAAATGGATATGTATGTCAACACAAGTTCCAAAAACTCCATGATATACCACCAACCAAAATTACAAAGACTGCATTTAAAAAAAAAGCAGTACTAGATTGAGGGGCATAATAGGATTAGGAGTTCAGATTAGAGATGTTTCCTAAAGTATATGCATTGTAGCCCGTAGCAACGCACGGTCGTTCTACTAGTCTCAATAAGTAGTGTATCATTTCCCAACGGATCCTAATCTTACACCTTGATGCCGTGACAAGTAACACATGTAACCTTGGCAGGTCTTTCTTTCTTCAGTTCTCCTCCCAAGAGGGCTGAATTGATACTTTGAAGAGGTATCTCTCTCCTAACATCTCAAGAGGGTATTTTCATTTGCAGCGAACAGGGTAGTTATATAATCTAATCTGACCTCTTGGCATTCACCAACTTATAGACCGCCCAACTGATCAAGCTGAGTTGTTTAAGTGGGTCCATTTTCACCTTGGGCGAAGCTTAGCTCTAGCTCGTGGGATTCCTGGGTCGAAGATTTTTGGACCAGCTTGAAGGCCGGACAAGGCCAACTAAACCATTCAATGACATAGCTCATGCTAGTAATTACCAAATTCGTCCGCTCCCTCTCAATCCAGGCTCCCAGCTGCCGCTCTCCACGCCTGAATGCCGCTCCTCACATGGAGCCTCTACATACAGAGGTTGCTTACTCACTGCTACAAGGCGCCCACTCTCCTTGCTCGACTGCTGAAGAATTTAGTGCTTTTGTTATTCAAAGTTTATTTAGTTGGTGCTGAAGGGTATTCAAATGTATATGTTGTCGAAAATTTCAGTTATATACCTCGCACTGATTTTGCTCTATTTTTTCATTTTTGCATACTGCTTTGCTTTATCATATGATAAAACTTCTACTTTCAGCTATTATCAAGTGAAAAGTCAACCAATCTACTTTTTGGAAGAACAGGGCGAGCTACATTGAGCAAGGGTGCAGTGTGAGTGGAGCCTATATACGCTGTAGAGTTATTTACCCAAAACCACCACATTATAGGCTAGGGTAACAGATTGGTACCACATTTGAGGCAGGGCACAAAAAACCACCAACAATGGGGCTAATCTGTAACGCGGAGCACTGACGGTGGAATTTGGTCGCGAAAACAGCGAAACTGACAAGTTGGACCCGCATGTCGGGCTGACGTGGAGTGCGTATGTGGACAATATGCTGACTTGGACAATAGGTCCCACCTGTCAATGACTCAAGTATTTGTTTTTTTTTCTACTTCTTCCACTTTTTTATAGGCATTTCAACATTGTGGGCACCCCGCAGGCCAGAGCGCCCCTGCCATGGCGTCGGCCATGAGCCTTCATGCGTGCCCTCCTCCCCATAGTCACAAGGGACTACAAGTGTGCGCTCGTGCGGGGGCCTAAACTGCTCGTCGGCCTGGGCGCACGTGGGGCGGGGCGTTGGCCTAGGCACTCGCCGCCATCCACGGCCAATCATGTGCTGCTTGTCAGCATGGCGTGCGGCAGGGCTGGGAGCTGCTCGTTGACTAGCGAGTCGGCCTGAGCACGTGGTCGTCGGTGCTCCATGGAGAAGCGGACTCCTGTTCATCGGCCTGGGCGCGCGGCGGGCTGGGTGCTCCTCGTCGGCCTGGGTGCTCCTCGTCGGCCTGGGCCCGCGGCAGGCTGGGTGCTCCTCGTCGGCCTGGGCGCGCGGCCGGGCTGGGCGCTGCTTTCGTCGGTCAGCGCGGGCGAGGCTGGGCGCTGGCGGGCTGGGTGCTCCTCGTCGGCCTGGGCGCGCAGCGGGGCTGGGCGCTGCTCGTCGGCCGGCGCGGCGAGGCTGGGCGCTGCTCCTCGTCGGCCTGGGCACGCGGCCGCTGGCGCTCCATGGAGAGGCGGACGTGCTAGCTGCTCGCTCTCTCCGGCACGAGAGGAAAATGAATGGCGCCTAACAGCTGTTTGATGGAATGCCTCAAAGAGAGAGATTTGGGAAGAAGATGATCGTCTAGTCATTGACAGGTGGGGTCCGCATCTCATTTGCCACATCAGTTGGTCAAAGCGTTTAGTCGTCGCCACGTCAGCCCGACATGTGGGCCAAACTTGTCAGTTTCGCTGTTTTCGCAAGCTTATCAGACTATCAGTGCTCCGCGTTACAGATAGCCCCATTGTTGGTGGTTTTTTGTGCCCTGTCTCAAATGTGGTACCGATCTGTTACCATAGCCCATAATGTAATGGTTTTGGGTAAATAACTCTACGATGTATGTCATATCTTTTGTCTTGCCTCTACATATGACGAGCTCGAGGCAGGCTTTGGCCGAGCCTGACTCATGTAAGATCACATCCAGGTTTAGTCAAGGCCTACCCCGCGAAGAGCGCCCGCTCTTGTACCATAATCTGTTGTGCTTGGTCGATACTAACTGCAATCAACACTAGTGGAAAAACAGGCTTTCCGTCCAGCCCATAAGTCGCGAAGCTGTAGGAACCGCGACTAATGGGACCTTTAGTCGCGGTTCTGGAGGTGAACCGCGACCAAAGGCCTGGGCCCTGGGCGCTCGGTGGCCAGCTGGTGCACGTGAGGGGCTTTAGTCGCGGCTGGCCAGGCCAACCGCGACTAAAGGCCTTCGGGCACCTTTAGTCGCGGTTGGCCTGGCCAACCGCGACTAAAGCCCCTCCCCTATATATACCCATCCAGCAGCCAACACTTAGCCATTTGGAGCCATTCTCTTCACAAGTGGGTGTAGGTTTGCTTTTGGTTCCTCTTATGCACATAAGGTGTTTGATGAAATGCCCCAAGAGCATGAAACAAACATGACATGAAGTGTTGGAGCCACACTCTTGATCGCGGTTAGCAACTTGATGAACCTTTGATGTGTCAATATGCATGTGTGTGTAGTTCATAACAAATGCATGATGGTTAATTATATATTTTATATTATAATAATGCAGATGAATCGGCAATGGATGTACGGTAACCGACTCTCCGGCGAGTTCACTACGGGTTTGAAAGATTTCCTCGTAGTGGCTAATGCGAACAAGCGGGGGTTTTGTTATCTGTCCATGTGTTATCTGTAAGAATGAGAAGGGTTACTCTTCCTCAAGAGTTGTTCACATGCATCTGCTTGAAGGGTTTCATGCCAAGCTATAATTGTTGGACCAAGCATGGAGAAAGAGGGTTATAATGGAAGAAGATGAAGAAGGGATGATTTCATCGATGAAAGCTATCTTGCTCATTTCGGTGATACTTTCATGGAGGATGCTGAAGGTGAAGGGAAGGTGAAGAAGAGGCACGTGATGATCCCGTTGATGATCTTGGTCGGACCATTGCTGATGCACGGAGACGCTGCGAAACTGAAAAGGAGAGGAGAATTTGGATCGCATGTTAGAGGATCACAGAAAGGCGCTGTACCCGGATGCGATGATGGTCTGAAAAAGCTGGGCTGCACACTGGATTTGCTGAAATGGAAGGCAGAGGCAGGTGTAGCTGACTCGGCATTTGAAAACTTGCTGAAAATGTTGAAGAATATGTTTCAAAGGATAACGAGTTGCCCGCCAAGACGTCTGAAGCAAAGAAGGTTGTCTGCCCTCTAGGTTTAGAGGTTCGAAGATACATGCATGCATCAACATTGCATCCTCTACCGCGTGAATACGAGAATTTGAATGAATGCCGGTATGCACTGCATTGCGTTATAAGATCGAGTCGATGACCACGGTGGCGATGTTGAGGGCCGAAACCCAGGAAGAGGGTTCCGCCAAGGTGATGTGGTATGCTCCTATAATACCACGGTTGAAACGTCTGTTCATGAACAAAAGCATGCCAAGTTGTTGCGATGGCACAAAGAGAAACGTAAGTCGGACGGGAGTTGAGACACACCGCAGATGGAACGCAATGGAGAAAGATCGACGGATGGTTCACAGATTTTGCAGCCGACGCAAGGAACATAAGATTTGCTCTAAGCACGGATGGCATGAATCCTTTTGGCGAGCGAGCTCCAGCCATAGCACCTGGCCCGTGACTCTATGCATCTACAACCTTCCTCCTTGGTTGTGCATGAAGCGGAAGTTCATTATGATGCCAGTGCTCATCCAAGGTCCGAAGCAACCCGGCAACGACATCGATGTGTACCTAAGGCCATTAGTTGATGAACTTTTACAGCTGTGGGGTGGTGTCCGTGTGTGGGATGAGCACAAACAAGAGGAATTTGACCTCTGGCGTTGCTTTTCGTAACCATCAACGATTGGCCTGCTCTTAGTAACCTTCGGGACTGTCAAATAAGGGATACAATGCATGCACGCACTGCTTACATGAGACTGAAAGTGTACATTTGCCAAATTGTAAGAAGAACGTGTACCTTGGGCATCGTCGATTTCTTCCGAAAACTCATCCAGTAAGAAAGAAAGGCAAGCATTACAACGGCAAGGCAGATCACCGGCCGAAGCTGCGGAACGACTGGTGCTGAGGTATTTGATATGGTCAAGGATTTGAAAGTCATCTTTGGAAAGGGTCTGGCGGACAATCAGTTCGAAGGGAGCTGACGGGCACGCAGCCATGTGGAAGAAGAAATCTATATTCTGGGAGCTAGAATATTGGAAAATCCTAGAAGTCCGCTCTGCAATCGACGTGATGCACGTTACGAAGAATATTTGCGTGAACCTCCTAAGCTTCTTGGGCGTGTATGGGAAGACAAATGATACAAAGGAAGCACGGCAGGACCAGCAACGTTTGAAAGACCACGATGACCGCATCCGGAATGGTTTCAAGGTCGTGCCAGCTACGCTCTGACCAAAGAAGAGAAGGTCATCTTTTTTGAATGCCTGAGCAGTATGAAGGTCCCGTCTGGATTCTCGTCCAATATAAAGGGAATAATAAACATGGCGGAGAAAAAGTTCCAAAACCTGAAGTCTCACGACTGCCACGTGATTATGACGCAATTGCTTCCGATTGCTTTGAGGGGCTCTGCGGAAAATGTTCGATTAGCCATTGTGAAGCTATGTGCATTCCTCAATGCAATCTCTCGAAGGTAATCAATCCAGAAGTTCTACCACGGTTACTGAACGATGTGATCCAATGTCTTGTCAGTTTGAGTTGGTGTTCCGCCATCCTTCTTCAATATTATGACGCACCTCCTGGTTCACCTAGTCGAAGAGATTTCCGTTCTCGGTCCTGTATTTCTACACAATATGTTCCCCTCGAGAGGTTCATGGGAGTATTAAAGAAATATGTTCAGAACCGTGCTAGGCCAGAAGGAAGCATCGCCAAGGGCTATGGAAATGAGGAGGTAATTGAGTTTTGTGTTGACTTTGTTCCTGACCTTAAGCCGATTGGTCTTCCTCGATCGCGCACGAGGGGAGACTAAGTGGAAAAGGCACGATCGGAAGGAAATCAACGATATGTATGGACGGCCATTCTCGATGAAGCACACCACACTGTGCTGACCAATTCCAACTTGGTGGCTCCGCACTTTGAGAAACACAAGAATATTTTACGCTCGGACAACCCGGGGAAGCCTGAATCCTGGATTAGGAAGGCCCACATGGAGACTTTCGGCAGTTGGTTGAGAAAACATTTAATGAATGACAATGATGTTGTAGATCAGCTGTACATGTTGGCCAAGACACCATCTTCGACTATAACGACTTTCCAAGGGTACGAGATAAATGGGAATACATTTTACACGATCGCCCAAGATAAAAGAGCACCAACCAAAACAGTGGTGTCCGCTTTGATGCAGCAACCGAGAATGGGCAAAAGGTCACATATTATGGTTACATAGAGGAGATATGGGAACTTGACTATGGACCCTCCTTTAAGGTCCCTTTGTTCCGGTGCAAATGGTTCAAGCTAACAGGAGGTGGGGTAAAGGTGGACCAGCAATACGGAATGACAATGGTGGATTTCAACAATCTTGGTTACCTTGACGAACCATTCGTCCTAGCGAAAGATGTCGCTCAGGTTTTCTATGTGAAGGACATGAGTAGCAAACCGAGGAAGCGGAAAGATAAGAAAACGATCAGTACATCATGCGATGATTCAAAGCGCCACATTGTTCTTTCGGGGAAAAGAAACATCGTGGGAGTGGAGGACAAGACAGACATGTCGAAGATTATAATATGTTTGCTGAAATTCCGCCTTCAAAGTGAACACCGACCCAAGCATTAAGTTAAATGATGAGGATGCTCCATGGATACGGCACAATCGTAAGCAAGCAGGGACACAAGGAAGAATTGATGTGTAATAATTTATTGTACCAAACTTTGTATTTGGTCGATGAACTGAATGATGTATCAAACCTTTTGTCAAACCTTCAAGGATTAGTTTTATTTTTCTGATTTTTTCGATATATAATTGTATTTTAAGATTTTAAAATGAATTAGTTTTATTTTTCTGATTTTAAAAGGAAAAAGGAAGAAGAAGAAAGAAGGAAAAGGAAAAAAACAGAAGAAAAAACAGAAGAAAAAGGAAAAACAGAAGAAAAAAACAAACAGAAGAAAAAAAGGAAAACAGAAGAAAAAAACAAACAGAAGAAAAACATAAGAAAAAACAAACAGAAGAAAAACAGAAGAAAAAGGAAAAGGAAGAAAGGAAGAAAAAAAAGAAGAAAAACAAGAAAAAGGAAGAAACAAACAGAAGAAAAAAAAAGAAGAAAAAAGGAAGAAAAAAACAGAAGAAAAACAAGAATTTAAAATGAATTAGTTTTATTTTCTGATTTTTTTGATATATAATTGTATTTTTAAGATTTTAATAACATAAATTAATAAGTAATTGGAAACTTTAATTGCAAAAATAATTATCATAAAGTAAAATAAATAAGTAACTAGAAACAAAATAAAATAAAATAAATAAGTTTTTTGTTGTAAGTAGAAACAAAACAAAATAAATAAAGCAAAAATGAAAACAAAAAACAGGCAAAAAATAAAAAATATGCCACCTACTGGGCCACCACGGCCTGAATACGACTAGAAACCCATTAATGGGCCAGGATTCAGGCCCGAGAGGCCCAATAGGCCCACAGGCACAGAGTAACAGAATAGGCCCGTAAGCCTGCATTTGAGAGGAGCTCGAAGTGGTGAGCGCAGCCGCGCTTATAAACCACTGTCGATGCCTCTCGGCTAGCGAGGTGGGACTAAACATCCCACCGCACCGCGCCAGTTCAAAGACAGCCCTTTAGTCGCTGGGTGGGGAGGCGGGCAGCGACTAAAGGTACCCTTTAGTCGCGCCCGCCTCCCCACCGCGATTAAAGGTTCTTCTTGAGGCAGGAAGGTGGCAAAAACACTTTAGTCGCGGGTGGGAGGCGGACCGCGACTAAAGGTACCTTTAGTCATGGTCCGCCTCCCCGGCCGCGACTAAAGGTTCGTCTATAATCTGCACTTAGCAGTTTTGCCCCATTCGCCTCTCTCTTGGCGCTTGAGCGCTGCCCGACGCCGATCGACGCTTGAGCGCTGCCGACGCCGACGCCGACCGACGCTGACGCCTGACGCGCCGCCGCTCCGTCCCGATGGCGCCGCCGCCCGTCCAGTGTGCGCCGCCGCCGCCCTACGCCCTGCCGCCGCCCGCCGCCCGATCGCCGCCGCCCTAGCCGCCCTTGCCCTTGCGCCGCCGCCCGCCGCCCTGCCGCCGCCCCACGCCCTTACGCCCCGCCGCCCGCCGCCACCGCCGCCCACGCCCACGCGCCCTTGCCCCGCCCAGCAGAAAGAAAAACAAAAACAAAAAAAGGAAAAACAAAAACAACAGAACCGCCAAAGAAAAACAAAAGGAAAAATGAAGAAGAAGAAAGAAGAAGAAAGAAGAAAGAAAGGAAAAGGAAGAAGAAGAAAGAAAAGAAAAGGAAAAGGAAGAAGAAGAAAGAAAAGAAAAGGAAAAGGAAGAAGAAGAAAGAAGAAGAAAGGAAAAGGAAGAAGAAGAAAGAAAAGAAAAGGAAAAGGAAGAAGAAGAAAGAAGAAGAAAGAAGAAGAAAGGAAAAGGAAGAAGAAGAAAGAAAAGAAAAGGAAAAGGAAGAAGAAGAAAGAAGAAGAAAGAAGAAGAAAGGAAAAGGAAGAAGAAGAAAGAAAAGAAAAGGAAAAGGAAGAAGAAGAAAAGGAAAAGGAAAAGGAATTTTTTCTTTTTTTTTTTTGTTCTTTTATTTTAACTAGTTTTAGTTTAACAAGAACGGTAAATAACTTAAAACCCTAAACCCCAAAAACAAAAAACAACAGAAAACCGGTCAAAGAAAAACAAAAGGAAAAGGAAGAAGAAGAAAGAAGAAGAAAGAAGAAGAAAGGAAAAGGAAGAAGAAGAAAGAAAAGAAAAGGAAAAGGAAGAAGAAGAAAAAAAGAAAAGGAAAAGGAATTTTTTTTTTTTTGTTCTTTAATTTTAACTAGTTTTAGTTTAACAAAACGGTAAACAACTTAAAACCCTAAACCCCAAAAACAAAAACAACAGAAAACCGCCAAAGAAAACCGCCAACTTAAAACCCTAAACCCTAAACCCGCCCGTCTTGCGCTCTATCGCGACACCTCTCCCACCCCTTCCTCGCCCCTCCTTTTGCCACCGCCTTTCGCCACCGCCACCGCCACCGCCCTTCTTCACTTAATTAATTTGTTTTACTACATGTTTTCAGGATCGACATAATGTCGGACGATAGAGCTGACCCGATTATGGACAACTATGATCCGGACGGTGAAGCACATATGTTCGGCATCATAAACGGCGATATTCAATATGTGCCGACCGGAGAAGAAGAAGATGATATCTCTTCTTATCTGAACCTTGACGGTGAAGATGAAGGGCGCCGTCAACAAGATGATGTCAAGAAACGCCGATAAACAGCGATCTTCAAATGGAAGTAGCAACCACCTCCGCGCCGAGGTATATATATACATTGAGCCTCGGTGATACAAACTAACTGATTTGAATAAATATGTGTGTACTAACGCGCGACTCTCTTTCTTATTTTAGCCCTCGGCGGATCGTCAAAACAATCGAGTACGTCGTCAAAGCGTGGCGCAACCAGGACGATGAAACCAGGAGAAACATGCACCATCCAGGTTGTCGACTTTGCAACCGCAGGCAGCTGGAGCCCCGCAAGAACGCCACCAAGTTTATCAGCCAATGCGGAGCCATTGTTAGAGACAACGTCTCGATCACCGCCCAGAGTGGAATGAGCCAAAGAAGGCACGAATTGATGGTTTCACTTTTGTCGATAAGAGAACAAAAAGATTGCTTGACGAAGCTTATGGAACATTTCGTTCTACCTCCGAATACAACAAATTCGATGAGGAGGGTAACAAGATTGAGGAAAACAAGGAGAGGAGGAGGAAAGTCAAACAGTTCGCTCTTCATAAGATGGCCGACGATTCCGGAAATTCAAGCAAAATCTAGCCCGTGACTTTGTCAAGCAGAACAAGACTCGGATTTAGAGGACAATATGAGAAACTGAAAGATGATTGGCCAGAATTTGTGAAGCAAAAGAAATCGGAGCAGTTCCTTCAAATATCGAAACAAAATAAGGAAAATGCGGCTAAGAAGGAGTACAATCATGTTATGGGGCCAGGAGGGTATCGCATTTGGGTGCCTAGGTTCGAGAAGATGGAGAACGAGCTGAGGGCGCGAGGAATCCGTCCAGGTACGGAGGGATGGGACCCAAGGGCCAAAAGCTGGTGGTACGGGCATGGGGGAACGCTCAACCCGGAGACAGGGGAGTGTGTTTACCAGGGCAAATTAATTAAACCCACCCAAGCCCTTATTGACGCAATGAAGGCTGCTCAAGAGGGGAAGATCAAGTTCAACAGAGAGAACGACGCGCTGACAAAAGCCCTCGGGAATCCTGAACACGGAGGACGTGTACGAGGCATGGGGCACATTCCGTGGAAAATAGGGTTCCCCCAGAACGATGACCCGTCTGATTCTGAAGCCGTAAGAGAAAGATGGATCGGGAAGCAGATGTTGTGGGGCGGTTGGCATCGGAAATGGAAGTGATGAAGAAAACCATGAGTGTACTAGTAGCGAAAGAGATTCAGCTCGGTGCAGCATGAAGATCATCCAGCGGATCTCGGAAGCCAGCAGCGAGAAGCAGCGTGGCTTCCACGGAGGCCCCACCGGCTGGTGTAGATGCACCGACGATCGAAATTACTGCACCGGAGCCTCTGGTGGTCGAAATTACTGCACCGGAGCCTCCTCGCTACCCCGTGGACGATATAAAGGAGATGAAAGAATGTCATCTGTATTATCCTATGGGGAACATATCCATGAAGGTAGCCATCGGCAGTGCTTTACCATGTTTACCTGGAGCACTCCACCACAACAACCCCATTAAAGATGGCTATGCTCGTGTCACGGTGGAGGACATAGTCAAAGGGTTTGAGGACCTGAGATTGAAATTGCTACACCTGAAGGGGAGAAAAGACTTGAAGATGTCAAGCGCCATTACATTCTATGGCAAAAGAAGTTTATCAAGTTTCCAGGCGAGGCGCCAAGGACAACAAGTCCACCCCCCTACGGTGGTGGTGGTGGCGGTGGCGGTGGTGGTGGTGGTGGTGGTGGTGGCGGTTCACCTACACCTCCGTCACATCAGCCGACGCCGCCCCCCAGTCCACAACGTCCGTGGTGATCATCCGCCGCCCCAGTCCTCGTCCGGCGGGTGATGAGGCGCCGCCCCAATCCACCTATGGCAAAGAAGCGAAGAAGTCCTGAGTATTAACCCGGACCCTTATGTACCTAAGACCACAAAGGTACGGAGCCATCATCAAGCCTCTCCCACAAGGCCTTGGGAACGAGTGCCGAGGAAGTCGACGCGGCGCGACTGCTGATTTGGAGAAATGGAAGGCGGACTGCAAGAAGAAAAGAGAGCCCGAGCCCAAGCCAGTATATTCGATCAGCAAAAGAAGTGGGCTAAGTCATTTTGAGCACACCGTCCCAAGCCGCCAAGAATCTCCCTAATGACTATGCACGTGAACTTAAAAGCAGGCACTCATGTTCAAGGAGAACAAAGAGCGGAGAAGGCCGAAGTATAAAAAGCGGAAACAAGTTGCCCAGCTCGGGAACAAAGTAAACAATCGATTGCCCGCTTATAGTGGAATCCTTCTGTCCGGATGCCCCGAGATCATACAAGCTGCGGCAGCACAGGATTGACTGTAACGAGTGCGAGAACAAGCGCCAACTTAGGTATTACTCTTCGTGAACTGTTAGGCCTTGATGAGTTGCCGAGAAGGAGGTAGTAATTACATATGTCAAGAATGGGCCTCTCGTCGAGCCTGCGCGAGAAAAGGATCTACCGACCAAATGAAACGTCTGCTGAATTGGTACAAGGGTTACATAAAAATTAAAACGCCAAAGATTATATTTATGCGGAAGTTAGACATGAGCATCACTTCAAACATTACTATGTACAAGTTGAACTGAGTGAATTGTTCCAGCTTTTCAATCTCTGTGAGCTCGACAAATCTATCATCAGTTGCTACATTCTGTAAGTGATTTATTAATTTCTACCCCATCTCGTTCATATTGCCTGCACTATATATATGTCCTAACTATATTGTTGTGTCCTCTATTATACATGCAGAATGAAGAAAAGGAATGCAGAGTAAGGAACATCCATGATGTTGGGTTCATTGACCCACACATCGTTAATGATGTTGTGTTGGAGCATTACCCGACGACGTGGAGGCAGACCTGTGGCAGTTTCTTACAAAGCAGGAACTCAAAAGTGATATTCTATTTCCTTACCATTTTGGGTGAGTGTTTCTGTCTTGAGCACATTCTCTTTGTTTACTCCATGCATGGTATGTGGCGGCTAATCGATGAGTTATGCATGACGACTGTGCATGTATCGTGTCCGCAGGTTCCACTGGATTCTGCTAGTAATTAAAGTGAACACCTCAGAATGTCTCGCCCACGACTCTCTGGATAAGGATCCAAAGCTTTGGGCCGACATCAGAAAAATGCTGCAGAAGTAATTATTTTCATTCATTTGCGCTCTATATCGATCGGCCTATTTCGTTCATTTCCTAATATCAAGTAACTAATAACTCTCTTGTCCATTTAATTTTCTTTGCCTCGTAGGGTTTGGAGACGGTTCGTAGATACAAAGGTCGGTGAATTCAAAAAAGAGCTAGAATTCAAAAGGGTAAAGACTAAGACTGGGGATATTCAGCCACCGTTGACCAATCTATGTGCATACTTTGTTCAGTGAGATGATCCGAGATACACCTCTGAGCGGGTTGATCCGAGTGATACCAATGCTCAGAGGAATAACCTCCGTGGACGCTTAGTCCGAAGCTCGCTTCCGACCACTTCAAGAGGAACTAGCTGGATGGTTCTGCAGGGAAGTCCTCCATCCTAAAGGAGAACACTATCACGAGGACGAAGAACTTTATATGGATTAAATCATGTATGGAAACTTGTTCAAAATTGTATATGGTCATCCGATGATATTGAATATATATTGTATATTCCTCTTGAATTCTTTTTGGTTCTAATTTCAAATTTATTTGAAATTGTACATTCATATGCATGTATGTAGTACCGTAGAATATATGAAACTCCTTCAAAATTAAAATAAAGCACAAAAGAAATAAAACAAAACAAATTAAACAGAAAACAGGTTTAGGGGGGGGGGCTAAAAACCCTAAACCTGCGGCGGCCTTTAGTCGCGGTTGGCCAGAAGAACCGCGACTAAAGGTCCTCCGCCCCGACGGCCGCCTGGCGCCCACGTGGACGGGCCTTTAGTCGCGGTTCGTAAGCAGCCGCGACTAAAGGTGGCGGGCTTTAGTCGCGCTTTGCTGGTCGCGGTTGCGCAGCCGCGACTAATGGCCGTTGCGAACCGCGACCGAAGGCTATTTTTCCACCAGTGCAAGTCAGTAGTGTATCGTTTCCCAACGCCTCCTAATCCCGTAATCTACTCATGTTCCTTCGAAAACTGTGTAATTAGTCGGCCCTTAATGCCATGGAGAGTGCCGCATAGACATGGACACATGTAGCATGTGCCACACCAGGGTTTTGTGACATGAAAATATAACAAATCAACGTAAAAACTTCGGCTGGCGTGTTTCACTCTTTGATTCTCCAATCAAGACCAATGAATTAGATTTTTTTTGAACCCCGCCGATTGAATTTGATGCCTTGAAGAACCTTTCTCTCCCCACACATCAAGTAGGCACTTATAACTTGATCCCCCTCCCCATTCACTATCCCCAGCTGTTCAGACAACGAACATGGGGTAGCATATGCCCACATGCACGCTCTGTCAGTATAACTTCACTTGCTATAGTTCCCATATAGAACAAGTACTCCTACAGGAACATGAAGTTTGTAGTATCTTGTATCAGTTGTCAGTCATGGAGATGGGGTTCTCATGCCCTGCGAGTGCATATAATTGTTTTCCTAAAGCTTATGGAACTGATGTCAGTTCTAAGATGATTCAGCGCAAACACTTTGCCGGCCATCTGATTGCGGTGCATGGACCATGGCGAATGGTTCATGGCACAAGGTTGGTTGCCATGTCACCTCATGGAACCGTTCGCTTTGAGTCCGACCCGCCCAAGGATGGTTATCCACCCTCCTCACCCCCCCCACCCCCCAAGTAACTCCTCTCGGTCTCCCTTCCCTCCAAAAAAAAACTCCTCGCGGCGGGTTTCAGGGCGCACAGGCATGCGGCCAGCAGGCCGAAGGGGTGGCGGCTGCTCGCGCCGTCCGATTGTAGTGTGTGCTTCCCCCCTAGCCCGACTGGCACAACACAAATCAGTGTGACTGCTCCCATTCTACTGATGGTGGCTCTGGCTGGTTCAGAGGATCTGGAGCAGTTCCCAGCTTAAGGTGGCCACGGTTGGCCGAAAGGTAGAGGAGACCGAGCAGCAGAGCGTGAGATTTTGTAATATCCTGCCAGCTCGCCACCGTCGAGGGCTGCTACCAAGCGCCCCGGCCAGCAAGTTCTTCACGTCATATCCTTTTTCCTTCCCTTATCTTCACTATGTACGTGCATAGCTTGCTGTTTGTGATTGTTGTCAAGAGAATCAGTACAATTTTTTAACATGCTTTTGTTATGGCAAGTTTCACATGTGTTTCCCGGGAAATTTTGTGATGATTGCCTTTTTTTTTTGACGGGAACATGGAAATTCCATTAAACTTCAAGCACAGCAATGTCACTGGCTAACAGTTTTACAATGCAATTGGGGGCAAAGGCCTCCCAGAAGGAGTCATCAGACCCAGAATGAACGCCCATCTTGGCAAGCTCATGGGCTACAGAGTTACAAGTGCGTCGGCTGAAAGAAAAAGCATAGGAATCAAAGTTTAGGATGCATAGGCTTCTAGCTTCCTTCACCAACACACCAATGGTTGCCTTGTCATAATCGTTGCTCTTCAAAGCCTGTATAAGGGTTGAGGAGTCAGACTCGAAGATAATTTTGTGATGATTGCTAGCAAGAAACAAAATGGATAAATTGCTATTTATCCAGTAGAAAATTATTCTAAACTTACCACGATATATATATACAACGTACGTGTCTATGATTTCCTACTTTTGCCATCATCTAGATACGATAAATGATCACATATTGCAAATTTTATCATCCACGTCCAAGTTTGGACTATCCAATGTAAACTTTGACCACACATGGCAATTTGCGGTTTTTTCCTAACATTTGTCATGGGAATTTTTTGCTGTGATCATTGAGCAACTTTTTTGTTGCAAAGGTGTCATAATTTTAGTGAGCAATGTTTTTAAGCATTTGTCACGTCGTCCAATTTTTTCCCAAAATATGTCACCCACATAATGAATAGTATAAAACTACCACTTTTTTGTTAGCATTCCAAAAAATTAACACATTTTTTTGTCTAAGATACCAATCACATCAAGCGTTTGTTGTTTCAAAAAACTCAAATGGCCGGTTGGTTAACATTTAATCAGGTTTATGATAGCTGTGTGCTGCACGTAAGAGAACTGTTTTTTCGACCATTTGGTTAAACATTAAGTTACATGTGGGGCCCACATTTCATTGTCTCTTCCTCATATTCAAATAAAAAAAATCTTCAATCCCTGAGTTCATTTACAAATTTAAAAATATGTTCATATTTTATAGAATAACCCCTACAAACATTATTAAAAAGCAATCGAGTCTCGACAAACATTGTAAAAAACAAATCAGCGCCCGCAAAACATTTTTAAAACCAATCAGGTCCCTGCAAATATTTTTAGTAAGGAATTGTGTCCCTTCATTTTTTTCCACAAAGTAATAGGTTCCTTGCTCCAGATCGAGGGAGCCGTGGCCGCTGCCGCCGTGAGTAGCTTGAATGGAGTGCGTCGATGAGGGCCAGCGCCATCATCAGGTGGACAAAGCCGGAAGGAAGGACGTCATGGATGAAGTTGCTTGTCACGCTCACCATGAAGGCGTTGGTTCACCACGTCGCTAGCTTAGCAACCAAGAAGTCAACGGACTCCTTAGTGGCAGTCCCACTGCCGCTAAGCCAGAAGATGTGGCTGTCACCATGAGCTTCGGCCACCCCCGATGCCACAAGTTCGCATCAGGCCACCAAGCTTGCCGACAAGCTTTGTCGATGTTGTGACGGTGCGTTGTAGGTCGACAGGCGATGGTGAACCTACGAACCGCAGGAGCTCCCTATGCGTGTCACCCCGTGTGCCACTGCTGAGGAGCGGTACCGCCGCGTCAATGACGGCGGCAGACGACGAAGTTGCACATTCCCCGGCCGCTGGTGGCATGCCAACCGACCTCCCACACGAGTGCCGACATGCCGCCATCACCTCTCCTACAGGGCTCCCGGCAGCGGTGGAGAGAGGGAGAATTGGAGGGGAGGGTCGACGCCGACTTGGGAGGCGAGAGGGTCACTGACTTAGAGGATAGAGACCGTGTTCAAGAGATAGAGAGATCAGAGGATGAGAGGAAGGAAGAGGCAACTTACATGTGGGGCCCACATATAAGTTAACGGTCAAATAAACAATTTGTTTAGGAGCGGGCCTGGCCTGCCATAAACCCTATCAATTTTAAGTCACATGGTCAATTGGGTTTTCTGAAACAACAAACCACCAACCTAGTAGGTATCTACGACAAACAAACATGTTGTAGATTTTTTGAACTCTAGCCCGAAAAGTGGTAGCTTTATGCTATTAGCTTATCACACACCACATTTTTCCATGATTTTCTAGTTAACAATTACTTTTAGGAAAGTTTGCACTGGCCCACTTTTCTATTATCATACACTTGAATGGTTAGTAGCAGAGTGGTATACCCAGCGCACCAGGATTCAAGTCGACTCTTTACATTGGTGCTCGCATTTTCGTGGATTTAGTTTAGGCCTTATGGCGATATGTGTTCAGTAGGAAGAGACGTTCCCGTTAACTACGAAGACGTATGTGCCGACTTTGTCAATATCAAGATGATTTGCCGATTTACTCTCTCGGAGGTGTTTGCATGGGCAGCGTGTTGGTGTGTGCATTCATAAAGTTGACTGTATATATGAATGTATAAGCGTATGCATGTTCGAAAAAACAGACATGGCAAATTTATCCTGTTAAAGAATTTGGTATTTATCCATGTGACCTTTTTTTCGCTCAGGCGAGGGAGTCAAAACGGGCTTATTCGCGCTGGTAGATTAAGGGAGCGATAATTTTAGTGGGCCCTGGTCGATCGGGCTGATGTATTCATCGAACAAAAAAACCGTTCACGCTAGGTTTCTGAACTAACTTCGTGACAGACGCATATTATTGATAAGCAAAAGGTTCAACAAAAGTTTTCAGGTCACAAAAGTAAAGAAGCTCACAAAGAGCAAAAGCAACATGACAGGATAGCCACAACCGGCAGACAAAAAGATAAGATAGGAAACTAGTGACGGACGCATGTAGTGTAGGCCTCGATCACATTCAAGCTTGGCTCTTCTGCAACGAAAAATAACATCACCAACACACACCCAGCGCGTTCCAGCCAAGGCGACTCGAGATCGAAAGGCGGAGGCCGTCGCCACTGGAGATCCCCAATCGGCGTCATCGCCGCATCTTCCTGCAGTCCTGAATTGGGGCGCACGAGGCAGCTTCGGCCATGGTGATGCTCCGATCTGCTGTTGGACTCGCTCTCCGGCAGTCGGCGCCGGCCGCTCGCTTCTGCTGCAACCCTGCATCCAACATCACCACGGCGGTAGGTACCTGCTGATAATCAAGATGAATCTTTTTATCCCACAATTGTTGACGAGTCACAGTGCTGGATTACGGTTTTACCAATGATTTTCAGCATGATTTCGCGTGCCCTTGTACTTCTGTCACTGTCAATTAGGGTTACCGATGACGTATCATTAACTTTCTTAGCATAATTCCTTGCATAACAATGAACCATTGTCAGGTCTGAATCTATGATTTAGTTTGGGTGAATATACCTAGGGTTATGGTGACTGTGTGGCATGGACATTTTGATGATTGGGGAGAGCGTTGGTCTGCAAAAATCTAAATCTGAAGCATTCATGTTTGGGAGAGGAGATCTTGTACCCTCTGTAACGTTGCTGTATTTGCTCTATATGTACCTCTATAAACATTCCTTTTGGCTCGTTGTATTTGTTCCCCTTTTCATGTATGAAACTACTTGTATTTGGTTATGGGGACTGAGTGGCATTGACATCTGCTGATTAAGGAGAGCGTTGGTCTGCATAAATCTAAATCTGAATCATTCATGTTTTGTTTCAGAAGAGATCTTGTATGTCTATATGGCTGCAGTAAAATGTGCTCCTGTTGGCTCGTTGTATTTGTTCCCCTTTTCATGTATAAATACTTTTATTTGGTTAGGAGTAGCCAGTGTGTCCTCTTTCCTCAGCCATCACATGATTAGAATGTTTTTGCCGTGTATTGGTATCTCAGCGCTGTTACCGTGTTGGCTACAAGAAAGTTGTTGGCTAGGCTTGTTTCTACGTTTACAGATTGAGCTGTGCATTAGTTTGAGTTGTTCAAAGGAAAAACAAATCTTTGTGTTTTATCTCCAGTGCAAAAGTTATGGGCTGATCTTCTTCACTACAGAAATTTATCCGAACAGGGAAAATATCTCAGTATGAGGACCTTTGGATTAATATATGGTTTTTATTGGTCTCTGCTATATTGTACGTCTGCCTTGTCTTACTTACATATAAGTGAAACAAGCTTGATAATTTTATTCAACTCTGATTTGCAGCGGAATTATGACACTAGCAAGAGGTTTGAATTCAGCAAGGAAGACTTTGCCGGCTGGTACATATATGACCCTTCTCTATCAACTTTGGGGCGGGTGTTTTTGTATAGGAGCGGTGGTTCACAGCTCATGGGTTTTGTGGATAGTTGTTAGATATTTGAAAGTAAGGTTTTGTCGGGCTCTTGTTGGGTGGGCGCTGGAAGGAATTTAATAGAGTTAGGTGCACAACCACTTGATGGTCTTAGAGATAATTTACGGGAATTCATGAGTACAAGCAAGGACATACATAGGTAAAGGGCTTGCAGGGAGAGGGGTAGGAAAGCCAATATTTCTGTTAACTGATCTCTCTGCCCGGCTGATCGGTTTGCTTATATAGGCCACCACTTCATCATATACATCATATCAGAAAGCTGGCACCATTCAAATTTACGTATGATGAATTTAATATTCTGGACACTTATTTGAACTCGGGAGCTGGAGTGAGATACATATTTGTCGCTTTAGTCATTTTCATTTTGCTGTCATTTTATCCTCTTGTTCATATAATCATATTTATTTCGGGATTTGCCAAGATTTGAATTTGTGCTTGATGTATTGAAGGGGACTGAAGACAAAGGGCCCCTATTGAGTTTGAACGTGTTTCCAGTATATTATTTTGCTCATATAGTTATTTCTGATTGATGTGTCTTCACTCTTCACAGCAAACTGGTGTGGAATTTATGATTGGTGCCTTTGCCTGTGGCATAGCGCTTGTGTTTAGGCACTATATGACTCCTACCTACAAAAAGGACTCAAGGTACAATATGGCAAGCTGTGAAACAAAATCCACTTCTGATACTTGTCAGCATGGACATCATGGACGACAGAAAAGGGAATAGGCTACCTGTATAAGTTCTTGGCTGGGAGACTACCATTTAGTCTGTTTCATTGTATTATACACATGAAAAGATATCTAATGAAGAGAATGAAGTCCATTATGGCCTTGTCAACTTGTTGTATCTCTGTCCTTCGCCTTCTTTGGCTATGCTCTCTAATCTAGATATGACAAAAGATGTAATAGAGTGAAGATTGATTGATCCAAATGAGTTAACCCCCTTTTGAGATGCAAGTTGGTTAAACTGGCTGGGACTCTGGAGATACATGGACCGCTTTGTGGCTCGACTCACTCAATATGTTCATGGCCTAACTAAATAGTGCTCAGTTCTACCAGGATTAAATTGTTTAGTAATAGTAAGCATGAGGTGTAATAGGGGAGCATTTGGTGTGATTTAGTCGGGTTTAGGACAGCTCAGTCAGCTTAATCCTTCCTTTTCATGAGGGAGCATAAATGTGTGAAGTCAGTTTTAGATCAGGAGCTTCACTTTTCTAGGCTGGAAACTGAAGTTTGGATTTATGTTTTCCTGAGTTGTTGCAGCAGGCAAGAAGAACCAGCGCCATAGTGTTCAGCTAGATCGGCAACGCGCCTTGGCGCGAGGGTGCCGGTCCTAATGAGGTAGCTTGATGGATCGATAACGATTGCTCGTCTTCTCCAGGAAGAACAGGCAGCAGAAACCTCGTCCAGCTCCACAACATCGGTGACCTGATGCGGTCAGAGAGAGGGATGGTGAGCAGAAGCAGCGTGAGATTGACAGGGAGAGGAGTCTCGCGTCTTTAATCGAACATGTCTCACCTTGAGGTCCTCGACGTCTTCGCAGCCCGTACTCTAAAGCAAGCTCGGCACATGCACAATTTGCAAGATCCTGGGCATGAAATGAACGCCCAAAAGGGAGTGCAGCAACAACGGAAAGAAACGCTAAAAGGGAACATAGAGCAGAAAACCAACCCAAAATGCAAGCAAGAATTTTTAAAAGGGGACATAGAGCAGCATGAGCATGAGGCATAGAAAAATGGAGTCACCTTAAGATCAAGAATCAATGGCCCTCTCTCAGTTCAAATCAGAAGGAAAGAACCACTATTATTGATTAGAGTTTTTTTAATTAGTCAAAGCAGTACAACACGGGATCCTAAGCTACAGTTGAGGCATACAATATTATAAGTGTCCATTCTTTTCATATATAAACAACCTTTAGTATCTCAACCAGAACCACAGCAAAACAAAAAAAATGGTTAAATAACCAGCAAAGGAAGAATGAACCTTTTGGAATTTTAAAGTAGCAAGACATGAAAAGTTCTTTTTTGCCTTCAATATTAGACACATTAGGGGAGGTACCTGCAGTTTTATTGCATAGTGGGCTCAGATTCACCTTTCCTCGATCATATAACCTACCCCCGTCATCTCTTATCACCAGATCAATCTGTTCATGCAATGGAGCTGCCCTGGTTATCACTCAACAAGGATGACCATCCAAGGACAACAACAAGTATCACAGGATCAAAAGGATTCTAGAGACAAGAGGAGGATCCAACCTGATACACATAGGTGCCACGATTGCTCAAAGGCACACTTATTTCAGCCACGATTAATCATCATCGCCCTACCACGAACGCCACTGATCAATCTAGCATATCCAGGAGCATAGCTATAGGACCAGGGCATCCACATGTAAACCAGAGCATCACATGAGCTCCACGGCGGGTCACACAAATAACGCGCGGTGGCATGGACGGAGTGAAACTATTCATTCCAGCAGTGCTGATCCCAGATCCAACGGCCCAGCCTTCTCCAGATGTCGATCGGACGGAAGAAAATGCATCAAGGAAACCAGTCTGACCGCCGAGAGTGCCTAAGCTGTAAGAGAGCTTGTAGGAACATCCAGCCTTGAGGTCCTCGACGTCTCTGCAGCCCGTACTCTAAAGCAAGCTTGGCACATGCACAATTTGCAAGATCCTGGGCATGAAATGAACGCCCAAAAGGGAGTGCAGTAACAACGGAAAGAAACACTAAAAGGGAAATAGAGCAGAAAACCAACCCAAAATGCAAGCAAGAATTTTTAAAAGGGAACATAGAGCAGCATGAGCATGAGGCATAGAAAAATGGAGTCACCTTAAGATCAAGAATCAATGGCCCTCTCTCAGTTCAAATCAGAAGGAAAGAACCACTATTATTGATTAGAGTTTTTTTAATTAGTCAAAGCAGTACAACACGGGATCCTAAGCTACAGTTGAGGCATACAATATTATAAGTGTCCATTCTTTTCATATATAAACAACCTTTAGTATCTCAACCAGAACCACAGCAAAACAAAAAAAATGGTTAAATAACCAGCAAAGGAAGAATGAACCTTTTGGAATTTTAAAGTAGCAAGACATGAAAAGTTCTTTTTTGCCTTCAATATTAGACACATTAGGGGAGGTACCTGCAGTTTTATTGCATAGTGGGCTCAGATTCACCTTTCCTCGATCATATAACCTACCCCCGTCATCTCTTATCACCAGATCAATCTGTTCATGCAATGGAGCTGCCCTGGTTATCACTCAACAAGGATGACCATCCAAGGACAACAACAAGTATCACAGGATCAAAAAGGATTCTAGAGACAAGAGGGAGGATCCAACCTGATACACATAGGTGCCACGATTGCTCAAAGGCACACTTATTTCAGCCACGATTAATCATCATCGCCCTACCACGAACGCCACTGATCAATCTAGCATATCCAGGAGCATAGCTATAGGACCAGGGCATCCACATGTAAACCAGAGCATCACATGAGCTCCACCGCGGGTCACACAAATAACGCGCGGTGGCATGGACGGAGTGAAACTATTCATTCCAGCAGTGCTGATCCCAGATCCAACGGCCCAGCCTTCTCCAGATGTCGATCGGACGGAAGAAAATGCATCAAGGAAACCAGTCTGACCGCCGAGAGTGCCTAAGCTGTAAGAGAGCTTGTAGGAACATCCAGCCTTGAGGTCCTCGACGCGTCTCGCAGTCTGTACTCTAAAGCAAGCTTGGCACATGCACAATTTGCAAGATCCTGGGCATGAAATGAACGCCCAAAAGGGAGTGCAGTAACAACGGAAAGAAACACTAAAAGGGAAATAGAGCAGAAAACCAACCCAAAATGCAAGCAAGAATTTTTAAAAGGGAACATAGAGCAGCATGAGCATGAGGCATAGAAAAATGGAGTCACCGTAAGATCAAGAATCAATGGCCCTCTCTCAGTTCAAATCAGAAGAAAAGAACCATTATTATTGATTAGAGTTTTTTTAATTCGGCAAAGCAGTACAACACTGGATCCTAAACTACAGTTGAGGCATACAAAACTATAAGTGTCTGTTCTTTTCATATATAAGCAACCTTTAGTATCTCAACCAGAACCACAACAAAACAAAAAACATGGTTAAGTAACCAGCAAAGGAAGCATGAACCTTTTGGAATTTTTAAGTAGCAAGACATGAAAAGTTCTTTTTTTCCTTCAATATTACACACATTAGGAGAGGTAGCTGCAGTTTTATTGCATAGTGGGCTCAGATTCACCTTTCCTCGATCATATAACCTACCACCGTCATCTCTTATCACCAGATCAATCTGTTCATACAATGGAGCTGCCCTGGTTATCACTCAACAAGAATGACCATCCAAGGACAACAACAAGTATCACAGGATCAAAAAGGATTATAGAGACAAGAGGGAGGATCCAACCGTATCATACAGGTGCCACGATTGCTCAAAGGCACACTTATTTCAGCCACGATTAATCATCATCGCCCTAGCACGAACGCCACTGATCAATCTAGCAAATCCAGGAGCGTAGCTATAGGACCAGGGCATCCACATGTAAACCAGAGCATCACATGAGCTCCTATGATAGCAACTAAACATGAACAACAGCCTGCAAACCCTAAAATGGCAAGGATCCACAACTACAGAGCCTAAGTAGGAATTGATGCATGAGTAGGGCATAGAGCATCAACCAGACTAACGCCACATCAATATAGTCATGGCCATGTCCCATACAGTAGCCGAAGCAGAGGAGTGGGAGGAAGATGGACCTCACCGAGGGAGGTTGTAGCCGAGGTAGTACTCAGTGCGCGCCGGGGTTGCGCCTGAACGCCGTCCAACCGGCGAGGAACCGCGTCGGAGTTGCGCCTTGCACCGTTCCCGCCGACGAGCACGAACGCCACTGGCACTGAAGCGGCCAAGGAGACGAGTAGGCGATGTGTAGCAAATCTAGGAGCACCATCAGAGGCGGAGATGACCGGGTGCTAGTCAGTTCTCTTTTAGCTGCAATCAAGGATAAGATTTGTTAGAACATTCTTGTGGTCAAAACTTATCATCATGCAAGCAATAATGGGCCTATCTATTAGCTGCTTGTAGTGCCGAAGGTAAAATCGAAAGGCCTTTTACTGCCACCTTACATAGAGGCAGTACAACTACAGTGGTTATAGTCTCAGGTCAAAGCATTAGTAAGTCTGTAAGTACATGACCATAAGTGCGTGACAGCTAACAAAATTTTAAACATAAGGGAAAAAACAGATATTATGTCAGTTGTGCCATAGTACCTCATTGGCCGCTGGATGGCAAGTGGCACTACCGCCAGAGACATGAAGAGGACCAGCAGGGCATCGATTAGTTGGAACACGCCAAACTGTGATAGAAAGTTAAACTTTGCAAATCAGGTTCCTACAGAAGTTAACTTTACAAAGCAACGAACAATATGTGCTAGTATGTTCAAAGTATTAAAAGGTAAAAGAAATATATAACAAATAAATCACAAAACTGGCAGAACTATTTGCCAACTAAAATATAAATATCCTAGCTATGCTTAAATATCCTGCTGGCACAATCAGTTTCTGATCAATGGTGTTTTTCAAAGCAAAAAAGAGCAGGGAAATGCTATAACAGAATTACAGCTCCAGAAAAAAAATACTGGCCAACTAATAGAAATCAAAGGATAACAACAAGTGATGCATCTAAAGAAAATATGACATCAAATATTGGCCAATTAATAGATCAAAGCATGGCTCAACACAATAACAAAAATCCACTCATAGACTTCCATGCCAACCTAAAAGGATTAAGATGTCAAACGATCAAAAGAGAAGTGTACAGTTTTGCAATGCAATTTTTTTGCTGACTCACGATATAATGATATGTGAAGCTCTAATGTAAGTTCAGAACATACACAATTTAGTGCCTCAAAGCTACAGTATATATGTGTTTGTTGTTGCCTCCATTGTCATGGAAGCCTCTCGTTATTGACACCACTCTTGAAAGACGCAACAAGACCCCCATTGCACTACTGCCAAAGTGTCTATGTATGTTGTGCTAACCACAGTTAAAGCCTTGAAGACAAAATACATATATCTCACGCAATGTAACAATCTGCCCCAAGAGATTGTGGTTAGCCAAGATCAATTCAAGGCACATATCATTTAAAAAATAATCCTACAGTACTTCATGATCTCTTAGGCCATTTCCATATTATTTAAAATCAACAAATGATATAGGATTGTGACCTTAGGTAGTTCCACATATATATACCATCAACACGCAGTGCTCCGACTAAAGCTCATACGGGCTATAGAGGAAGCGGGACGAGAAACCTTCAACATGTAATCATTATGTTCAAAAGTAAACAAAACTGATGTCTCATTGTGGTCATGAAGAACCTTCACATTTTCTATCAGAGCACCAACAAAGATACGAATCATCGGAACCGGTCTTGAGAACATAGTCGCCGTCAACCACTACAACCATAAACATCACAAATAAATGATGTAATCAGCTCCTACAAATTTGTGTTTTTTCTTCTCTGTGGAGCTTATACTAATATTTCTACATGCTAACAACACAACATAACATCATAATCAAATGTGCATTTGCTAATCTAGCGAATATCCCCATCTCAAACAGGAAATTGTAGCTATTTTCACAAAGCACCTAAAAGCATCACCTGGATTCAAACAACTGCAACCACGACGTATTTGTCCTATGATTATATGGCTAAGCAAGGACCAAACTTACTAATTACTTCAAAAGTATCTCTAGTTACTTACCAGAGAAGTGGTTCCGACAGCCAAAAGTGCCTGAGTTCCGAGGATCCAGGTGAGGTGGTTTGTTTCTTCTTTGCCTCACGTTGGGGCGAGGGAGGAGACGAAGAGGAGCCGCCGAAGTCCACCAGAGCCGCGCCGGCGACGAAGGCAATGCCCAGCCCGAAACCCTAGCCACGGCTGAGGGTCACAAGCGAGCGCGAGAGGCCCTCATCCTCTCTCTCTCCCCCTACAGGGACTCTCCCATTGCCTGCAAATCGCCGCCGCCGCCGGGACGGACGCGAGAGAGGAAGAGGAGAGGCGCAACTATGCATTGGGGGCAGAGGAGAGAGGCGTAGGGGAGGAGGATGCCGACCCCCTGGGCCACGCCGCCCGCGCCGCGTCCCATAAGCCGCCGCCTTTGCATCGCCTCGCCATTCCTCCTTCCCTCCCGTGGGAGCCGGGGCCGGGGCGGGGCATTAGGGTTTGGCAGCGCCAGATCGGAGGGGTGGAAGGAGGAGAGGGAGGTGTGGGTGGGGAGGAGGCCGGGTGGCAGCGGGGAAGGAGGAGAGGGAGGCGCGGGTTGGGAGGAGGCCTGGCGGCGGGGGGTGAGGAGGAGAAGGACGGCGGCGGGGAAGGAGGCAGCAGTGGTGGCGCTAGGGGCAGGAGGAAGAGGAAGGGAGGCGGGTGCGTGGGAGGGAGCGAGGCGGTTGCGGGAGGGAGGAGGAGCCGGCTAGGTTTCTCCACGGGCGTGGCCCCCTTTTATACCACCAGAAAGTGAAATGACGAAAATGCCCTCGGCGGGTCACACAAATAGCGCGCGGTGGCATGGACGGTGTGAAACTATTCATTCCAGCAGTGCTGATCCCAGATCCAACGGCCCAGCCTTCTCCAGATCTTGATCGGAGGGCCGAAAATGCATCAAGGAAATCGATCCGACGGCCGAGAGTGCCTGAGCTCTGAGAGAGCTTGGTGGAGCTTTCATCTCTTATTTCTGGATTCGCCAACTTATATTTCTCCACCGTTTGATCGCAGTTTGATCGCAGTGTATGAACGGCCCCTAAATTCGCCAATCACTGTAACAGTTGTATATTATTTTACCTTTCAGTATTAAAAGCATAACTATAGCTCAGGTTCTCAATGGTGCACAGTTGGGGTTACTGGACGACTGTGCTCTTTGGGGTGATAACTTACATTAGTGGCAGCTATTAACAGGTTCGTGAACTTGCTTCTGTGCCTTTAGAACATCACAGGAACAGAGAGGCGTTGGTCCACGGTGTGGGTGGCATCTACACCGACGTCGGGCTCGGCCTGCATTACACATCGTGCCTCCACCGATGCACCAGAAGCAGAAAGGAGGAGTAGGAAGAGCGCAACGGCGACCATAGCTGTTAGCTCTTGTGTACATTGTGTTGCGATGCTAATCGGTTGTAGTTTTAGCGGTGAATCACACGTGTATACTTGGGGGACTATTCATCAAATTTCTTTGCAACCATTAAATGGAAAACCAGAGGCCGTTGTTCATCTTCTTCCTTCGTTAATCTTTTACTGTAAAAGAAACTTTAATAAGAACTATGAAAGAAATATAAAAATGATTTTTCCAAGAAAGAATGAATTAGTGGCATGGGTTATAAATCCTTGCAGAAGAAAGAAAATATTTTTTTTACCCAGTTTGGGCGTCTTATCCCGAAAATCCTTAATCGAGGATGAGTTCCATAGAGACCACATTTTTTTAGAGAAAAAAAAATCAAAATTCCCACTTTTACATTTCAGAAAAGTTTGAACAAAATACACACATACCTAGAGGCATAATGTACATGTGTTTGAATTTGCATGAAGAAGCACGTTGAAATGAGGGTGTGCAAAAAAGATGTAGCTTTTTAGCACATGTATGGTTCATTGCTCAAATTCCATGATTTGTTTTTTTTGTACAGGTCGCAGTTCAAGGTATTTCATGTTGAAATTTTACACACACATACATTACATCCTTATATACGTGTATAATTGTTTGCAGATTTTTTTGAAACTTTAAACATTTCAAAATTCCAGCCTCGATTGAGCTGGTCTCCAAAAGGATGTACTCGTCTTATCCCTCATGTATTACTTATTTCTCTATTCTTTATCTTAGCAAGATAGGGTGTCACCATTCATGAGCCATTGTGGCCACTAGTTAATAGCGACTAACTTGAGATATTGATCTAAGAATAGTATATGCAGGAGACATGCAACTGGAAATAAAAAACCTGGTACTTTCTTGTACTCATGAAGTCTATATTGTATAAAGTGAAGGACCAACTGAACCTTCAATCTATACAATGAACCCCATAAATCATGCAAGACAAAGAGATCAACTAAACCATGAAGTTGTCTATTGTTTGTTCGTAATGAAAATTGTGCAAGAAAATAAAATAAAATAATGAAACCTCAACCTCTAATCCTAGATGGAATTTTTTATGTTCTCCTCTCCACCCATGGTCAATGCTTGTCTGCTTGTAGACCCTCTTTTTTTTCTCGTCTGGGCTCATCTTCAAATTCATATTTATCTAAGCATATGATTGTCTATATTTTTTTCTCAATAATAAATATTTTGTGTTCTCAAAAAAAATTGCAAGCCGAAAGGAGGAGGAAGGAGCATCTGAGAACAATAGGCACGGGAGGCATTGGGAAAATGCGAAACAAATCACAGCCTCTATTTCTAGAGGGATGATTTTTTTTTCTTTCCTCCATGTTCCCATGACCACCGCTCTTAGACCCTCTTTTCTTCCTCTTCCTGGCTCACTCATGATATTAGAGGAGAAATTGAGCTCTGGACTTTCCCCCATTGCTCTTAGAGGCTCTCTCTTCCTCTTACTGGCTCACTCATGATCAATAAAAATCTCATACAATTGAAAATGATTTGTTGTCTTCTAAAGTATATATAGGCCTCTATGGCATTGCTCTATCCTGCAGAGATATCCTATGAGTAAAACAACCAAATCAGTGCACCTACACCATGCTACAATATAGCTCATAGTAGTAAATGATAGCATGGACACATAAATATCAATCTTAAATAGTCTAAATCCGGGTGTTGCATTTATAAGAAGGGCAAGATAAGTGATTCACTCTCTATGATTCTTGTCTGGAGTAATTAGGGAGGTGGAGAACAACATCACATATCTGCACAAAATGTCCACAAGAATCACACTATTCAGGACTTGGTTGATTAGCAAACCTTGAACATGTGTTTTCAATCTAATCAAGAGTGAGTATAGTTAATCGATATTTTTACTTTCCAATTGAAACAATTAAGAAAATCATGTACCCCATATGTTTACTATAGGGAAAGATAGTACCAGTTGGAACTTGACAAGCAAATCATGGGTCGATTCAGCGATTCAGCACCGCTGCTCAACATCATCAATATTAACTACCACTAGTTGTGAAGTCTCCCTTCTACTTCCTCCTAAGGGGTTAACGGTTGGATGCCCTATGGATGGCCAAAATTGACATCGGATTAGCAAGAGCACATAGTTGCTTCTATGTTTCACACTAATGATACTATTTGTAGTTTCTTATTTAGGATCCGAGGAAGCTTTAGTTTGAGATACACACTCCGAAAGGTGACTGGATCTAATAGCTAGTAAATGATTTCTAAGGTAGGTTTCAATTCAAATAATTTTTTTACAGAGCAAACAAAATCTAAAGGAACTTATGAAACATTGTTGTCAACATGGATGCTGCACATATTGACAGATAAAAACAAGAATCGTTGAGGCAAGAGTAAAAATGACGAGATGTCGGCGCCTATTTTGCCGTACCTACACCCTCGACACGTGAAGTGGAAAAAAAAGTTGGTGCATCCGGTAGGCACAACCGCGCCTATGCATACAGGCGCCTGATTTTTTTTTTAAAGGAGGTTGATACCCCCGGCCTCTGTATCATTGTGATGCACACGTCCATTCTTATTAATTATTAAAAAGGGTACATAGAAAATACAACCATTACAAAACTGTTGATATGGAATAACGCCTATGAATAAATTGAGTACTTCCACAACAATGCCTTTAGGAAGGGATGAACGTCCTCGCATTGTTATTGCCTCTGTTGTGTTTGCCCAGGGATCAACACACACACATATAGTGGAGAAGAAGGACATGGGGAGGTTTTCTGGCACCGCACACTTGTGCCCTTTTCTCTTGTTCAACTTAGCAACAAGTCCTTAAGTACCCGGACTAACCACAACACACACGCACGAACCCACTAAATACACTTTTGCATGCAGCCACGGTCAAGCCACACACATCGGCTGAACCATAACTAGCTCCACTAGCCGGTAGAAACGGCAGCTGATAACCACCTCTCTGGCCGCTCGGTTTCGGTCTATCTCCTCGCACTTGGAGACGCACAACACTGCTGATTATCAGGTCCACAACTAAGCCATTCTAACAACTAATCTTATCCATGCAGTACGCGCATGCTACTCACCTAACGGACGCCCACACATGCATCCACTTTCTTCTAAGACTGACTCGAAATTAAACATGATCTAATTAATCATCTACACTTAGCACTAATAACAAGATTAGTTCCAACAGCCTCGTCTGTCCAGAGATGACTTGGAGAAGGATTTTCATCCAAATTGCCAAGACTAGCCAATTAAGACCAGCATAACAGCAAGTAGTCAACACCTCCAACAAGGTAATGACGCACATTAGTCACTTCTAAGCCCAACTAATAAAAGTCAGCGCAAGTGCTTTCGCCCCGGACATGAAGTGTTGTTTCAGTTAGCATCTGAAAGAAGGATTGTTTGATAGTCCCATCCGCCATTACTCCATGATAGCATTAGAAGAATGGTGGGACCCCTTCCCACATTAGAAAACCACTGCGGCCAACAGAGAGCCGCCCAAGTCTATGCACGGTACTGACCACTGCTACTCCACACCGCCTCGAGACAAACTGCAGCATCTACCCCACAATCATAGCCGCTGCTCCGATGGTAGATGTCTAAAGTTGTTGTTTGTGCCATAAACCTCGTGGTGTGATGATAGCCTCCGCCGCCACCATGCTGGCCCAGGCATCCCTAGTGATGTTCTCATCGACAGTCCGGACAGATTCAGTCCGACAACGATGGCCTCCACTGCAGTCCATGATGTTGAGTCTTTTCCTCCATGTGCCAGCTACCCATTGGATCTGGAATAGATGTAGGCATACTGGCCAGAGCCCACACAATAGCTGTCGAAGGATGTGAGAGCGCAGAGCCGCTGATCCGTAGTCAGTGGCCATACAATGTTCGTGCGGCCTGTCTCGTAGTCACCTCGCTTGTCATAGTAGAAGACACAAGTTGTGGTGTATTAGAAACTCCCACTTGAGTAAGCCCTACTACAGGCAGGCCTAAAGTTGGCGCCATAGTATACGAGGCCATCCCTGTGAAACACAGTAGGATCATGCCTACCCTGGGAAGCACCTCAACTGTGGATGTTGTGGACAAAGTCGTCGTGGTCGGGACGTTGTTGTCCATTGTCGTAGTACCCGCGGCCAGCCCAGCTGCCAGAAGCATAACCTCAAGAAGAACGCCGCTCCACCGTAGATGACCGTCCTAGCGGCCGTCATGGAGACTTGGTGATTGATCATGGTCAGGCGCGTGAGTTCACCGATATTTTATCCAGTTTGGGCTCCAGGTGCTCATAGGCAGTGGCCTGGGCTGCCTGGAGCCCAGCTCCGCCCATGCGAGTGGTTGTAGTCGTTGATAGTTGGTCTATGGACCTGGATGTAATTTATGTTACTTTTACCTTTTTTGGTACTAACATGATTGATGAATAGATCAAAAGTTTTTTTTTAAGGGAAAATAGATCAAAAGTTTTTTCCAACAAGTATATATATATTTGGCAAAAAAGATAGACTGGACGACTTCTCTCCCAAAGAGAAAAGAATGATTTCATAGTATATGGCCCATCAAGTTAACCGATGTATGCTGCCACAATGCTGAGGTCATGCCATAATCAGTACATGTATCACACTATCATTTTTTTTGTATATTTTGGTTCCAAACTAAACAGACAAACTTTTTGTATAACACGACAAAGACTAGTTTTTGGAGAAGGCATGAGTGAATTCACTGTGCAAAAAGAGTGACTTGGTCACTGAGCCGCTTGGGTATATCATTCAATGACGACATCTTGACCAGTTCAACACAATTCCAGTAAACTCTCAGAGAAAGGCCAGCATAATTTGAGATTTGAAAATGTTCGTCAATCAAAAGGTGTAGCTACACACTTATGTCCTGTTTGGTTCGGGAAAGAAGTGGAATGGAATGTCATGGTTCCATTCCACTAGAATGTGCCAGTTCAGTCTTTGTGTTTGGTAGTGGCAATTCGAATGAATGTAATGGTTATATTTTGATGTTTGGTTTGAGAGATGGAATGGAATGGGTTTATTCATCTCACCAAGAATTGGATTGGATTTCACTCAAACATAGGTAGATAAATATTGAATTGTACTATTTCAGAACAAAGGTGTGAGCATCAATGATTCATGAAACGTAAATTTGAACACGGTGTGTCTAAACCAAATCGCCGAGAAACAGAAAAGAAAATAATCAGGCTCAAAGACAAGATCAACAACAACAACCAAATACCAAAGTCTGCATATCGGTTCTGACTGCTACAGGGAAAAAAATACAGCTTGCTAGTCCTATCTTGCCAGCAGCCTTGCTACTCCAGTCCACAAGATCAACATCAGCCACCCAAATACTGAAGTTTGGATCAACACGAGTCACGGAACTGCAGGATTAAGTTGGACATACAAATATGTTTCATCTTTCTACTTCGTTTCCAAATGAAGGATCAAGTTGGACCTACAACTAAGTTTCATCATGCAGATATGGGCGCGGCACCAATACGAGTGTGGCACAAACAGGACTAGCGTCAGTTCTTGTGCTACTAGCTACAACATAGCTCACGCCTGCCATAGCAGCCAAGGAGGTGTGGACATCTTGCACCCGTGCCAGCTCAACTAGGTTCATAGTACTCTGGCGAAGCTGAGCAGGCTTGTTTCACCACTTTGTAGTGGATCCTTTCCCAACGAGCATGTAGGAACTACCACACCTCGATGCTGTCACACGAACATATAAGCAAGTAACATATATAACCTTGACAGGCATGTCTCTTTTTTCACATCTCCTCTCAAGCGGAATGAATTTGATGCGTGGATTGAAGCAGTATCTCTCCCTCAACATCTCAAGAGCGTAGTTATATACCCCGATCTGACCTCTCGCCATGCATTCACCAATTTATACTGCCCAACTGCTCGAACCAAGAACATGGTGAAGTAAATGTGCACATGTATGTTGTGATAGTAGCTATTCACTTGTCGTAATATTAAGGACAATTTATTTCATGCGAGTAGCTGGTTGACAACTTGACATATATCTCTAGTCTTCCTACATATGCATCTAAATCCTTTAGAGAAGCACCCCCGCAAAAAAAAAAATCCTTTAGAGAAGCAGTTAAATATCAACATATGAATGGTATACGAGCATCAGATCCATACATGTCTTGTCTTCATGTATTTTTAAAAACGGCAATGTATTAGAAAATATTTGGCCTGTATTTCAAAAAGTTCATCCTGTGTTAAAATTGGTTGTCATAGAAAATTTTAAAAAATATCATGTGTTAAAAAAGGATTCATCATTATTGGATAAATATTTGCCTCGCTCAAAAAATGTTTTAGGTGTATTAAACATTTCATTGGGTATTATAAAAATGGTCATTCTGTACTTCAAAAATGTTAATATTGTATTAAATTTTATATCAGGTATTTAAAATGTGCATCGTGCATTTAAATATTTTCTCAAGTATTAAAAATTGTTTAGAATACATGACCAAGTAACATATATAACCTTCACAGATGTGTTTTTTTCCACTTCTCTCTAGTGGGATGAATTTGATGCCTTAATCCAAGCAGTATCTCTCCCATAAAAGGTGAAGAGCGTAGTTATATAATCAGATTTTACCTCTCGCCATGCATTCACCAACTTACATCGCCTAACTGCTCAAACCAAGAACATGGTGAAGTAAATGCACATATATATGTTGTGCCAATATCTCTTCACTTGTCGTAATATTAAGGACAATTTGTTTCAAGCGAGTAGTTGGTTCACATATATCTCTAGTCTTCCTACATATGCATCTATTTCCTTTAGAGAAACGGTCAAAATCAACACATGATTGTTATTCGAGCATCAGAACCATACATGTCTAGTCTTCATACATGCGCCTCTGGTCCATAAACGCTGTCAAATGTCAACATATAAAGGTTATTTGAGTATAAGAAAAAATATAAACCAAAATAAACGGGGGAAGGAGGAAACCCGCCTTAATGGGTAGGCCCATCGATGGCGAAATATGGGTGTAGGTTCCCCTAGGAAATTTGGTGGATGCTATATCTATATTTATACCTACTAATTAATGGAGGAAACTTTCTAGGTTCTCCTTTCCTTACCCCTTTATATACGTTAATTTTTTTCTTAAATTGTATGTCCTTTCGTCCATTCATATTTTTGTCCGTACAATATTTATCTGTGTCGTGTGTGTTATTGACTCGTAACCAGTCCTCCTAAGTTCCAAATCAAGCTAATAAAAACAAAAACCAGTTAACGTGATAGATCCATGCTGAGACATCGGGACCCGTGATGATTGTGGCTATGGTCAAAGGTGTATGGACATCTCACCAATTTGGTAGTGCCTTTTCGGCCTTGTGTGGTGAACTGACAGATGCGACTATCAACCAATCTACCATCAAGATACTTATTGAGCGTCGTATAATGTCTGGAGTGAGAAGTCTTATCCTGACCTTTATTGGTCATGAATGATAACGACGAACTTGCATTATTACCTTGCTGAAGGCAAGACCTTCATTAGCTGGCCTCAATAATGTCCGTCGCGGTCACGAGGCGACTGGGGGGTGGGGCGGCCAGCGGGTGAACGCTGGTGCGCCGACTTCGTCCCCCGGCGATCGACGGCGGGTGGGGGGTCGGTTCTGGGCCATAGCTGACGCCGACGAGGATGATGGGGACGGGGATGCGGATGTGTCTCCGGCATCTCCGCCGTCACCGACGCCATCTGACCTCATTTGTGAGTTTTTCAACGCCGGCTACGACGAAGATGGTGTGGCGACTACCATCGACAAGGTTTTGCCAACTGATGATCCAGCCAGGATAGGGCTTCATGCGGGAGAGAAGAAGGAGATGATTGGCCGGGTGCTTCATTGGAGAACAGCGACGACGGCAATCAGGCCATGGAAGGGTCCTCTCCCAAAGGTTAGTCTTCCAAATCTTACCATTTTTGATTTAATTAGGCCAGAGTCGTGGATCACTGTTAAGAGACGGAGGAACGCGCGCCGGACGGTCGCTAGCTCGGCGCCGGCAGCGACCGCGGCGGTCACGCCTGATCTTCCGGCGATCGGGATCGCGGAGTCCCGTGCGCTGCGTTTGAATTCTCTGCTTGGCCGAGTTGGGCCGTTTCTAGGTGCACTTGGGCCGGGATTGGATGGGCCGGGGTTAGCTAGGTATGAGGCCCAGGCTAAATCGGTACCCATCCAAATCACAGGCGGCGACGCTTGCAAGACACAGGGGCAGAGCCAGAAAATTTAGCCATTGGGTTCATTCACTGAATTATTGTGAGAATTTGATATAAATAATTTACGTGTAAGGTCTGATTTTACACAATATTATAACAAAAGTATGACATTCAAAGACAACATAACGAATATAATTATGATATCATTTATCACACATTGTATGACCGTAAAAACTGAAGAGTGTTGTACATACCTATTGACTAAAATCATAAAACCTCTTTTTTACATGTTATAAATAGAGTGGTGCCAAAATAACTTCAAGTCTTAGGTTTATTTTCTCATGTCATTGAAAACATTGAAGCAAATGACAAGTTAGTTTAAAAAGATTAAAAATAAAGACCAGCAAGCAAAAGAAGTATGTTAAGTCACTCACATTTTGAGTACCCCGTTCGATTTTCATCATCTCAAAAAGATCAATCAAAACATTTAATACTAGTGATAGAAAACATAGTTTTCAACACATAGCAAATTAAAGAATCACTCATGAACTGATTACCCATTTTGTTACGCAACTTTTTCTTCAGAACATTCATAACCGAAATGCATTTCTTCATTGATGTTGTGTCATCTCACAATACCTTTAGACGATGAAAGATAAAAGAAAAAGTAACATGCTTATTGATCAAACCGTTCTGGATTACTTTTTATGAAACATCACCAATGGCCCTTTGTGGATAATCAAAATTAGATGGTGGCCTTATTAAATATCTTTGCCTGGTATCACCATCCTCTAAAATTCTCTTCTGATTAGTCAGATCGTAAGGCAACACATCTGAATTAATCCATCTGACTTTAAAACCCGCTTGCAACAACGATATTCGATGCACTTTGCGTAGACCTAACGGCTGACTTAATGGCCTAGATGTACATGCATCATTTTTTGGATCTGGTGATCGACTCGACGACTTCCCTTACAGAAACTCCTTTGGATAGTCTAAATCAATCAAAATTTCTGGAATACGCAATTATGAAACTAGGGAATGTGCAAGAGATGTGATGATGCGATCTCATCATCTCGAATTAGAACTATAATAGTCTGCTTGCCGCCGTCGACCTGTCGTTGTCAGCTCGTGGTGGTGTCTCAAGTGGTGACCAATTGATGGCGAATAGGAGAGACCAGATCGTGCGGCTGTGGTTTAACATACAAGAGATTAGGATCAAGGGCACGAAGCAAATAGGAACCCACGAACAGGCTTGTCACGTGGCAATTCCCTTGTGGGCTTTTGGGCTTTGCATTGAGCGTCTAAGTTTGATGGGGTCAGCCCTTACTTTTTGTTGGGGTCAAAGCATGTACGTATTTGTATATTATACGTGGCCATAAAAATTCGTTGGGTTCAGCTGAACCCACCGCCAATGTGCTGGCTCCGCCGCTGGCACGACATCGCTTGATCGCCGCTCGTCCTGTTCTCTATCGTGGACTAGGGTTCATACGCGCTGGGCGAAACCATGGTTCCGGTCGTGTGGATCGGGACGCGCTACTCGTATTGCTCCCCTAGAGGCCGACATGGCTGCCGTGGTGCGGGTGCATCCCCGGGGAAGTATGAACCCTAGGCCTTGTTTCCTATCATTGCAATACCGTTTACGCTCACTTTTATCATTAGCAACTTTGTTGTTTTTATATTATCAGATTACAAAAACCTATATCTACCATCCATATTGCACTTGTATCATCATCTCTTCGCCGAACTAGTGCACCTATACAATTTACCATTGTATTGGGTGTGTTGGGGACACAAGAGACTCTTTGTTATTTGGTTGCAGGGTTGCTTGAGAGAGACCATCTTCATCCTACGCCTCCCACGGATTGATAAACCCTAGGTCATCCACTTGAGGGAAATTTGCTACTGTCCTACAAACCTGTTCACTTTCAGGCCCAACAACGTCTACAAGAAGAAGGTTGTGTAGTAGACATCAGCGGCCTAGGGCTGCACTGCCGCCGCACCACGTCACGAGACCGACGCAGATGCGGCCTGGGCCGACACAGACTCATGTGCCGCCGCCTCTGTCTGCTAATGGAGGGGCGGGTGTGCCCTGTGATACAGCTAACAGTGGTGCTAACGGACCACCCGGGGGACAATGGGGTGATGATGGATACGATGTGTATGGTGACGGTCAGCACCGAGGCTCGTCGTCGACAGGTGGAGGACGTGGTTATGCTTGGTACAGCGATGGTACTGCTGAGAGACCTTTTTACGGCACTCCGGGTGGCTTTGTTGAGGGGGCTTCGGGCCCTGACTACCGGCAGCGAGGTGGCTACCGTGGACAGCGTGGTCGTGGTGGCGGTCGTGGCGGCCGATACCGGCAACATCAACTTCCTCCTATCATCGTTGAGCAGGTGGACTCTGCAGAGGCGACCGATCCCGGTCAGACGCCGGAGATGTCCTGTCAGGCTATGGAGGTAGTCACCGCACTGGCTACGGCTGAGATCCCAGCGACGGGGTCGGGTGAAGCTGCTAACATGGCTGATTCTGATAAGGCGTCCAAGTGGGCACGAAAGAAGGAGAAGATGATGTACTATCATTTTGGTGAGAGGGGCCACTTTATTGCAGAATGCGTGACCGAGCTTTGCGATACATGCCTAAAGGCATCGCATGATACGGGGGTGTGCCCGAATTTGCCTGATCAGATGCCGACTATTACTATCTATAGTGTGTATTGTGCTGAGCTGATGTTCTTTGAGTCTCCTAGTGCGCGAGAGATCCCAGAGGAGACCCCGAGCATGACCACTGGAATTGTGAAAGTTACCAAATGTGATGTCTCTGAGAATCAGATTGTGCAGAGGCTTATGGAGTTAGTTCCAGGTGACTACCAGTGGGAGCTTGTCAGTCTTGAGGGCAACATGTATAAGGTTGACTTCCCTTCTGTTGAGGATTTGCAGAGACGTCTGAGTTTCGGGTTGTGCCGAGTGCCTGGCACAAAATGTGTACTGGAGTTCCATGAGTGGAAGAAGGTTGAGCCATAGGGCAAGCCTCTTACTCAGGTTTGGTTACATTTTTCTGGGGCTCCCTCGAAGCTGATACAGGATGCTCGTGTTGTTGCTAGCCTGGGTATTTTGGTTGGGAAAACTGAGCGAGTGGATATGGCCTTCACTAGAGCTCACGGGGTGGCTCGTTTGTTGGTGAGTGTTCTGGATATTGAGTTTGTGCCTGATGTGGTTAAGTGGACATATCGGGGCGAAGTCTTCCCACTTCAGATTGAGTTTGAGGATACCGAGCTGTTCGCTGAGGCCATCAACGGGACTGATGTAGACATGCACGAGGGAGATGATAGTTCTGCCGCCAAGGATGCGCCTAGGGCAGATGCTGGACGAGAGGTGTCCTACGGTTCGGGACTCGTCGCTCAGACACCCGGGGACGGGACAGCACCTTCCCCTTCGGTGCCGATGAATGTGCTGAAGTTTGGGTCGTTTGAGCCAGCTTCTGCTCCTCCAAGACTTTGGAGTGACCGTGTGGAGGCCGATGACGTGCTGGAGCGTACGCTCCCCCCGCTGGATTTTAATGTTGCTGAGGGTCCGGTGCTCGAGGGATCGGAGGTGATTGTCTCTCTGATGACCTTGGCCGATGAAGGGGGAGGAGTCTGGGCAGGTGGCCCCTCTTTCTCCCGCTCTGACCATGGCCTCACCGACGACGGTGGTTGAGCCTAGGGGAGAGGGCTCTGGGCAGGTGGTTGCGGCCCCTTCCTCTCCTCCCGCGGCCTTGGTGGCCGCGCAGCTCGTGGTGCCTGTGACGCCTTCCAGCTAGAGGGCTGGGACAGGCGAGGCGTACGGGCAGGCGGCTCACGTACTCCTCTCCCCCGGCGCGCCTGCGCCCCACGGCGTTGGTCTGTGGCCGATGTTGGTGGGGCTTTCGAGCTCTTCTCCACTGATCACGGCAGTTCCTGCTGATTCTTTGACGGGTGCAGTCCCGCATTGTGTTCGAGGTGAGGCTGGAGGCCTTACTTCGTGCGGGCCCACTCGGGAGGAGGTGATCGCGTTTGGAGGGATTTCGGATCCGGTATCTGAGGGGCGGTGGATGAGTTGCCGGCTCCAGGATCTTCTGGAGGTTGACAACATGCAGCAGAGGTGCGACATGAGGGCGCCCAAGCTTCGTGACATTGAGGTCACCACTGGTATGTCGGTCAACACCGCTAATTCTATTTTGCATTTCTCTAATAATTAGATTATTAATAATGCACATCAATTAGGAATTTCACTAGGTAGTAATGACACTACTAGAAAAAACCTTACCACTAGCGCTGGTTTTTGAGCTACCAATAGCGCGGGCGCCAACGCTAATGCTACGGCGCTACAGCTATTTTGTAGCAGTAGCGCTTTTTTAGGCCAGCGCTACTGGTAAGTTCAGGTACTAGTAGCGCGGCACTGGAGAGCGCTACTGGTAAATGAGCGCTGCTGGTAATATTTTGGCCTGCACCACTGCTAAAATTTGTGTTTTTTTAGCATTTTGGTGCTGTACATGTTTAAACAGATATATCTTTTATAAAATAACAACTCATCATGAACTAGTATGTTTAAATAGCATATTCATTACCACTTGTCATCACCACCAAACAATGTTCGTCAATGAGACAACATATAACAAGTTGGTCACTAGTCATAATCACAACTCCTCCTAATCATCATCAACTCTAACACATTGTAGCACATAATAACATGTTCTAGCTACGACCTACTCCTCTCATAGGACCTACTCTACCCTCTCTTAGGTAAAATATCATAAAACAAGATAGGCATTGACTCTCCATTAAGGAAAATTGACTCTCCATAATAAAGAACGGAGATCATCCTGTCTCCAAGTCTTGGCCTACGAACAATGTTGCTTCCAAGTAGCTCTCTACGATGGTTCAAACATTTTTTGAAATCATTCATTATCATGGCTTCCTCTCTTTTAGATATCCTGTATGGACAGGAGTGATGTGGATACTGCGGCTGACCTGGCCGTGGTGGCCGTAAGCTCATAACATCAACGCGACCTCTCGGCAACATCAGATGAGGCACACAATCCATCGGGATTTTCTGTTCAAAAACATAGTAATAACTTTGTAGTTATCAATGTAGTTAACTTTTAGGAGAATTTATGCAAAAGATGTACGGATGTCGTAATAGTAGAAAATCTTACCATGCTATCTCCATTGATGTTACCGTAGTTCAACACGTGCACTAGTGGTACGTATTGACCATAATGTGGAGGAGTTTGATAATAGCTATTGTAATTCTCAAGATTAGTAAAAAGTGCGATAAGACCATCTTTCTCCTTATAAATTAATTGTGCTTCATCATTGTAGTAGTAGGTTCTGTCTACCATTTTCTGTACATTTTTTGAAGAATGAAAATAAGTTGTCAATGAAAATAAGCTGTCAAATATTTTGAAATAAACAATATAAATTACTTAATAAATATGTTTGAGAAACTCACAGAGCGGTAGAACTGGAAGCGTGTCAACAAGGACCCAAATGGTCATATTATTTTCGTCGATGTGAGGATCACCAAGATCGAAGCTGAGAAGCATACCCTCATGAAAATCATACGCCTTGCAAAGGGCTTCCCAATTCAGGCAACCAAAATTGGATGAGTTCACAGAATTGTATAGATTTATAGCAAAATCATAACCATGATGGGTCCTTAGTTGAATTATCTTTGTCTCAATGCTTTCATGATCTTCAAACCCCATCTTCTCCAAGACATAGCGTCTTGCATGGCATGGGATAAGCTAGTCGAATTGTAAAAGACGGAAATTACACTACTAGGAAAAGGGCTATAGATAGGACTGATTCTAATGGCGCACCAGGTAAGTAGTGCGCCACTACTATATACTAATGGCGCACCGCTTGCTCGTGCGCCATTTGTGTGGAAGACACTAATGGCGCACCTTGCTCACGGTGCGCCACTACTATTGATTTTTTTCCCATTTTTCCATACAAACTAATGGCGCAGGGATGGCAAAGTGCGCCATTACTAGTTAGAACTAGTAATGGCGCACGACCAAGATAGTGCGCCATTAGTATATAAATTTTTTTTTTACTTTTTTGCAAACCTACTAATAGCGCACTATGCCAAAGCCCAGTCTGTTTATACCCGAAGCCATATCCAAGATCATGGCATAAACGTCACCATGAAAAATGAGCCATGGGTACTGGCTTCCCAAGTGGACCAATGCTTCTTCATTACCGACCCGCCAAAGCCCAGTCGTGTTGTCGTGAGGAGAGGCAAAAGGAAGATCATCGGAATGGATGGAGTAGCCAATGAGCAAGACTTCGACAAGTACGGCGACCCGAAGATCGAACATGACGACGACGACGATGAAGTAGCAGCACACACCACAAGAAGAAGCAGGACCACCCTACCTAAAGGACGTCTGTTCCACAGAAGAACTCCATTTGCGAAAAAGAAGGGCAAGAAGATTGTGAACACATAGCTAGCTAAGATCGACTGTATTTAAATCGTAGTCTTCATTTCTCAATTGTATTTCATGGGCACTTTTTGATATCATGAATATTTTTAAATTTCATGGGCACTTTTTGAATTCATGAGGACACTTGATCTCGATCCCCCTCCATCTCGATCTCGATCCCCGCACCCTCCCCCGCTCCACCGCCGCCGCCGATGATATTTTCAAGTAAGAAATTTGAACATATTTTTTACAAAATCATTACTGTTTTTATAAAAAAATATTACTGTTATGATTTAAACAAGTTTGAACATATTTAAACACAAATAAATAGAAAAACAGCATTTAAAATGCATAAAAAAATATTGGGGAGCCTGGGAATCGAACACAGGACCTCCTGGTGTGTGTGCTGCGTGCTGACCAGTAGGGCTAGTGGGTGGGTTCTGTTGTACATAGGGTTAGGTTGTAGATATGGTTAGTGGGCTAGATTAAAACTTATGGCGCACCGAGGGTTGGTGCGCCATTAGAATAGTCATACTTATGGGGCACGGCTGGACGGTGCGCCATTAGAACCCTCCCCCTAGCTATCCTCACTCCCTCTCGCCAGCTCCCCTTCGACGCTCTCTCCCTCGCCACCAGATCCACCCGCGCGCTGCCCGACCCACGCCGCCGCCGCCCCCGCGCCTCCATCTCCGTCGCCGCCCCCAGTCAGCCCCTGCCTTGCCCCCCATCGCCGTCCGCTCCCAATCCACCCCCTACCTCGCCTTCACCGCACCCACCCACCCCCTCCCTCGCCTTCCCAGCCCTCGAGCTCCACCGTGCGAGGCGGCAGGCAAGGCGGCGGGCAAAATCTGCTTCAACACTGGCCGGGCGAGCAGCGGAACTGTGGCGCGGCGCTCGACCCTCCACCCCCTCCACCTCTTCTTCCTCGGTGCCGCTGTCTTCCTCAACTTCGCCACCTTTGTTGCTACTAAGTTGTCGTGAGGCATCCTTGCGCCCCCGTGAACTCCGCCTCCTCTCCCTCTTCCTTCTCGCAAACACTCTGTTTGTCCAGCAAATCAGCGATAATCCTGTTGATTCCGGCTATAGTATTTCAATCCAACAGAGCGCGTAAACGGCAAGTGGCATCATTCAGGGTATAGTTAGGGCCATGATGGCACAAGCATTTAAACAACTGATACAATATTACAAAAAACAATGCACAATGATTTTGCTAGTAGTTAAGCAAAGAGCAACTTTTCCCCAAGAAAACGAAGAGAATTAGTTTGTAAATACCACTGACAAATGGAACACGCCGATCAGTTATCACTGCAATTTCCAACATATATATGACATTTGTTGTTTGAGTTGTTAGTTTTTCCCATTTCTCGTTCAGTCAATTCAGCCAAATGCTAAACCTTTATACAGAGAGATGGAAACAGATGCTTCCTGTGTAGTATAATTTTTTTACTAGGTTGCCAGAAGAGGGGGGCTTACAGGTAAAACTACCGGGAATTGTTATGCACAAATTGCTAGTGGTTGCTTGGCCACTCACTACAACTAATTTCACATAACCAAAATGATAAAAAGGGAGATGATGGCAACCAGTTTAGAAAACATTGTACTAGTGAGTGGTAACTAGTTTGAAGAAAATTGTAAATAAGATTCCAGCAAATTAGTGATCTAATTGTGATAATCCTGCTCACATCCCCACTTGCAGCAGAGGCAGGCAATGCCTCTATATGCTCTGTTTTACTGCCTAGCTAGAGCACAAACCTAGCCCCAGTTGTGTATTCCCAATTGCTAGTGGTCTAACTGATGTTTCCCTAGTTGGGTGAGACTGACTTGGCTCTTTCTTGGAGGAGACAGATCAAACAAGTGTTGTCAGTTTTTGTTTGAACTTCAAAGAGTGTTGTGACTTGGCTCTTAATCAAAAGACTGTTGTCAGTTTTTGTTTGAACTTTGTTTGACTGGAGGAAATTACTCTTAAATGCTAGTCCTATTCTGGTGGAGATTTTTCTTGTCCTGAGTTACACTGAAGATATTTTTCTGATAATATTATAAAAACTGCCTTGTGTGTGTTCAACTTGTATCTTCTAGCTTAATTTTAACTTGTCCTGAGTTACACTCAAGTTATAATGTGTTTAACTAGTAAAATTCAGTTAACAACAACATCAGTAAAATTCAGTTAATTAACTGAATAGCTCTGCCTAAATAATAAATAGATAAAGGTAAAACTAAACCATGCTCAGCGATGAGATGATGTCAACTGACAACCAAAGCAAACTTGTTCATCATTACAAAAGCAAACTTGTTCAACATAACAAAAGCAAACTTGTTCAACCACATAGCTACAAACTGAGACACAGTAGTAGGGGTCATCCCAATACCACAAACAACTCAATATCCCCAGTAGTAGGGGTCATCCCAATGATCCTCCGCCTCTTGCCAGAGCTCGAAACCTTCTTTGGTGATTTCGATTTTCTTCCATGCCTCATAGGTGACGTACGCATCTTTCGCGGCGTACTCGATGAGCTTGTTTGGCAGTGGGCTGTCCCCACATAGTAGGTGGTCCGAATTCCTGTCGATCTTCTGCTTCATTTTTGAGTAGGATGGGTGGATGAGGCTGGCTGCAAACTCAGCCAAAGACTGCCACTTTTTTCCATTGTTTGGAACTATCCATTTGCGCTGCAAGTCGACGTACTTGTCGGGGTTGATCTCCAAACCAGACAACTTCAGGTTCTCCTTGTCGCCTCCACTGCAGAAGCCAACAAAGGTGTACAACTTCTTCTCCTGCAGGAACGGGCGGAGTTCCTTGGGCCTGCATCAAAATAATCTTTAGCATTCAAATTCATCTACTTCAAAAACTTCAGAAACTACAGAATTAAAATGGGTTCAGTTGAAGCAAAATTCAGTTAAAATAGCATCTTCAGTTCTGACCAAAATTCAGTTAAAACAGTATGATCACAACCACAACTAAATGATCACAACAACTACAAGACAACATTCTGTATGATCAAAACAGCAAGCATAACATCTCAATGATGTTTTTTTTTGCAATCTTTTGCATTACAAGACGACATTCAAAATAATCTTTAGCATTCAAATTCATCTACTTCAAAAACTTCAGAAACTACAGAATTAAAATGGGTTCAGTTCAAGCAAAATTCAGTTAAAATAGCATCTTCAGTTATGACCAAAATTCAGTTAAAACAGTATGATCACAACAACTACTAAATGATCACAACAACTACAAGACAACATTCTGTATGATCAAAACATCAAGCATAACATCTCAATGATGTATTTTTTTGCAATCTTTTGCATTACAAGAAAACATTCATAACAGCTACTAAATGATCAGAAAAACTTGTAGACAACATTCTGTATGATCACCAAAAAACTACTTCAGAACTGGATGTTTTTATCATTTGGTTGCCGCGGTGATGTGGTATACCAGGACGAGATCCTCCACGCATAACTGCAGAACTACAGCAATTTGCGGAGGTTTGTCTTCCCTGTATACTCGACATCAACGCCGATATTCCGAGAAAGCATGCCGCCGAGACTCCTCCTCATCTTGCGGATCATCTTGTCGGCTTCGTCTGGATTGTTGGTGCATACGACATCCAGCGGCTCCTTCAAGTGGATATCAACCTTGAGCGGCACGGTGTAGTCCCGCTTCTGCCCGGGGACCGGAACGTCGTCGTCGACCACCAGCGGCTCCTTGCCAGACGCCTCACCACGGTGATGCTTGGCAGACGGAGGGGAGTTGCTCCACGATGCCTCCGCCATTCTCTTGGCAGACGGAGGGGAGTTGCTCCATGATTCCTCCGCCATTGCCCTCCTGGCCAACGATGGTGGAGGCAGAGGGGAGTTGCTTCATGCTGGAGGCAGAGGGAGGTAGAGGGAGGAAGATGGAGCGGCAATGGAATGAGGAGGGAGGCAGAGGGAGGAAGATGGAGTGGGAATGGAATAGGAGGGGAGTTACCTGGACGTGGGAAGAAAAACCCTCTGCGCCGTGGGAGTTGCCGGTGGGACGGAGACGGGGAGTTGCTCGAAAACTCAAACGCCCTGCCCTTTGGAGGGAGACGTGGGCCCTCGAAAACTCGGAGGGGAGACGGGGATTTGCCTCAAAACTCAAACGCCCTGCCCTTTGTCCCGCTGCTCAACTTCGCAGCTTTTCTGCTCTCTATTTCTCTTCTTGTTCAACGATTACACAGCTAATGAAAAACGAAACTAGGCCACTTCGGGTCGTGAGCACTGCCATCCCAGCGCTCCCCACGCGTCACCCGCGATGCAGCCATGACCGTCTAGTTCGTGCCATCCCATGGTCGGGTCAGGGCCGCGGAGAAAACTAGTTCGTGCCATCCCATGGTAGGACTATTTGAAACTGAAAGCAAACTTCTCTGATGAAACTGAGAGAGACTGAAAACTACACCTATATCTGACGAAACTGAAGGTGTTCTTCAGCAGCTGATTAAAATTCAGTTAACAACAACATTAGTAAAATTCAGTTACTTGCATGGGCCTGGCTGATGAAGAAAAACTTTATATATATTCATACTGATGTTGACTCTATAAATCATACTTATTGGACATGTTTTATGTGTTGATCCATCAATTGATCACATTGAGAAAGACCATCGTGTCTCCGACCATTTTGCAAAGGTCATGTCTCCGACCATCGTGTCGTGATGAATTTGCAGGTACCCCGAGAGGCCCTTGAGTTTGTCGGAATGTTGATTAACTTCCGTTCCGGCAAATTGGTACTTTATATGTCCTATTTTCAGCAAAGGTCATGCTGAAATTTTCCGTGAATTTTAGCATGACTTTGCTAAAAATAGGACATATGGGGTACTACGACTAATGCATGGGTCGGGTATCTTAGTACTTAGTTAAGTAGGATCAACTGCCCGCCATTCTTGCTGCATTAAACCATAGGTGGCAATAGAGCCAAGTGATTAGGCCCAACTTAGAATTCTCCTTATCATCGATAAACCCTAGATGATAAACCCAACGTAGGTGGCAATAGAGCCAAGTGATTAGTGCCAAGTGATTAGGCCCAACCTAGGGTGCCTCGGCATCGATAAACCCTAAATGATGAAAACTTAACTTGGCTGCCCCGGATGCCTCGGTGTCGATGAGAACCTAAATGATGTTCGCTTAGGCTTTTAGGGTGCCTCGGCGTCGACAAACCCTAAATGATGAGACCATGATCTTGTTCCTTGACAATAACCAACTTTTTGACCAAACTTTTTTCCTATTTAGAGCGAAACATGGCCCACAACGATGAGGCCGGTGGTTCGGGCGGCAAGCAATTCTGGGAGCTGTCCCAGGAGATGGAGGAACAACCTCACCGCTAGGTGGACGCCGCGGAAGACACCGATCCTGATTACACAACCCCTAGTGGCGTCGGGGATGACACCACTGATGGTGCCGCCGAGGATGCCACCACTGATGATGGCGGCGCACACACTGATGATGGTAGTTTAGATGATCTATATCGACTTGTAATGTGAAGACAAACTCGATACTCGCGGTCTTGAGACTTGTAATGTTTTATCTTTGTTCGGTCTTTTGAATTGGGAGACTAATATGATGAATTGTATTCGGAGACTAATCTTCTATTGTATTCGATGAATCTGATGTTGTTGTGTGCTACTGTCTATATTCTGTCCAATAATATATTTTGTAACCTGTGCAAAAATCAGAAAAGCAAAAAAAAAACCAAATATTCATACTAATGGCGCATCAAGGCAGAGTGCGCCATTAGTATGCCAAAGGATACTAATGGCGCATCAAGGCAGAGTGCGCCATTAGTGTGACAAAGCACATGGTTACATATGGCCCCCCGGGAGGAATACTAATGGCGCATGGAGTTACATACTAATGGCGCACTGCCAGGTGCGACATTAGTATACCAGATACTAATGGCGCACCAGTGGTGCGCCATTAGTAAAAAATTCTAATGGCGTGCTACTAATGGCGCACCGGTAGTGCGCCATTAGTAGGCAAAACCGGTGCACCATTAGTAGGCCTTTTCCTAGTAGTGTTACACGTTGAAGAAGCAGAGAAGTCGTGCAAAAAATAACAAAAAACACTTGTGGTCGTTGCGTACCATTTCAACATCGAAGGTCTCTTTGAGCTTGATGCTGAAGCGCCGACCTTCTACCAGGTGAGGCCTGTCGCCACAGACCGCGTTCATCTTCGCAGTACTCGCACATAGCGAATTCCCTTTCGTTGTCAGACATTTCCTAATATGTAATTAATAATCCATCATCGGATACATATATAGTAGTTTGTAGAAAAGATCATCATATAACAACTAAAACACCTAAAATTTGTAGTTTGTAGTAGTTTGTAGCAAAGATAATCATCGAACCTACTTTGTAGCAATGATCATCATATAATCCATCATCAAATACATATATAGTAGTTTGTAGCACAAACCGCGCTCATCTTTTGCATTCAATAAGCAAATAACTCATAGTTTGTAGCAAAGATCATCATATAATATCACTAATACATCTCGAATAATAGCTCCTCTAGGTTCAGTAGGCCGCGGTGGACACCCAAAGGGAAGGAACCATCACCGGATCATAGCTCCGGTGAGATCCCCAAAGAATCTGCCAGGTATTGGAGCACCGGCCGTTCGCCAACGCAAACATGTAGCATTGGACGTGCGCGTTCTCCTCCGTGACACGGTGCTGTACCACCTGTGCTGGGGACTCAAGCCTCTCCACCGATGCAGGCCCACGTGGCAGCCACCAAAGAAGCTCCGGGTCGATGACAGGCGGGATCCTCACTAAGCTGCGCTCACTAGAAGGTAGCACAACCCAGTACCAGCCCGGCGGAGCCCAGTCCTGGACATGCACTGTCGGTGTCCCGAACTGTGTGTCTAGGCGGATGGTAACGGGAGACAAGGGACACGATCTATTTACCCAGGTTCGGGCCCTCTCGATGGAGGTAAAACCCTACTCCTGCTTGATTAATATTGATGATATGGGTAGTACAAGAGTGGATCTACCACGAGATCAGAGAGGCTAAACCCTAGAAGCTAGCCTATGGTATGATTGTTGTTCGTCCTACGGACTAAAACCCTCCGGTTTATATAGACACCGGATAGGGTTAGGGTTACACAGAATCGGTTACAATGGTAGGAGATCTACATACCCATATCGCCAAGCTTGCCTTCCACGCCAAGGAAAGTCCCATCCGGACACTGGACGAAGTCTTCAATCTTGTATCTTCATAGTCCAGGAGTCCGGCCAACGGTGATAGTTCGGCTATCCGGGCACCCCCTAATCCAGGACTCCCTCAGTAGCCCCCGAACCAGGCTTCAATGGCGATGAGTCCGGCGCGTAGATTGTCTTCGGCATTGCGAGGCGGGTTCTTCTCCAAATTCCATATATTTGTTGAATAGTGTCCGGCTTCTGATAAATGCTGCGCTCCTTGGCTTCTACGCCCAATAATGGCCATCTTCCATGTGTTTGAATGAATGCGAAAAGCCAGGGTATTTTTACACTTATCCCCCTAGCTGCTCAAATGAGCCGTCTATAAAAGGGACGAGGATCTAGATCTGAGTCACACCATCCCCCCTCCACGAGCTTTCATCAGAGCGCCTCTGACAAAAATCCATTCCATCATGGACAGTCGACGCGGCTCCTCCTTTCGCGCTCCCAGCCCTCAGCCTGGAAATTAGGAGAGATGCTCAGTCCCGCATAGCGAGCTAGTGACACTCCAAACCAAGGGATTTCTTCCCCCGGCCTTCATGGTTCCGGTTCGAGCCAGACTCGCCACCTATAAGGGTGGAAAGCAAGCGGAGAGTGTCCCCGATCCCTCCAAAGGAGAGCGGGTATGCTTTGTCTCTTATCTAGTAAGAGGACTCAGATTTCCAATTCATCCGTTTCTCCGGGGGCTCTTGGAGTTCTACAGCCTCCAGTTGCACCACCTTACGCCTGCCTCCATTTTGCACATTGTGGGCTTCGTGGCCCTTTGCGAACTATTCTTGGGCGTCGAGGCTCATTTTGCGCTGTGGAAGAGATTATTCTGCCTTGTACCCCGTTCTCATGAGGGGTCAATATATCAAGTGGGCGGAGCCGAGCTATGGCGCATCGCCGGGACCGGATATCTATCCGGAACCCCGAAGAAGGCGTCCGAAGACTGGCCTTCGGAATGGTTTTATATAAAAGACGTCCCGCTGCCGGATCCTGTTCGGATCGGTCTACCGGAGTTCAGCAATGCTACTTTGAAGAAACGCCTGAGTTGGCGCCCGCGGAGCTCCCAGAGGGAAGACGACAGGGACGTCCTTTACCTGATGAGCCGAATAAGATTATTAGCTCATTCCAGACTGACCATGATCGGTGTCATGGCCACATGTATTATGCGGGGGGTGCAGCCGCTCCAGTATAGGGTCCACCCCATGTGGGATTTCAACGGGGAGGACGATGCCACCCGTCATGGTCGTAAGGGGCCGGGGTCGGTCACCGATCTGGTGAAGACCTTGTCCGCGCTGTACAAGGGAGAAGAGGAATATTTTCTCCGCATCAGTCCATTGAACGGGTTTTCGATGAACAATCCTCGAAGCTGGGTAAGCGGACATTTCTTTTTTGCACATCCGATCCGTATTCCCATGGTTAGGTATCTCATTTTGTGATTTTGACACAGGAACTGCGCCAGGCCGTAAAAGACATAAACAGCCCGCCTCCACAACCTGAGGATCCGGAAAGGCTCCTCGATCCGGCCTCCCAAGAGGATCCGGACATATTGGTGGAGCTGATTGATGGGGTATTTCACCAACTGAGCATCGATAATGCCTTGGTTGCCATTACGGCCGATTACCCCGGAATATTTCCAGCCTCACAGGTAACTGAAACCGACGACCCAATACTCTGATAATGACCCATCCGTGCTATTTTTGATCACCGTATACCAATGGTGTTTCGCAGGGGGTGCCTTCGAGGCAGGAGGCCGAGCCCGCGGCGGCTAGCCAACAAGGGGCAGCACGGCCCCGCAGGCTAAAAAGAAGTGCGGTCCGGATCGAAACGCCGCCGCAACGGTATGGCGCGTCACCATATTCCCAGGATTGATTCCTGGAAGGCGTACTAACGCTGATACTCTTTTCAGGAAAAAGAGCGCTCGCCGGACTGTGTCCGGAGAGGTTGCCAATCGACCCTCCGCCAGCCAGGCTCCAAAGCCGGGTCCAGAAGCGGAGGCGAGCACGAGGCGTGCGTCCGATGCTCCTCCGACAGAGGATGCCGACATATTGTCCGCCACCAACTCCGAGGTGGAGAGCGCCATGAATCACAGGCGCCGCCGGACAGTTCTTCGTGACGCATGTTTCTCCCAAGAGGCATTGAATGCCTTCAATTCGGGAGATGCGCACCTCCGTGCCGCTCAAGATGGTCTAGCCAGAGCCACGGAGCAGCATGTAAAGGACATACGGGTGAGGAAATTTTACGGTTATATATGCCAGTAGCCCCCGAGACTTGAAGTAGTTAGAATAACTGATTTAAGGATCATTTGTTATGCAGGATCTTATAAAAAAGAATACCCGACTGTCCCAGGAGCTTGAAGAATGCAAGGCCCAACTTGAGGCCGCACTAGCCGCTCTGTGGGGGCCACAGAGACCCCTCCGTAATATATGCTTCAAAAGATAAATAGTTTGTGAAGTGCGGCGTGTGTGTAAATCTGACAATAATATTGCAGATGGCGCCGGAATAGATCCGGACAACCAACAGCTCTTGCGCCGGTTGAAGGCCGGCGAGAATGTGCTTACAAGGGTGAGGCAAGAGAAAAATAATCTCCAGGATGCCAACACCCAGCTGGGTGAGGAACTAAAGGATGTTCGTGCCCAGCTGTCTGACTCCGTGAAGGAGAATCGGCGACTTCGTCGCGGCATTTATTGTAAGTGCTTGAGCGAACTATGAAAAAGAGTTCGGCGAGGAAGTCAACTAATCAGAGTTATGTCTGTAGGTATGCTCACGGGTCGTCCTGCAGAGGAAATGCCCGGTTCTATGGGTGACCTTCTTCCCGAGCTATTGCAGCTGCACGAACGAGTTCGGCAGGTGATGAAAGGCGTCGCACAGGCCTTGTGGCCATCTATCTCCCTACTCGAAGGCCTTGGAGAGCTTGCAGAGAAGCTTCAGGGAGCACGGCGGCCCTTCCGACTATGGAAGATATCGGCATGTCGTCAAGGCGCCAGGGAGGCCTGGGCCATGGTGAAGACGCGGTACACGAAGGTGGACCCAAACCACATGGCCGAGGTCGGACCTGTGGGGCCCGATGGCAAGGAGATCCATGTGAGCTTAGTGTACGACCAAGTAGAGTTGGCCGTAAAATATTCCCAGTAGGACTGTAAACTAGACAGCCTGTTAGATGGTATTGAAGAGGAATACAATCAGTCAATTGGACTATGTAATTTAAAATGACATGTAAAATGCCTTCTAGCCGGATTGTAGATCGTTTGTCGTAGCGGACCTTTTCGCTTCAACCTCGGGACCCAATAGTCCGGAGTGTGTCCGAATACCCTCGCGGTTATGTAAAAACTGGGGCATGCGTGGAGACCAGGCGTAGGGGTCATGAGTGCTTTATCAGACAAGTGCGCAACTAGTTATGTTATATTACATGGTTAGCAAGAAACATCTTCCAGGGAGAATAGTTCCGTTAGGGGTTCCTTTCCCTGGGAGGCATGCCCTAAAGTGCATGTCCGGACTGCGAAAAAAGCAGAAAAGCATCTGGGGGCAGATAAATGAAAAATAAAAATCGTCTTTTAGTTCACCGACCGAATATTCCCTTAAGAACGCTAGCTTTCGGCTTCACCCAGTCTGAGGTACACGTCCGGCTGACCCGGCGGTAACAATCACAGAGGTGCTCCCTTTACCACCTAGCCGAACAATCGGGAACGTAGGGGTAAGCACAGGAGCCAGGCAACCCAGCTTGGCCAAAAATTAAGTCATATCGATGCATATAATGGTGAATAAAAGGTACATGCAGAAGCATGACACATGTGTTGGGCATAAAGCCCGTATAAATAAGCTTCTGTTAAAGAAGCCACCGGGTATAATGAGCGCGGATAGCGCGTCAAGTGTATGCGAACAATGCGCAAACTTGCCTTTAACGGCCTCGGAAAAAAAAGGAGGAAGACGGAGAGAAATAAAAGACAGCTTAAAGTATAAAATATAGACGGAGGAAGGAGACGAACTCGGAATCCGGCGCTAGGCGTAGAATCTTCGGAGACGGGCTGCGTTCCATGGGTTCGGCTCGAGTCGGTTATCCGATGCGTTTCGCAGATGGTACGCTCCGTCGGTCAGTACTTGGTCGATGATGAAGAGACCCTCCCATTTGGGCTTGAGTTTGTCCTTTTTCTTGTCCGGCAGGCGTAGAACTAGTTCGCCAACATTGTAAACTTTGGCCCGTACTTCCCTGCTTTGATATCTTCGAGCATGCCGTTGATAGAATGCGGAACGAGCTTTTGCCACGTCACGCTCCTCCTCCAAGGCGTCCAAACTGTCCTTCCGATCAAGCTCGGCTTCTCTTTCTTCGTACATGCGCACGCGAGGTGAGTCATGAATTATGTCGCAGGGCAAAACTGCCTCTGCGCCGTATACCATAAAAATGGTGTGAATCCGGTAGTGCGATTCGGCGTGGTCCGCAGCCCCCAGAGTACGGAGTCGAGCTCCTCTACCCAGTGCGTGTTAGATTCCTTGAGGGACCGCACTAGTCTGGGTTTAATGCCGCTCATGATTAGACCGTTTGCTCGCTCGACCTGACCGTTAGTTTGGGGTGATAGACTGAAGCGTAGTCGAGCTTGATGCCCATGTTTTTGCACCAGAGTTTGACCTCGTCGGCCGTGAAGTTCGTGCCGTTATCAGTGATGATGCTATGGGGGACGCCGTAACGGTGTACTACCCCTGATATGAAGTCTATCACTGGTCCGGATTCGGCCGTCTTTACAGGCTTGGCCTCTATCCATTTGGTGAATTTATCCACCATGACCAATAGGTATTTTTGCTTGTGGGTTCCTCCTTTAAGGGGTCCAACCATGTCAAGCCCCCAGACCGCGAAGGGCCAGGTGATGGGTATAGTTTTGAGGGCGGTGGGTGGCATGTGGCTTTGATTAGCAAAGAGCTGGCAACCGACGCATCGTTGGACTAAGTCCAGAGCATCTTCCCGGGCCGTCGGCCAATAAAATCCTATACGGAAAGCCTTGCCTATAAGGGCCGGGGCTGCGGCGTGGTGCCCACCGAGTCCGGCATGAATTTCAGCCAGGAGATTCCGCCCTTCCTCTTCGGAGATACACCTTTGAAGGACTCCGTATGTGCTTTTCTTATAAAGCTCTCCCTCATGGACCTTATGGGCTTTAGACCGCCGCACTATGCAGCGGGCCTCGTTTTGGTCCTCGGGAAGCTCCTGCCTAGTTAGGTAGGCTAGGAATGGTTCTGTCCACGGGGCAATGACTGCCATTATTGCGTGGGCTGACGGTGTTATTTCGTTGGCGGAACCACCAACTATGTCGGAATGTTCGGTGTGGGGCAGTGTGGTTGGGTCCGGGTTGTTATTTCCGGACTCTCCCTCCCATAATACGGATGGCTTGAAAAGCCTCTCTAGGAAGATGTTGGGGGGACGGCATCGCGCTTTGCGCCAATGCGTGCCAACACCTCCGCTGCCTGGTTGTTATCCCGGGCTATATGGTGAAATTCGAGCCCCTCAAACCGAGATGACATTTTTAGGACGGCATTGCGATAAGCTGCCATTTTCGGATCCTTGGCATCGAAGTCCCCATTTATTTGGGATATCGCGAGGTTCGAATCCCCGCGCACCTCTGGGCGTTGAATGCCCATGGAGACTGCCATCCGGAGACCATGTAGAAGGGCCTCGTATTCGGCTGCGTTGTTGGACTCCGTGTACATTATTTGAAGTACTTATTGGACTGTATCTCCGGTTGGGGACATCAGAACGACGCCAGCCCCCCAGGCCGGCCAACATTTTGGAGCCGTCGAAGTGCATGATCTAGTTGGAATATGCGCCGTACTCTTTAGGGAGTTCGGCTTCAGTCCATTCGGTGACGAAGTCAGCCAAAACTTGCGACTTAATAGCTCGCCGTGGCTTGTAAGTTATGTCGAATGGGAGGAGCTCAATGGCCCATTTAGCAATCCGGCCCGTTGCATCACAGTTGTTTATAATGTCATTAAGAGGTACTTCGGAGGCTACTGTTATCGAACACTCTTGGAAGTAGTGTCGCAGCTTCCAGGATGCCATGAACACCGTGTATGCTATCTTTTGATAATGCGGGTACTGTGACTTGCATGGAGTTAGGAGAGTGGACACGTAGTAAACTGGTTTTTGGAGAGGGAACTTGTGTCCGTCCATTTCTCGTTCGACAACGAGCACCGCACTTACAACTTGATGGGTTGTTGCGATGTACAATAGCATTGGTTCTCCCATGTTGGGCGCGGCCAGGACCGGATTTGTTGCCAATATGGCTTTGATTTCTTCGAGTCCGGCCGTATGCATCAAATCCACTCAAAGTGTTCGGTGCGCCGGAGGAGGCGATAAAGGGGTAATGCCTTTTCTCCTAAGCGGGAGATAAAATGGCTTAGAGCCGCCACGCATCCAGTCAATTTTTGTATTTGTTTGAGGTCTTTGGGGATATCCAATTGTGACAGAGCTCGGATCTTGGCTGCTTTTGCTTCAATTCCTCTACCGGATACAATGAAGCCCAAGAGCTTCCAGGGTGGTACGCCAAAAACGCATTTTTCCGGGTTGAGCTTGATGTCATATGTTCGGAGGTTATCGAATGTGAGCCTCAAGTCGTCGACTAGGGTTTCGACATGCTTGGATATGACGACCACATCGTCTACGTATGCCTCCACTGTTTTGCCGATCTGGTTTGCCAGACATGTCTGAATCATGCGCTGATATGTTGCGCCGGTGTTTTTGAGCCCAAAGGGCATTGTGTTGAAGCAGAATGGGCCGTATGGAGTGATGAATGCCGTTGCGGCTTGGTCTGGCGCAGCCATCTTCATTTGGTGGTAGTCGGAGTATGCGTTGAGGAAACACAATGAATTGTGTCCTGCGGTAGCGTCGATAATTTGATCGATGCGAGGGAGGGGGAAGGGATCCTTTGGGAAAGCCTTGTTAAGGTCCTTAAAATCGACACATAGGCGCCAGGATTTGTCCTTCTTTGGTACCATTACTAGGTTTGCTAGCCAGTCCGGATGTTTAATGTCTCTGATGAATCCGGCCTCCGATAGTTTGGCTAGCTCCTCTCCCATGGCCTGTCTCTTGGGTTCGGTGAAACGCCGAAGAGCTTGTTTGACTTGCTTGAATCCTTTTAGGATATTTAGGCTGTGCTCGACCAGCTGGCGTGGGATTCCTGGCATGTCTGAAGGGTGCCAGGCAAAAATGTCCCAATTTTCGCGTAGGAATTCTCATAATGCGGCGTCCACATCAGGGTTTAATTGTGTCCGATGGAGGCTGTTTTTGTAGGGTCCGTTGGATGGACTTGGAATTTGACTATTTCGTCTGCCGGTTTAAAAGAGGTGGACTTGGATCTCTTATCGAGTATCACATCGTCCCTGTTCACCGTGGAGCGCAACGTAGTGAGTTCTTCTGCCGCTAGGGCTTCGGATAGTGCCTCAAGGGCAAGTGCGGCTGTTTTATTTTCGGCGCGGAAAGCTATGTCCGGGCCACTAGCGAGAGTGATAATTCCGTTGGGTCCGGGCATTTTGAGCTTCATGTACCCGTAATGGGGTATAGCTTGAAAAATTTTGAATGCCTCTCGCCCTAATAGAGCGTGGTATACGCTGCTGAATGGGGCCACTTGGAATGTGACCTCCTCGGACCTATAATTGTCCGGCGTGCCGAACACCACATCCAGTGTGATCTTTCCTGTGTAGCATGCTTCACGACTGGGGATTATTCCTCTAAAGGTTGTGCTGCTTTGCTCAATGCGGCTCCAGTCTATTTCCATTTTTCGAAGGGTTTCCTCGTAGATGAGGTTTAATCCGTTGTCGCCGTCCATGAGTACCTTGGTAAGGCGAAAGTCGTCCACTATTGGACTGAGGACCAATGCGGCTGGTGCTCGGGCTGTTCGGAATTTAGGTTAAATCCTTTGGCGTTAAAGGTAATAGCCGTGTCACTCCATGGATTTATTGTTGCTATCTGGTAGACTTCGGCAAGGCTGCGGAGTGTTCGTTTCCGCATATTATTTGATGCGAAAGTCTCGAAGACTGTTAATACCGTACTGGTATAGCTGGGCTGGTGCTCTGGAGCTAAAAGCTCTTCGCCACTTTTGGCCACCTGCCGTAGTATCCAACATGATCTAAGGCTATGAGTTGGAGTGGCGCCCTCTGTGCTATGAATTTTGCAGGGTCCATTGAGCCATCCCTCCAGTACAGTTCCATGCCCTTTGGGGGGGAGGGGGTTTTGCTTTTTGGTATGTAACCCAGTTGCCTGGTGATGATGCACCCTTTTATTTCAGACTAGGGGCGTATTCGGGGCCGGATTATCCCAAAATTTGATTTCGGTTTTCCAGGCGCTCTCCATCGCGCAGTACTTACGTACTATGGACGCCAAGTCAGCGAAGCGTGTAATGTTACGACGACTTATGGCGTTTAGGATTCCCTTGTCCGTGCAATTATTGCAGAAGAATGAGATTGTGTCCTCCTCGCGGCAATCCTTTATCCTGTCCATAACCAGGAGGAATCTGGCCCAGTAATGATGTACTGTTTCACCGGGCTCTTGCCGGGTTTGGGATAGATCGCTTATGTTCGGGTGGGCGGGTGGAATTAAATTCCGAACCCCGTCCGATCTAAGATTCAGGGCCCAAGAAGTTTCTGAACTTGGAAGCTTGGGTTCTTGGAGGTTTTCCAATGAATCTAGCCCGCTGCCTGACTTTAATTTCAGGGCTTGAGTGGTGTCCTCCCCTCCACGGGAATCCGGCATGGAGGGGTTAGGAATCCGGACAAAGCTGGTCCTTAAGGTAGGAGAAGAGTCGCCGTATTGTTCCTCTACCACGGCAACGTGGTGGGTAGCCTGGGGAGAGTTGATCTCTCTCAGATCGGTTTTAGGACCAATCTGACCGTAGTCTGTAGCGACTCCCAGGGCGGCGATGCGATCCAAGAGCTCGTTTACGGAAGACAGCTCCATCGGATCTAACTGCTCGGCGAGTTCCGAGTTAACGTGAAGATTGCTTTCGATGACCTGGAAGTAAATGCGCACGGGCGGCCGAACAGGCGGTCATAACAAAATCGCCTAGCCGGAGAGTTTGGCCGGTGGCCAAAGCTCCTTTAGCAACGGTGCCGTCTTTAAAGACGGGATGATGCATCCTTCCTAACAGCGACGGCACAGAGGAACTCTCAATGAAAGCACCAATGTCGGTGTCAAAACCGGCGGATCTCGGGTAGGGGGTCCCGAACTGTGTGTCTAGGCGGATGGTAATAGGAGACAAGGGACACGATGTTTTTACCCAGATTCGGGCCCTCTCGATGGAGGTAAAACCCTACTCCTGCTTGATTAATATTGATGATATGGGTAGTACAAGAGTGGATCTACCACGAGATCAGAGAGGCTAAACCCTAGAAGCTAGCCTATGGTATGATTGTTGTTCGTCCTATGGACTAAAACCCTCCGGTTTATATAGACACCGGATAGGGTTAGGGTTACACAGAGTCGGTTACAATGGTAGGAGATCTACATACCCGTATCGCCAAGCTTGCCTTCCATGCCAAGGAAAGTCCCATCCGGACACGGGACGAAGTCTTCAATCTTGTATCTTCATAGTCCAGGAGTCCGGCCAACGGTGATAGTTCGGCTATCCGGACACCCCCTAATCCAGGACTCCCTCATGGACCCTCGGCTCAAGCAGGAGTCCTCCGCCGAGTCGAAGACGAGGATGTGGGATAGCATCATCGACGTCGAGAACAAACTGCTTAATTATGAAAAAAATTAATAAACACTTAGCAAAATTCGGCATGACCTTTGCTAAAACCAGGACATATCGAGCGCCTGAAATTTGCCAGAAGGTATCGACATTTCTGGCAAAACATAGACCACTCGGTTAAACAACTAAGATTGTGACATGTTCAAAATATGACATATAACAGGAATAATTGTTTTTACTACAAAAATAACAACAAATGTGATAGTTCAAAATATGATCCTAAGATTAACTAGCTAGGGTTCATACTACATTATCCTAAGATTCATACTACATTATCCTAAGATTAACTAGCTAGGGTTCATACTTCGTTATCCTAAGATTAAACAACTAAGATTAAACACCTAAGATTAAACAACAAACCTACATTATCTTAAGATTCATACTACATTATCCTAAGATTAAACAACTAAGATTAAACACCTAAGGTTAAACAACTATGATTAAAACCTACATTATCTTAAGATTCATACTACAATATCCTAAGATTAACTAGCTAGGTTTCATACAACATTCTCCTATGATAAAATTACTAAAATTAAAAACCTAAATTTTTCAATTGCTAGGGTTCAAAAGAAACTAGGGAGGTGGAGGAAGGAGGGAGGAGGATGTACCTCTCGGTGGAGGAGGGCCGGCTGAGGCGGAGGCAGGCAGCCTGGGGCCGGGCGGCCGGCGGGGAGGAGGCCGACGCTGGGGAGGGCGGCCGGCAGGAAGAGGGGGGCAGTGAGGCGAGGCGGCCGACGAGGGAGGAGGGGCAGTGCTGGGGTCGGCAGCGTGCGGGGGTCGACGACGGCGCGCGGTGGATTGAGGGAGGAGTATGGAGTGTGTGAGTGAGCCAGCGCGGGTAATGGGCCAGCGCTACTGCTAAGCCCACTAGCTGTAGCGCCGGCGCACATCACACGCTACAGCTAAGTGGCCTGCCCTTTTGGCCCCGGCGGCCCGCTAAACAGAAGCGCGGCCTGCGCCAACCAGTGCTGCTTCTATTCAGTAGCACTAGCCCCCGTTTTGGCCGGCGCTACTGGTACATACCAGTAGCGTTGGCGCCCAAACAGGTGCTACTGCTAAAATTCTATGTATAAGCATTTTCCTAGTAGTGTGATAGTGAAATTTCCAATTCTGTTAATGATCTCCTTGATTTGGAAGCGGAAAGCGCTTTAGAAACGATTCGAAACTTAGCAGCGGTAAAACCCATGAATGATGCAGATATTGATGCGTTGGGGGTCAGAGTGCTCGATAATTTTTGTGCGGATCTTGCACCATCCATTCCTGAGTCTGAGGAAGAGGATGCCACTGTAGATGATGCAGTAATTCGATCCACTGAACCCGGTTGTGAGGACCGTGTGGAGGATCTAAGCAAACCTAAATGCAAGTGGAAGCGGAAGATTGATCCTTCTTCAGCGGTACATAGGAGTGCAAGGATCCATACTACTAAAAAATTTCATGATGAAGTATGAAATGAATCTTTTGGAATAGTAGAGGTCTGAAAGACTTATCTAAAAGAAGGTTTCTTGCAGATGCGTTTATTGAGCATGGATTGGATTTTATTGCTCTCTCGGAAACTGGTAGAGATAATTTTGCGCCCCAGTTTCTTAATACTTTATCGGGCGGTGTCTATTTCGATTGGCACTGCCTGCCTCCGCGAGGAAGATTGGGTGGGATCTTACTTGGAGTGAGATGCGAATCGCTGGAAGTCCGAAGTGTAGTGATGGGTGACTTCGCGGCTAAGTTTCGGGTTAGGTCCAAAGCTGATGGGTTTAACTTGGCTCTGGTGGCGGTTTATGGTGCCGCGCAGCCCGAGCTTAAACTAGAGTTTTTGGCGGATCTTGTTCGAATTTGCGGCTCTGAGAAGCTCCCAATTTTAGTTGTGGGTGACTTTAATATCATTAGGAGGAGAGAGGAAAAAAATAATGAAATTTTTTACGGCAAATGGTCGTTTACACAATTATTGAAAGCTTCGATTTGAGAGAGATAGAGCTTTCCGGTAGAAAATTTACTTGGGCTAATGCGTTGCCAAACCCGACATTTGAGAAGCTGGATCGAGTCCTGGCGAGCGTCGAGTGGGAACAGAAATTCCCTTTGGTAACGGTCCAGGCTCTCTCGCGCGGAATTTCTGATCACACACCTTTATTCGTGGACTCGGGTGAGCCGAACCAAATGGGAAAGAAAAACTCCTTCTGATTCGAGCTGGCATGGTTTGAACGTGAAGGCCTCTCGGATCTGATAGCCAGGGAATAGGCTAAGGATGCAGGAGGTAGGACTTTTGTTGAGCGATGCCAGAATAAGATCAGGCATTTTAGAAGTTTCCTAAATGGGTGGGCTAAGCACATTAGTGGGATTTATAAGGCTGAAAAGGAAAGGCTCCTTACACTTATTCAGTCCCTAGATTTAAAAGCCGAGTCCACAATTTTGCAAGCCGCGGAGCTTCATGCTAAACTAGAAGCGGAGATGAGGTTGAAAGAGCTTCTCCGTGAAGAGGAATTAAAGTGGGCGTTGCGGGCTAAGGTCCACAAAGTTGTCCAGGGGGACGCGAACACTCAATTCTTTCACTTGATTGTTAATGGAAAGCACACAAAAAAAAGAGAATCTTTCACCTTGAACAAGATGAAGGAACTATTCTAGGACAAGATAACCAAAAATTATACATAACCGAGTACTATAAGCAGTTGTTTGGGCCTCCGTAGGATAGTTGGGTGTCCCTGGATGAGTCCAGAATTGAGGATGTGCCTCAAGTCACTGCTGATGAGAATGATATTTTGGTTGCCCCGTTCTCCGAGAAAGAGGTGTTTGAAGCTATTGCGTAGATGAAAAACAATAAGGCTCCAGGGCCGGATGGATTTCCGGTGGAGTTCTACAAAAAGTGTTGGCATATTATTAAGGGGGATTTGTTACCAATGTTCAATGATCTTTTCTCTGGACAGCTTCAGTTATTTCACTTAAATTTTGGAACAATAACTCTGCTTCCTAAGAAAATGGAGGCTGTGAGAATTGAGCAGTTCAGACCGATCTGCCACCTCAATGTTAGTTTCAAAATTTTCACCAAGGTTGGGACTAATAGGATTACACAGATTGTGCATTCTATGGTGCAACAGTCCCAAACTGCTTTCATGCCGGACAGAAACATCCTAGAAGGGGTGGTGGTCCTTCATGAAACGCTCCACGAAATTCACACGAAAAAATTAGATGGAGTTGTTTTTAAGGTGGATTTCGAGAAAGCGTACGATAAAGTCAAATGGTCATTCCTTCAACAGGCCTTGTGTATGAAATGTTTCGATGAAGCCTGGCGACGACAGGTAGAATCATTCACGCAAAAAGGGAGTGTTGAAATTAAAGTGAATGACGACATAGGTCATTATTTCCAGACACATAAGGGCCTGACACAAGAGGATCCGATGTCTCATATCTTGTTCAACATTGTAGTTGATATGTTGGCAGTTCTGATAGGAAGGGCTAAAGAGGCTGGTCAGGTGGGTGGCTTGGTACCTCATCTAGTTGATGGAGGTGTGTCTATCCTACAACACGCCGATGATACGATCATCTTTATGGAGCATGACTTGGCCAAAGCGAGAAATTTGAAGTTGGTGTTATGCTTATTTGAACAATTGACCGGGTTAAAGATTAACTTTCACAAAAGCGAATTGTTTTTCTTTGGTATAGCCAATGACGAACAAGAGGCATATAGGCAATTGTTTGGGTGCGAATTGGGGACTTTACCTTTTACTTACTTAGGTATACCAATCCACCATCGTAAGCTGACAAATAGAGAATGGAAGTGCATCGAGGACCGCTTTGAAAAGAAACAGAGTTGCTGGAAGGGCAAGCTCATGGCTTACGGAGGCCGATTAATTCTGATAAACTCGGTTCTCACGAGTATGCCTATGTTTCTTTTGTCGTTCTTTGAAGTCCCAGTTGGAGTTAGGAAAAGACTGGACTTCTATAGATCACGATTCTTCTGGCAGAGCGATGAGTTAAAACGAAAAAACTGACTCGCCAAATGGGATATCATCTGTCAACCGAAAGACCAAGGGGGTCTTGGTATTTAGAATCTTGAGGTCAAGAACAGATGTCTTCTCAGCAAGTGGTTGTGGAAGTTATCGGTAGAGACTGATGCCACTTGGGCACAGATCCTCCGTAGCAAGTATCTTCACTCTAAAACTTTGTCCCAGTTGACAGCAAGGCCGTCTGACTCACCTTTTTGGAAAGGGCTTATGAAAGTCAAATTAACCTTGTTTAATAGGACAAAGTTTATTATTGGCAACAGTGCTAGCACGTGATTCTGGGAGGATACTTGGCTCGGAGAGACCCCTCTTGCCACTCAATACCCGTCTCTGTATCGAATTGTTCAACGACGTGAGGCATTCGTTGCAACAGTACTTCAATCCGCTCCCCTTAATATTTAGTTCAGGAGGACACTAGTTGGCAATCATTGGGAAGAATGGCTTCATCTAGTAGGTAGACTGATGGAGGTTCAGCTATCTCAACAGCCCGATAAAATTACGCTGGAAGCTGACTAGGTCTGGAGAGTTTACAGCTAAATCAATGTATGTTGATGTTATCAATTCAAGCTCGATTCCTAGTTCCAAACATGTTTGGGCTGTCAAAGTTCCTTTAAAAATCAAAGTGTTTATGTGGTTTATTCATAAATAAGTAATATTAACCAAGGACAATTTGGCAAAGCGTAATTGGACAGGACCTACTAGGTGTAGTTTCTGTGATCGGGATGAAACTATCAAACACCTTTTTCTTGATTGCCCGTTAGCTAAAGTTCTATGGCAGACAGTCCATATTGCATTTAATATTACTCCACCGAGTTCTGTCAACACGTTTGTTGGAACGTGGCTCAACGGGATAGAGCCCGAAACAGCGCGACACATTCGCGTAGGAGTCTGTGCTTTATTGTGGGCAGTCTGGAACTGCAGAAATGATTTGGTTTTCAACAGAACAACAAATATTCATTTTTTGCAGGTTATTTTTCGAGCCACTGCGTCGATCCGTATGTGGTCGCTACTCACTCCGACGGAGGCCAGGGAGCGTTTGTTTACTGGGTATATCCGCTGGGAGATGTTAGCTCGGGATATCTTCAACCGGTTTGGATGGCAGTCATGTAGTAGGATAGGCAATTAGTTTACCTATCTCCCTTAGGCCAGCCGGTTGTGGCTAGTTTATTTTTGGGCCTTTTGGCTCTCTGTGAGCTCTCGTTTATTTTCTTTTGAGACCTTAAGACCTTATTGAACCTATTTGCTTATTTAATAAGTTGGCTGCATGCATCGTTCTGATGCAGAGGCCGGGGAGTCCCTCAATAACCGGGATGAAAATCCTGGTTCAAGCCATCTTTGGCTCGACATGGCGGCAATGACACAAGGACAATTATCTCTTCTTGAAGACGTTGTCATGGAAGAAGTCGACTTAGTCCTAGGTGTTTATTTCATATCTTGTAATGGTTCAATCGCAGTTGTTTTCATTTTGTTCTCTGCTTCATAATTAATAAAATTGGTTGTGTGCATCATACTAATGCAGAAGCCAGGAGTTTCAACCTCCTTTTTAGAAAGAAAAAAGAGTGAAACTGTTTGGCCACAGACAACAACAATGGCGGGTAGTGGAGTATCCAACCCTGATTGGAGCGTTACGTCAGCTATGGGTAAATGAGCTCCTCGGTCACCAGCCTCCTGACTAGCTTTTATAACATATCAGATGCAAGATTGATCAATAAAGATATCTTACTTTTTATCCCTACTAAGGATATCAGGAGGATCAACTTTTCATACTTCTACGTAAACATTTTATTAAACATATTGAATTAAAGACCGAACTAATACATCATCTCTACTTATTTAGCATTCATGGTATTTCACAATGGAAGTATTTTTCTCCGAAATGCAGAACCCCTGGTAACCATACTAGTAAAACTAAAGTCCAAGATGAATTTAGAAGGCTGTAAGTCCTGATGGTATGTTAAAATAGAAATAGATGGTATTTTTCGATTAATTTGTTCTTACCAATGCATAAAACTGATCTATACAACCGAGGTAGAATCCCACCCCCATTATGTACCTATGAGGATGTACATAAGAAAATCAAACTAGTTCACAATGGAAAAACATTATAGTGCCAAACCAGAGGAAAAATGAATAAATATGGAGGAAAGTCAATTCGTAGACGACACCGCTATCCATGCTCAAGAAAACAACTGTGATGATTTCCTACGATTGTGCGGGCGTTGCTCCACCAACTGTTAGTCCTTCGCACATAAGCATATTTGGCATGTCCACATGGCACATAGACACAAGTACCGAGTTTCGTGCCTAGTAGACATGCCATGTAGGTGGCATAGATCCTATGATGATACATTTTGGTCATATCGGTCAGAAATATGTCCACAAACAATGCTATACATCGTAATGACCATTTTGTGCATTGGAATTACAACTATTTGACACAAATGGTCACTACAATTTCAGGGTTGTACCCTCTAAAATCCTCCCTGGCTATTTTTCAAATTTTGGTCAGAAATCTATGACCAATTTGACCACGGTCACTAATTTGTGTCATAAATAGCCATATTTCTTGTAATGTGTTCAAGCATAGAACATGTATGGAAAGTTGGAAACAAAAAGAAAAATCATAAGTATATATCGTGCAACGGGAAGAAATTTTCCTCCTATCAAAGATCATGTCATCTATGCTTATGCAGAACAACCAAAAATGTGTCACAGCGACAGTAAAGATCCTGCCCTATATTGTAACAATACCAATGGACCGATTACCAACAAGTTTAGATCACCCTAAGGGGACACAAGTTGGACACTACCCAAACCATAGACCATATCCCCCAAGCAAACTTGCATGGAAAGAATGCTCGATTGTCCAATAACTGTTACAAAATAAATCTTTCTAACAAAAAGTCACTTTGGAGTAGTAGCTCTAGTGAGCCCTATATTTTTAATAGTTCCAAAATATTATTATACATCCATGTGAACATGTAGAATTCTTTTCAGAATTTTTTTAAACTCTCCAATACACCTGGGCTCTAAAAATCCACACTCTCTTTTTAAGCATATTTTACAATTTGAAAGTATATGAATTGCATGTTTTATACTTTGCTGAAAAAAGATTTAGGTAGGAAAACACATAAAAAGACAACTGATTACTCGAAAGATACATTCAGTGGACTGCATTAGTTTAATTTATCTTATTATATTCTTGGGTGCCTTTTCTATTCACCATCGCCGACAACAACTGCACGCTGCAGCAACGTAAACATCACAACACCTAGTGACATCAAAATGAAGAACTTCAACTGGAGTTTGGTCCTAGAGGACTTGCAGTGCATCGTGAAGTTGCGCAACTTTGTTTCCTTGTGCTTTCCAATCCTACCATGTGTCATGTGTTCTTGAATGGCGTCACACAACATCTTTCGATGTGCTTTCAAATCCTACCATGGTACATGTGTTCTTGGTTGGCATGGTGTATGCATCCCAGGCCCAGCTACATACCTCAGGCCCATGTTCGGACATTTTTGGTGCACACCAGACACACCATAACAAGTCAAGACTCCACTACATCCCAAAAGACTGGCATGAAGGAGTTTGGCACTATTCTTTATAAGGTAGTCCTAGCCTCCTCCGGTAACCAAGGTGGGACTAAAGCCACTGGCTATGCCCAATAACCATCAGCCTAACAGACAAGGAAGCACACCGCTCCAATTGATCAAGTTTGGGCCCAAGGCCAGTACTTCAAATATCCATCTTACCCATATGGACCAATAGCATACTAAATTTGTGTTGGACTGGATTGGCATGCCACTTGTGAAAGAAGGAGGTGACGTCGGATTAATCATCTTGCAATGTGTCTTCTCAACCAGTGATAAACAAACAGTCGTAGGAAAACCATCATTGATGCAGAATATTTCAAGATAACCTTCGTAGCTCCCAGCGCCACATCTCTCTTTGCATTTTTTTTGCAAGAAAACATCCGATCTATTCATCTTCAATCATGACAGTATAGCAAACAACAGCAATAATAAAAATTATATCTAGATTCATAGACCACCTAGCGACGACTATAAGCACTGAAGCGAGCCGAAGGCACGCCGCCGTCATCGCCCTTCCCTTGCCGGATCAGGACAAAACTTGTTGTAGTAGGTAGTCATGAAGTCGTCGTGCCAAGGCCCCATAGGACCAGCACACCAGAACAGCAACCGCCGCTGATGAGGAGTAGCATAGATAAGAAGGATCCAACCTGAAGACATACGAACGTCAACGAATGACGAACAGGTCCGAGCTAATCCACTGTAGGCAGATCTACCGGAGACACACCTCCACACGCCCACCGATGATGCTAGATGCACCACCGGAACGGGGTTTAGGTAGGGAGAACCTTATTCCATCTTCAGGAAGCCGCCGTTGTCTCGCCTTCCTGAGCACTGCATTAATCAGACAAAACCATAGTGCTGCCATCATGTCAATCCTTTTTATAGTTGAGTACCACAGCGAAGGTCCATCATGCTACTCTTGTATAGAATGTGTCATTAAATCAGAACTACCCTATTTTCCAATGGTTCCTAACCAAACATTTCAAAAATTTGTGCCTCAATGCTATTTTAACTGGATACTCCACGGTCTTGCTCCAAACATAGTACCCTCAGAAAAGATAAAAAATGTGACCGTATATATTATGAGTAATTTCATGATGCTTCAATCTCAATTCATTAATTGTTAGGAGTGGGTTGGAGTCATGATTGCGGCATTGAAATTTGACCCGCTATTGCTGGTTGCTCTCCAAAGAGCAAACCTAAATTTTTCTCTCTCCTCATAGTTTCTTAAATTCACATAAATATGCACTAAACGCATAATCTACCCCCGTCCCCACCAAAAAAATGTAGGCATATATAGTCCGCTAAAAGTACTACGGTTCTTCACGTTCAGAAGAGTATGTCTAATATAAAAGTGTGCAAACATTTCATGTAGATTTTTCAGTGATAAACATTTCAATTATATTCTTCTCAACACAGTACAAACATAGACGCTCCTACATATGCACATACGCTCAACCCTATAAACGCTTGCACGCACAGCCTACCCCTATGAGCACCTCCGAGAGATTCAGCCGCACATCATCTTGAGATTAACAAAGTCGCCTTAGACGCCTTCGTAGTCCATGGGAATGTCTCCTCCCACTGTACACATAAAGCTGGAAAGCCTGAAATAAATTCAGTAAAATGCGAGCACCAATGTCAAGTCTAGGACTTCAACCTTGATGGGTTGGTGGCACGTGGAGAAGAAACAGGGGCACCCCTATGTCTCACTTGAGTCGAGACAATAGGATGTGGCAGCCACCCCTGGCCCAGCACAGACACGGGCTTTCAACACTTTTTTTCCTTTTTCATATTTTTCATTCTTTTATTTTACTTTTTCTTGTATTTGAAATATTCTTAATTTATGAATTATAAAATCACTTTATATACAAAAGTTAAAATTGTTAATCATGGACTTAAAAATATTAATTATGTATGTATACAAAAATGTAAAAAGTGTGAGAAAACCATAGAAGTTTTAGTTTTAAAATTTCCAATATTTAAGAAACAAATTAACCAAGTATATAAAATGTTAAATTTTATAAAGAAAATATTTCTGATATATACAAAAAATGTATACAAAACTGTATAATGTGTGCAAAAATTAGAAATAAAATATGTATGTTTGAAAAAAATATCATGTGTTTGTACAATGTTAAACATGTATATATAAAAGTTCCTGATGTACACAGAAAATGTACAATGTTTATAGGAAAAAAGTACAAATCAAAAAATATAAGTTGTTAAAAATGTTAATGTTAACCATGTAGTTAGAAATGTTAACATGTATAGAATTTTTTTTTTGATGTATACGAAAAATGGACGAAGAAGCAATGTGAACCGAAAAAAGGAGGGTCCCCATAAGGGGTCTGGCCACACGATTCATGTCGTATCTAAGAGAACCAGTCCAGAGGTCTACGGGTGGGCAAAACAAGTAACGCCCACATGCCCGGTCGTTTGTCTCGCGGTCCCTCCCACACTTCTATGTGTGGGCAAAAATAGATAATGCCCACACGCCCAAACGTCTGGCCTCCTACCTCACGGTCCTGCACGCCCCCCGTGAACAGTCACCATGCGTCCCCGCATTTGCCATGGTCCGGACCCTCTTCCATGTTCGTTTAATTGCAGTTGCTATGTTGCTGAACGATACAGTTGCCATGGTTGCTCAACTGCAGTTGCCATCTCAGTTCAAGTGCCAGATGCCATTTTTGGACAACTGTAGTTGTTGCCATCTATGGTCTGGTCTACTACAGTTGCCATGATTTAAAAAAAGTACGAGTTGCCACCTACTAACATTAGGCAGTTGCCATGTAGCACTACAAAAAGACATGACAAAATAACATGTTCGGGTAAAGAGAGAGTTGTCATCTGCTTACAAGCACACTAGGGCAGTTGACATGTACCCTGCAAAAACACATGGCAACTGACAGCTTTGGGTGTGGGAGAGGAGACGGGCGTGTGGGCGAACTGATAAATGCCCACATACCAGCCCCTCTGCGTGCATGAAAACTGGCATGTGGGAGAACTACAAAATACCCACACATCAGCCCCTCCACGTGGTGAAACGGACGTGTGGGCGACCGGATGAATGCCCACACACCAGCCCAATCCTACATGGCATAAAAAATCTGACAAAACCTGTCAAGATTCGTGCAAACACAAACGGATGTTGATCCATGCATGTGGGCGAGATACAAACTCCCACAAATGTGGGCGTTTATCTTTTCCCAAAAAGAAACTAGTAAAAACAAAGATAGAGAAACCAAAAAATTAGCAAAAGCAGAAGAAACCAAAAAGAATAAAGAAAAAATACAGTGAAATAAAAGAAAAACCGATAAAGACTATGAAAACAATGAAGAAAGACGATGACAATAACAGAGAACCAATGTAAAATACATGAAATCCAAAAAAAAAGGAAAAAAGGGGAAAAACACACACACAAGCCGCAAGTAGAACGAGCGACTAATCCTGCTAACGGGCCGGCCCATATTCACGAACTCTTCAGGCGAGACAGAAGCTAGGCTCCCGTTAGGCGAGATATAGCTCTCGCGAAGAATCACAGCATCTTACCTACCACAACAAGCACTAACACGGCTCGCCTGCTGGGCAGCGCCTATTGAGTCGGCCCAGTAGCTGCGGCTCGCCTGCTGACGCCATGTTACTTCATTTGTCACCCTAAATTTTTGCTTTGTTTTGTTTTTGACTTCCCTCTTTTATTCAAATTTTTACTTATTTATTTATTTTGGCACGATGTTTATATTCAGAAAATATTCTAAATATATGTATTACAAAAACATTTTACATAAGATTTACAAAAAATAATCACGTATTAGGAAAATTTTAGACATGAATAGAAAATGTTTAATGCGTATGAAAAATATAGAATAACAGTAATCAAGTTTGCAAAAAAAATGTTAATCATGAGTACATGTTGTTCGGAGACTACAGCGACATCTGATCAACGTGGTTGTGCTACTGAACCTTGAGGAAGCATGTATATGCAACCCGCTGTGAGACTGTGAAATGCAGCTTGAAATGCTAAGGTGCCCAACACTGGATGATATCCCCGTAGCACAACGTTGGGAACTCGTCCGAATGACACTGGATCGATTCATACTATTATGCCCCCCGATGACTCCTAATCATACACTAATGCCGCGTACCACAATCCATGTAGTGCCTCCAAGATTTCTCTTGCATAAGTAATCTTTGTGAATAACCTTCTAAACGATGCAGACGGTCCCAAATACAGTACATATGTAGTGCTCAGCAGATATGTGATCCCGTGAAGAACTCCTCTTTCATGTATTTAAAGATGGCACTCACCACCATTGAGCAACAAATCAGGTGAAATACTCTAAAGTAATTATGAAGGCGACAAACAAGGACATCTACTGCTTCCTTGCTTGTCTGTCATTGTTATGACCTCTTGAACACGCTACTTAAATATTCAAACGTTACAGCTATGTCTTTGGTGCTCCTAAGGCCCCCCGTTTCCTAGTTCCCAACCGATAAATATCAAACCATTTCAGTGAAATTCCTCCCTATTGTCGGATATAACCTCATCATGGACACCCAGTGGCGGAGCTTGACATGAATACATGGGGGGCCAAAGATTAAAAAAAAATGTTTGCTCCGATTCAAGCAACTGGTAAACAAATATGTGGTGCAAGCAATAAGAAATTCCCGATTAGATCAAATGAATAGGCATACTACATGATTGTTATATTACTAATCAAATTCATACTGGGAAACCACAAGAAATTCCAAATTTTGCTGACCCCAATTTGACTCGTACATGCAACATTGCTGCAGACGATTCAGTAGTTTAAGGTTGCAAGCACAGGGCACTTCAAAAAACTTGTGGCTAAATTCATACGGGGCTGGGCGGACGGCTGCGACGGGGTAGCCGGCCGGGTGCCCAACTCGACATAACCGGGCAGTGGCGAAGAGCAGAAGATGATGACCTCAGGCGCACCCTTGTTTCCCTCCTCGGCGGCGGGTTGTTTGCCAGCGGCATGCTCAGATCACAGGCGAACTCCTCCTCGATGTCGGTGGCAAGGCCACTGGTTCACGGATGGAGCACGGAGTAGCCATGCCTGAGCGTGGTTGGGAAATAGGGACAGAGGTGGAGCAGCCGAACTAGTGCTTACAGCATGTGATGTTGCGAAAATGGGGCTGTGCGTGCATGTGAAACTGAATTGGCTGAAAGCCGGTGGGGTTCACTACTACCTGGTAAAAGTATAATTTCATTTGGTTTGGTGGGGCCACGGCCCCCTCAGCCCATGGTTTTCACTTTCAGTGAGATTTCGGTGAAATTCACTGAATTTCAGTAATTTCAGCAGACACTGAAATATTACGTTTCGGCCAAAATATTTCAGCAATTTCAGTATAGCACAACAATTCCAATATTTTTCAAAATATATTTTAAATTTTTCAAATTTTTAGTTGAATTCTAGTGAATATTTCGGTCATTTGGCTGAAATGAAAACTGAAATCACTGAATTTCAGTGATTTCGGTTGGTGCTGAAATTTTTCTGAAACTGAAATTGAAAACCATGCCTCAGCCTTACATGTAGCTCCGCCGTTGCTGGGTGGCGGTGGCGACGGCTGCGATGGCAGCCACCGTGGCCGCCACCACGAGGAAGACGGCCAAGGTACCGCCAACGCCGGGCAGGACCGCGAAGATGGCGGGAAGCAAGCCTGCTCCGAGCAAGGCCGCAACCTCCAGCATGAACTCGAGCGCCCTTTGACCGCCGGTCGAGTCGAGCGGGCCGGCGAGAAGCTCGCCAATCAGCAGGTTGACGGCCCCGAAGGTCATGGCGGAGAACGCCATGCGCGCGATGCTGGCGCGGGCCATCTCCAGGTGGTGGTCTTTGGTCGACAGGAGCGCTTGAGTGATGACAGCGCCGGTGAGCAGCCCTTTGGCCGCGGCTGCCAGGAGGCGGCTCGTCCGGCCTTCATCGATCCTCCGTTCGCAGGAAAAGCTGCTCGGCGTGGTGAGCTGGGCGTGCGCTGGGCGTGAACTCGCTTGTTTTGGTCTTGATCTGGGGACGCAGGGTCACGGCCATATATAACTTTTAGTCCTCATTCTCTCAACGATTGATACTAGGAATAAACACAATGCCCAGATGTAGTGTTTCGTGTAACTGCACGACTTTAAACAAGGAGAGGTTCACAAAAATGTATGCAGTGCCTTGGGTGAATGCATGTGGCCTGTTGGGAAATAGGAACAGAGACGGAGCAGCCGAACAAGTGCATACAACATGTGATGTTGCTAAAATGGGCTTGTGCGTGCATGTGAAACTGAATTGGCCGTAAGCCGGTGCCCCCTCGGCCTTACATGTAGCTCCGCTGTTGTAGACACCTACTAGTCTATGTTCTGAACTAGGCATATTATATCTTTGGTATAAGGATAGAGATACAGTACAACTGTAGGAGGTTTTTGGGTTTTTTTTATATAAATATTTTTACGGGGAGGTTACTAAGTGTGCTTTTAATTATGAGCATATCTGGTTTCCTTTTCCTTTTTCCATTATCAGATTATTCTCTTATGCTCAGCTCATCGCAAATGAAATCATGTGTTGACAGTGATAAAAGTGTTACTATTATGTACTTTTCCACATCACATGAGTTTCTTACTCAATCTTTATTGCCATATACCTGACAGTAATAAGAAAAAAGAGAAGGGAAGCGGAAATGAACAAAAAACTAAAAGAAAATTAATAGAAAAAGTCAGTATTAAAATGGGAAGCGTAAGATAAAACTGGAAAACAGAACAAAATAAAATCTCATGTAGGCGGCTGTGACCAATCTGTGAGCATATCTCATTGCAGGCCAATGCCCTCTCCGACTCACGGCGGGCAATAGATAGCATGTTCGATGATATTTCGTGTAATTTTCAACGTTCTAATTTTATTGATCATTTCTTTGAAACAAAAATGAGCACATGTGGTTCGGTGTAAAAAATTCCCTTTTAAGTTTTTCAATTTTCCTTATTGATGCTAGAAAGTATTTCCCAAGTTTGTAGAACATAATGCTAGATCATTTACACCAAATTGTGAGGCTTTCATTACGAATTGGCCGACCATTGTCTGTGATCAAGTTCCGATACCATGGAATCATTTGCACATTATTAAACTATGGCACTTGCAAGGAATTATTAAAAATATATAGTAATCTTTAGTATGGAATTCATACTCCAACCGATTTATCTAAAACTCCGAACTGATAGAGAGAGGCATGCAGTATATTTCAACATTCCCCCTCATGTTCCCTTAAACGTGGGAACAATGTAGGCCACATGATAAAATTTTCACTATTGCACTGACAGTGTCTTGAACTCAAGACCTCTTGTCTCTAATAACCTACTGAATTTATGCTCCAACCAATTTATCCATAATACCTACTGATGGAGAGAGACGGGCAATATATTTCAATACTTATATTGGCTTCGAACATTGATTGATGCAAAAGCTAAGGGTGATCGTCAAAACCAACAGTAATATTTACACTTTAGAAAAATCTCTATAACATTAAAAAATAGTGCTCCCATATTTTCTGGATATTCTTTAAATTAAATGGGAAAAAATTGAAGCATCGGATAGTAGATATTCTCTGCCTGCCCAACTAGTTGGTCCGCCAAGAGCACATATAGTATTGGTCCAGTCTAATTATGCTAAATACATTCAAGATTAATGAGTGATCATAGCCATAGAATTCTACACTCGTCGGACCCAAATCGGTGAAAACTTCCTAGTGGCCACATCCTAGTGCACGCAACTTATGCTCCGCCACAAACTTGCCTGCCCGTTGTAACCTGGAGTTCTCCTTCTGGGCAACCATTCCTCACTCACCCCCTCTGCGTGAGGAGCATCCCCTACGGCAAGGCTGGTGTCATTTCTCTGCAGGTAGTGAATATGTGAGCATTGGATCCTCGGGTTATAGCCAAGGCAGGGCCACCATGTGTTCTACACAGATGGAGAACGTGCCGAATGAAATCTGTGATGTGAGTGCCCTTGTTTAGTGCTTCCTCATTGACTTCTAAATTTTAATTCTCGATTCTTGTTTCCACTATAGCTTGTTTATATATAGAATGGATTTTGTTGCCGAAGTAACTGCGTTGGTCAAGTTATATTTTGAAACCGTAGGTCAAGTTATTGATCAGAATTAATAACATTGTTCAATGACAATTCGGCATGTGATTGAGTTAACTTTTCCATATGAGTAACTCCAAGGCCAAGCAATTCACAATACATGTCTTTTTTCATTAACACACACCCAAATGTTTGTTACTTTATATTAAAGAGACTGCGGTACCAAAAGCGAAGACGAGTCAAGGGTATCAAACCAAATAGTGAAAAGGGACAAAACAATAGAAGTAAAATACAAGTACCACCAAAAACTGAAACTAAAATCACGAATATGTCTATCTGCACTCCTTTGATAATAGTTTTTTCAATAAAAAGGAAGAGGAACGTGCACCAAAGAACAATACACATGGGATGAGTCAGAAAACTTCCGAAACAAATGTCGAACCCTAGATCTATCGGGAAACACTAGTTGAGGCCTTCCTCTGTGTCCCCATGCCCAATGTTTTTAGATGCTAATTTTTTTCATCTCCCCAACTTACCATCACTTCCTCATTACCTGAACATATATTTGCACATTTGTTAAGATACTGCTCAAGCCAATAGGAGAAGGAAGGAATACCTAAGAACAGTAGGCATGGGAGGCGTCAGGGAGACACAAAACAATCTTGGTCCCTAAATTGAGAGCACGAGAAGTCTAGGCTTTCCTCCATGTTCCCATGCGCACTGCTCTGAGATACTCATGACCTCCTTTTCCCTACTCGATCTCAAGGCCTCACGACCTAAACTTTACTTCGGTGAATTTCTTAAGCACTCAAGATGGAAAAACTTAGGTAAAAGGAAGAGGAAGGAGAACCTAAGAATGATAGGAATGGGAGGCATGGGGAAACACTGGGGCAAATATGCACCCATGGTTCTAGAGGCCCAGATGCATAGCTTTGGGTTTCCTCCATGTTCCTATCTCACCTGAAAAGTATGATTCTCAAAATTCCATAGAAAGAAGCTAGAACTTGTGAGGTATATATATATATAGGTCTCTTATGAAGTGCTCTAGAGTGTAACCACTGCTGAATCTTCTGATTGGAAGGCCGAAATAAATGAAACACACCTATATATGAATGGTGCCCCATAATGTATCAGGGAATGACACTAGGCCATGGAACATCTATTGCTATTATGGGCACCTCAACGGAGCATACAGGGGAATCTTTTGTCATTCTCAAATAAAGGAAAAGAGAATTGTCCTTGACGCTGAACTTGCATTTCCAGGAAGTGGAAAGGCAAATAAACCATATAGTTCTTCAACATATTAAATGAGAGCAAGGTGTACGAAGAGAGAACAGACCATTTGATGGAATATCACCGGAATCAAGCAAATAAATGTCAAAATTGCATAGCACTGCAGAATGCCTCAAGCTAGGGAGCATATCCTTGAATCAAATGTCTGCCAAAAAATTCCGTGTGATTTCTTTTTGTCTGACAACTTCCCAGATGTGTTGATTGGTTGAGCAAGGTCTCATATTGACTTCAGATAAGACATTCTTCTTAAACTTCCAATACTAGGTCTGGAAATACTACCATAGCAGTAATGCATTATTATGCAATATGCACATAGCGTTGACAGTGATAAAAGTGTTACTATTATGTAGTTTTCCACATCACTCGAGTTTCTTACTCATTCTTTACTGCCATATACCTGACAGCAATTCAACACGGTTGAAATTCGCTATCTTACATTCTTACCTTGGTTCACTCAGTAGTGTCCATCATCCTGTATTGACCCAAAAAAATAACCAAACAAATCCACAAACCGCCGACCATGCATTGAGTGGTCGCACATGGAGACCTTTCAATCTCTCTGTCTGATTGTTAGTTTCATACAGATGTTGATGAAAACACTCCAGGTGGCAGTGGCATCAAGTAGGAGTAGATAATCTGTCATTGCTTGACTGGGACTCGATGACACGACTAGTCATGGGTGAAAACACAAATGACAGACTGGACAAATCACACGTAGCAAGATTTACATTTCCCCCAATGTATGGTTTTCCTATTTTTTTCCAAAAAAGAGGATTACCACTAGCCTCTGCATCGAGCGATGCATACAATCATCTTTATTATATTATTCAACAAGGTCTTATAAAATAAAAACATAGATTATCCCAAAGCCAGCTACGTGATAAAAATTGTCGCCCTACCAACAAGATTGATGATGTGCCCTGACCGTGCGCTGCGCACACCAAGAAATTTGGTGGCCTCACCCAAGCCGCTCACCGGTTAGTCGAGAGCACGAACTGGTCTAGCAGACCATCAGCATGCACCACATGCGCATGATGTAGAATCCGTCACCGCCTTCCTCCACTGTATCATCTTCTGAAGCAATCAATGCACTGATCTTGCCAGACCTTTTCGCCGTCGACGACACCACAATGCCATAGAACAATATTCAATGCCGAGACCCTGCAACACCTTACTGCCAAGACTCGCCATCATCAATACTGGTGATGGCACGCCGCTCCACCATGGTCATCGCAAGACAAGAAAACGGAGACCTGTGCCTAGCCACCAAACCAATCGCTTTTCTCTCAAGTTAGTGTACAACCCCAAAGATGAGGCCCCCATGGGGGTGACGATGCAGAAACATCACCATCATCAGATCTGGAAAGCCCGAATCAGGGGTTTCCTTCGGGGCACACACGGAACGCCAATTGCCCTACAATGCCTCTAACGAGATAACGACGCCCGCGGGCCCCGCCACTTTCGCTGGCGAATTCGTGCCCATCCCGGGCTGGACCACCAGACCGACCTCTTCCCTCATCCAGCATGCCCATGGGTGACGTCGGTCACTGGGAAACTGCACGACCAGTCGCACCACCATCTGAAACAGCCACCAGGGTGAGCCATCGACGACGGAGGGGCCCTCACCGCTGCGCCGCTAAAGCCGGTCGACGCGCATGTCCAAGTCACCTGCGCCAATCTCCACCGCAACAGCATCCCAGAGTCGTGGCAAGGATGCCCCCGCCTTCATGATCCCTTGCCTTGGCTTTGCCCGGCGCAGAACCGGTGGAGGCGAGGATAGTGGCGATGGCGGCTAAAAGCCCTAGATCGGATCAGTCGGGAGGGAGGAAATCCGGAGGGAGGGGGTCGAGGATAGAGGTGGCGGCGGCTCCAGGAGGGCGTGTTGATTACACAATCTGGTAGTGTTGTCATGGAAAGCAGGCGAACAAAAGAACAAAACCTCGTGTATTCGGTTTTTTTAGCAATAAGACTTCCAACATGTTCTATCATGACTGTTACCCCTGGACCTGATGAACTTGCACAGACGCACATGGAAGAATTGCACGAGATGTACATGAGATTTTTTATTTTCCCCAACCCGTGGGCTTCAGTGGTTACCTTATCACGACCATGATCAGTCGGGCGGTCGTCCATGATCATGACCATGCATGATGTCAACATCGGTCACAAAGACGAAAGAAAGGACAGCAAAGCCGACTCAGCCAGTCACTCTACTGATGGGAACCTCGCAAACGACTCAAATTTGATTATTCCAACAGCGAACTCCGTAGCAGTGTGGGATAAAAAGCACTATAGTATTTCCCCATGCCTCCTAGTCCAACCATATTTTTTTTATCCAAATGGCTTCGTCAAAGGGAGCTCATGATCTTATCTGCACACACAGTGTAATAAGTCGCCACCGTGTCTATAAGATAAACAGGGTAACTGTATATGTGTTTATATAGGGAAGTTCTCTTACGCTACCGTTGAATCGATACCGATCATTTATGATCTCCGATCTAGCAATCACGACTTAGATGTACGGGCTTATGAGTGCAACCATTGAGAGACACTAGCACGAGATACTTACAATTAGATGGCAGTCCAATAATAAAATAGGTGTTTAGTCATCTTGTCCTGTTTGTACCAGCTGTGGCGATTTTTATTGGGCCAATTCCAGTTCTACCCCTAACTCGAACCCACTACTCAGTTTTGCCCCTAATTTTCAGGTATGCTCAGTTTTGCCCCTCCGCCGTTAGTGTCACTTATACAAATGCCCTTTTGCGCCGTTACCGTCCGGTCAAAGTACTTTCACCATCCAGAAAAAATAGAAAAAAAATCAAAAAATATGAAATTTGGTGGGATCGAAGATAGTCATGTCCGCAAGGCGCGTGCACATTTTTGTGTTGGTTGGATATTCCGGGAGCACATGGCAAAGGAAAACAAAAATAATTTATGCCTATGAACAATAAAGTTGAAAAAAAGCAAAAAAGTTCTAAAAAAATTGAATTTATTTGGCGGCAAAGAAGCTTGAGTGCACAAGGTGCTTGCAAGTCTTGGTGATCAAATGACGTACGAGGCGCTCTAGAGAAAAAAATGCATTTTTTCAATGTTTTTTTGAGCTAAAATTTGTTTTTTTCTCCACGAGCTCCTACGATGTCCAAACACAACAAAAATGTGCACACATCTTGCGCACCTGAATATCTTCAGTCCCATGAAATTTCTTTTTTTTAATTTGTTTTCTATTTTTTTGAATTTATTGTTTGCATGCATACAAAATTTATGTTTTCCTTTGCCACGAGCTCCGAGGGTGTCTGAACGGCATGAAAATTTGTACACGCCTTGCAGACATGAGTATCTTCGATCCCACAAAGTTTCAACTTTTTTTAATTTTTTTTGCTATTTTTTCAGGACGGCCAAAGACCTTTGACCGGATGGTAACGACAGAGAAGGGCATTTCTATAAGTGAAACTAACGGTGGAGGGGCAAAACTAAGCATACCTAAAAATTAGGGGCAAAACTGAGTAGTGGGTTCGAGTTAAGGGCATAAATGTAAATGTCCCATTTTTATTTTCATTCCACTTCTGCTCATCTTGTGGGCTTTATACCGAACTACTTACTTGTTGACTACTTGGTTTAATACTACTAATCGTCAACCCGTGCCTTTGCACGGGCTAACACTTTCTAATACAAAAAAACATTTTATTTATTCGAAACTTGATCCAGCCAAGCGCATAACTTTAGGACTCTCTCTTTAAATAAAAGGACTCAACAGTCCAGGTTCCAGGAGTCTCCATCTTTTGCCTTTGCACGTACAATTTTTTGTAACATCTGTCACATCTTGCTATATTATTTCGCTCGGTTAATCCTAGCCGCAAATACAAAATCTAACAGCTTAATTAATTCTAATGATGTGGATTAATGTGGAGGCTATAAGTGGTCGAAAAAAGACCTTTTATTTTCTTGTGACTGTTTTTTTTTTCTTTTTTGGAGAAATCATAGCACATATGTGAGACAGGTAAGGAAGGGGCGTTATGGTGGGACAAATAGAGAGGACTTCTTGAGAATAGAAAGACATGCGTTTTATTTATTCTTGTGATTGTTTTTTTATTTGAAGAAACCATGGCATGCACGTGAGTCATGTATGGAAGAGGCATTCTGGAGGGACAAATAGAGAGGACTTCTTGAGTTATTTCATAAAACGGTTGTAAATAACTAATACATAGATCGGATGGATAATTTTGTGTGTTTTCTAGGATTAACGTGGAGCATCAATTGTTGCCTCCAATTAGTAAATGTAAGATGGCTACATGCATCGTTTTGATGCAAAGGTCGGGGTAATCCTTCTTTAAAAAAAAGTACATATATTTACAACAAAGCGCTGTCAAGGACTATATGTGAGTATCTCAGCCGTTGGAGTATCTTCTATTCTTAAATAGTTGCAACCCATTAACTATTTTTTCTAAGTATGGAGCACTTCCAGATGAACAAACCATGCATATCTGCCACATCATTAATCTACAATCCCACTAACTATTTTCTCCATGCATGCAACCCTTTTTACCTCAACAAAGCATGCATGGCTGCCAAATTATTTGCCATCACATCATAATTAATTCTAACATTATTCATGTTTCTGCAGCAATGCGCGTGTTATGTTCTACTTATAATAACTGGAGGTCCCCCAAGGGTCATCCTATATAGACGCACTACCATAACTACGGGTCCCCAAGGGACCTCCTAGATAGACGCACATAGCGAGCAGCCAACTTGGCAGGCTCAGCAATGCATGGTGTATGTTGCGAGAAACAGTGAAAATTCCAACAAAAATGGGCGTGTGTTAGAATAGAACACGGGACCTCCACCTAGATACAACGAGCTTTTGTCAGTAATAAGTAGCACGGAATATTAAAATCCAGGAAAACCAACATATTTGAACTCTTTTGAAATTGCGAACATGGTTTTTTTATTTAAAATGAGTAATTTTTTCAAACCCAAATATTTTTCAAAATTGTGGATTTTCTTAAAATGCGAGCACTTTTTTGTGTACACAAAAAATCTTTGATAAGATGGAACAAAATTTTAAAATATGACAAAATTTTGGATAATGAAAAAAAATGAAATTCAGAACAATTTTTTAAAATCCGAACAACTATTGAAATTCCAAACTTTTGTGAAAACACCTACAAATTTCAAAATTCCGAACATTTTTTGAAATTGCAAAAAAATGAAAACATGAACAATTGTGAAACTTCAAAATGTTTTTGTAAACTTGAACAAATTTCAAAATTCTGGATAGTTTTTGACTATGCATTTTTTAAAGATGAACATAATTTTGAAATTGCAAACTATTTTTTGTAAAAAGGAACATATTTTGAATATATTGAACATTTTTTATTTTTATTCAAATTTTGAAAAGAAAAACGTATATTAAAAAAAAGAGAAAAGAAACCAAAAAAATGTAGGAAAAAACCGGTTCATGAACATCGTAGAAGGTTCCTGATGGCATGATCTATAGAGGCTACAAACACATTAAAATGGGCCGTCCCATGACACTCATCTCATCGGGTCTATACGAATTAGCAACTGTTTGGCACAATACACGTCAATCATGTCTTTCCATCCCCATGTAATAGCTACTGCCGACTGTGTCGGTACGCTGGGAATAAGCGGCCCATCTGGTTGTTCACTGACTTGGCTCCTGCGAAAGAAACATGACCTCCCCGTGTGGCTCGATCCATGCATGGCTGGGAGAGGAAAGTGACGCTGGCACCGCTTAGATGGGAAAGAAATTCTATATTCCTAAATAGTTCAATCCCACTACCTACATATCTTAACATGCAGACATGCTAAATCATCTAAGGCACACAATAAACATGCATGACAAAAAGTTACTCATAATTAGATTTTCCCATGCACACATCCCACGTCACCACACATGTCATGTCAGCAAAGGTTCACTAAATATGCATGGAAAAGGTTTTCTATTATATTATGCCACTTATATTTAAAATATTTTTCAAATATAACAACAAAATACAATATAAGTTATGATTCTTAGTTCATATATTATTAATTCAAATATGCATGTTTCATACAATCAAATAGCTGAAACATATTGTAAGTGCTTCCGGCAACAACACGTGGGGTATTTTCTTGTTTAGGTAGAAAACCATTCTACATAAAAGCCGGCGGAAGAAGACATGAAAAGGTGTAATTCTAAAACAGCACGCACGGCTAGTCCCACCATCCATGAAAACGATACACCGGCCACCCATAGGCACGAGCATTATGTTGCCGCATGGTGAGGACCGAGGCAAAAACCGTGGCTGCACTAGCATGCACCACGCCGTGAGAGTGCGCCTAGTGGAATCCAATGTTAAACAACCACCATGCCTTGAAACCAAGCCCTATTCTAAATGGTATAGTAGCAGAGATGAAACCAGAGATTATCCACCTTGAACAGAATTAAAAGACCAAAGAGAATTTCGGGATAAACTGTACTTTTACTTCCCGTGTTAATGGGTCATGCGAACTTTTGACATCATGTCCACATTTCTCCACCCCTGCAATAATACATTAAGGTCTCGTTTTGAGAAATAAATATTAAATGCTAATTTTCTACGGCACAATTCAATTCTTTATTGGAGTATAATTTTTTCTTCTCTCATGTCAAATAGGGAAAGTAACTATAGGGTAGAAGATACATGACAAACTATATATTATCTGCTCTTAGTCCACGCATTCTGAGTGGGACAAAAATAAATTGGCCTTGGACAAAAAATGGGATGGAACTTTATATGTATTCACATTACAAAAAGTACTTATTTGTTGTGGATTATACCTAGGTAATTAGGGCAAGGTCATATGCCATGAAGATATAAGCTATTGAACATGACCAATAAAAATAGCATAAAATATTCTCTTCTATTTACTATAAAGTCGTATAAGTTTAGATTTTTTTCTATATTACTATGTTACATAAAAAACTTCATGTAGTTACTTAGGATGCTACGGCTCCATCTAAATCCATTCCCCATAGGCAGTGGGATGCGAGCAATCAACTTAAACATGGTCACTACACGGTCATCGTCAAATTCTCTAGAACGATGTTCACTACACAAGACTTTGTGGGTAAACATCACATATGAATTTCAGGTTTTATGTCTCCACATGGCATGATAACTTCTGCCTTTTATAAGTAGTGCGTGTTGGATTGACCATGGCACCAACAACAGCTTCACAACACCCTAGGAGACTAGGATGAAGATATAAAGTAGTGGAGATTGCATGGTTTACTCAATAGATAAAGATGATCAATCAGAGTTTGGTGGTCCCTAGAAAAGTATGAAGGATACCACAATTATCTCTTTGGATGCATGCAAGTCCTATCATGTATGATTTGTGCTCTGATGGTCTCCGTCGCCTAACCTACCAGCTTCTACCTCACCGTTTTTAATGGAAAAAGATGCCGATCAGGCTGAGGTGGAACGATCACATTGATTTTTAGTGTTCGAGTAAGAGGGAGTGCCTGAATGCAAATACACACGCATGGAGAGCACAGTCCACGATGGCCCACAAGCCAAATAAGTTGTTTTGTTCATGCTGGAACTGGCTTGGCTATCCAAGCTGGACTGAATATCATGTGGGTGATAAAAAAATCTTAGTGTGTAGTGCATCAGCTTGTTTGGTTTCCGTCTCCTTGCAGCCAAGGATGGTTATGCTCTAGGACGACTACTCTACGAGTAACGCATGTCCACACCATTCGAACGTCCTCACTATTAATACTCGATATAACACTGTAGTACAATCTAATAAATACTCCCTTCGTCCCGTAAGAAGTCCCTCGACCTTAGTATCACTACTAGGGAAAACCTTAGTAGTAGCGCGGGTTTTGAGGCTATCAGCAGCGCGGGCGCCCGCGCTACCAATAAGGCGCTACAGCTAACTGTTAGTAGTAGCGATGTCTGTGCCCGCGCTACTATTATTGACTATATCAGCAGCGCGTTTCCTGAACGCGCTGCTATTAGTTAGCTGTAGCGATTTTCTGCGCCCGCGCTGCTGTTATATCTTTCACCATTTCCCCACTCCAGCTTCAGTAAACTGCAATTTCCAGATACTAGGTACTACTAGATATCAATTTCATAAAGCATTATAGGTACTAGGTAGTACTCCCTCGGTTCCAAATTACTTGTCGTGGTTTTTGTTCAAATTGGAACTAAAACCACACGACGAGTAATTTGGAACCGAGAGAGTACTAGATAACAATTTCATATATACTCAACATGCATCCTCAAGCAGTACAAGGTGACATCGACGACGGTCATCATATTTAGTTCTAGATGATATCGACGACGATCATCATATGTAGTTCTACATGATATCGACGACGATCATCATATGTAGTTCTAGATGATATAGCCACACACACATATGTAGTTCTAGATGATATCGACGACGATCATCATCCTCAAGCCTGGGCGGTGGGTGTTCCTGATAGTAATTAGGATGGCATGTCCAACAGGAAGATTCTTGCCAACGAGGAATCTCTTCCACCCAACCGAGTTTAAGTGTGCGCGACCGTCTGTGTCCATGCGGTAAGTACAGGTGGTGACGGAGCCCCTTGCGGTAAGGCGTAGTCCAGCTGAGCCTTCTTCATCAGGCTCGATAACACAACTCACAGATAGGTTCTTTGGCAATTTCTGAATAAGAAAAACATATCAATTAATAAATAGCCTCACACATACTCTTGCAAATATATTTCTATTAAGTCTAGATTCCACACAACATATCATTGGACTCTACACTATGCATATCATCGGATAATTTGCATTTGTAAGTATAAGATACCATATCATGTCGATCGACCATGGTACTTGTCAGGCGGGTCACAAATGGCACCCCGACAAAGTCAGCACGTGGTGGAATTATGTCCCATAGGTTGTACACCTCCTCCTCGCTCAGCCTCATTCTTTGAGCTACGATGGCTTCATGAAGTGGGTCCTCATTATCTTCATCATCTTCTTCATCTGCATCATCTTCATCATCTTCATCATCTTCGTCATCTTCATCATCTTCCACCAGGTTGAGATAAATGACAGCCAGCTTGGGTCTTTTTGCTCTGAAGGAGAAGCTGATCAACTCACCACCAGTAAGACGCATGCGGGCGAGGAAACGGGCCCATCCATCTCCTCCAATCTGCGACATATTGCGTCCTTTCTCGACCTCCATAGTGTACGGCCCCCCAGGAGCCTCAAATGTCACAGTGTCTCCTGTCAGCTTGTTGAATGTCAACCTCACATTGCATGGGACGGTCTGTGTAAGAAAAGAAAAATGACACAATGCAGTAATGCCAACACTAAAAATAAAATAGTTGTTACATTTCATCTAATTTCTTACTGCCGCATGACGAAAACTCGGCTGGAAGTAGATGCCAAACAGCTTGCCAGTTGCAAGGCTGCTGGCGCACCTTGACTTGCACAGTCGACATAGTGGTGATGGTGGTGGCGCCATTTTCCTAAAGCAATATGAGCAAAGGATTAATGATTCACTTCACAGGAAAGAAAAACAGTAGCATGTGTTATTTTCCTAAAGCAATATGAGAAAAGCATCCTAAATCAACTAAATCAGCTAGCATACTAAATCCAGTAGCATCCTAAATCAACTAGCATACTAAATCCAGTAGCATACTAAATCAACTAAATCAAAATGTTCTAAATCAACTAAATCAACTAGCCTACTAAATCAACTTAATCAATTAGCCTACTAAATCAACTAAATCAACTAGCCTACTAAATCAACTAAATCAATTAGCCTACTAAATCAACTAAATCAACTGGCCTACTAAATCAACTAAATCAAGTAGCCTACTAAATCAACTGAATCAACTAGCTTACTAAATCAACTGAATCATATCAACTAAATCAGAATGTTGCATATGAACTAGCTAGCCTACTAAATCAAAATGTAGCAGGGAGGAAGGAGAAGGAGGGGCGACTCGAGGAGGGAGAAGAGAGTAGGACGGAGGAGGAAGGCGGAGCGAGGAGGGGCTGGCCGGCGGCGAGTGGAGGGAGAATGGAGGAGGAAGGCAGAGCGAGGAGGGGTCGGCCAGCGGCCAGTGGAGGGAGGACGGAGGAGGAGGCCGGTACCCAGTCCAGCGAGGAGGATGAGGCGACGACGGCGTAGATCGGAGGAGGGGCGACGAGGGGGAGATCGAGTGTGTGTGTGAGTGTGATCTGGATCGGATATGTGAGGAGATGGAACCTTAGTAGTAGCAATTATAGCGTAAATGCGATGCTGCTATGATCCTTAGCAGTAGCGCCCTTTGTTCCAACGCACTGCTGCTATAATTGGCCTCACCGCGTCGTGGAAATTTTAGCAGTAGCGCGTCCTGTTGTGTATGCGCTGCTGATAAACTTGTATCAGCAGCACGGTTTTAAAGTGAGCGTTACTGCTAAGTAGCAGCAGCGCCTCATTTTAAAGAGCGCTGCTGGTAAGATTCTGTGTATAGGCTTTTCCCTAGTAGTGTACAACTTTGTACTACGAAGGGAGTATGTAATAGATAGGAACAGATAGATGGAGGCAAGCGTCTTGCATTAGTAATTGCACAAGGGGGCTTTCAATCTCTCTGTTTGACTGTTAGTTTCATATTGATGTTTGTGAAAACACCCGAGGTTTCTGCAGAAAGAAGGACCACATGGTTTGTGATTGCTCTGTTGGAATTTGATGAAATGAGTAGTCATAAGCCATATGTCAAATGGCACATCCGATAAGTGACATGTGTCAATATTTAAATTTCTGCCAAGGTAGAGTTTTCCTAGTGATAGCACAAACTGGTAGTATTGTCATGGCAAGCAAGCAAACAAGCAAACAAAATCGTTTGTCTTTGAGGTTTAACGTTATTAGACTACCAACAAGATCTTTCATGATTGTTAGCAAAGTTCACGTTATAGCTTGCTATAGCTTTTGAATAGCCCTCTCGCTAAGCTGTGCACTTTTAGTACTAAACTGGTGAAATTGCCTTTAATAACTCACCAAATACCGATATGGCTATCCATGTGCCATATTCAATGCCAGTGACTTCCACCAAGCTATCAATATGCCTTACACTTCTTTTATGTTTTTGTATGTACTAAATGACCCATTGCGCCAATTCTTTTTTCCATCAAGTGTGTGTTGTCTGATGAAGAATAACAGGGGAGCCAACTCAATAACCTAGCGAAGAAACCATCTGGACTTGAAACAGTGGATACAACCATGTCATTTCATTCTTTAGTTCTTTACTCTATTTTGTCTTCGGCATTGCTTCGTTTGGAATAAGGGCATTTTCTTCTCTACTCGTTCCTAGCACTCATGGACTTAATTCACTTATTGGCACGGAGACCAACTATAGCCCGGAAGTTAAGTTTACTATTTCAAACTTTAGCCAACAAGTCAACCAACGTTCGGGGCCGGCCCATAGGCCAGGCAAAAGGGGCGACCGCCCCGGGCCCCAAGAGGGGAGGGGCCCAACTAAAACTTATATTAGTAAGATCTATTCAAGTATACATTACATCTGAAAATTATTAAATTGATAAAATAGAGTCTCAATTTGCAGAAGCATAAGTTCACACCACATACTGATAGGTTATACCACGCTTAGGCAAACCAATCTGAGTGGTGGAGTTGAGTTCAAATACATTAGTCTCTCTTTACGATGCATGTCTTAGTATCATAACGAAAATTACGATATCTGAATTTCACTGTTTAAACAATACATAATTTTTAATTCGATAAACGTGTAGGCATCTCATTTGCACCAAACCAAACCAAGTGAAACTGGACGAGCATGTTAGGTAATCGAATCATGTGTGAAAGTATAATCAACAACATTTTTGGTTCTTCGAATTACTAAACCTAACATGCAAGCCACATTTTCTATGCCCTATAAGTTTCCATGAATATGACTGCCAATTTTGACCAAGTGTATAGAGAAAACAGTCTATATATACAATACCAAACATGTACGTTCTGAAAATATAACTCATGATGTATCCAATGATGAGCATTTGGTATTCTAGATGTACCTACTTTTCTTATAAATTTGATTAAAGTTTGTAATGTTTGACTTTTACAAAAATCTATAGACACTACATTATGGAACGAAGGGAGTACCCGCTAAGCATCATAAGAGAAAGAACAAAGGAAGCATACACTATGAGCCTATGTGCAGGTTCATTGAAAGTCCACCTTCACAGAGACTTGATACTACTATTAATATAAGCTTGCTGAGTTGATGTACGAGGTGACACATACACTTGTTTATCCCATGGGTCCATAAAAGATTCAACATCATTAATGATAGATCAGAGTGTGCGTTTATACTAATCACTTCTCTGCGAGCGGGTTTATTATATCATGGTCTGTAGCATCGTCAACGATCGATCTGTACATGGAGCACCTTTGCAGCTACACCATACATATGTGCTAGCTTCAGAAGCCAGCCAACCAGCTGGCTGGGTTGAAAAGAAAATGAGTTAATGGCCAGCGGAGGTGATGGAGACGGATTGGTGGAGGTGAACTGATGATTTTTTTTTTTTAAGAAAAGGAGGAATACACCCTGCCCTCTATCTCGGCGATGCATGCGACCATTTTATTAATTATTCACAAAGTACTTACAAAGTAGTACATTAGTTTGTCCGAAGCCACCATCTTAGCAACAATTGTCGCTATTCCTAACCATTTGATAAATGGGTGCCGATAGTCCGAGTCTAATATCAAACAGACTTCGTGCCAAAGCCTAACATCTAAAGCCGGATGCCCCAACCGAGCGACATACTGGGTTTGGGGTACAAACCGGTCCGACGCACTCTCATGTGTTATCGCTACCGTCTTCCACCAATCCATCTTCAGAGTAGAAACTAACAAACCGACCTTGCCAGGTCTGCCAACGACGCCACCAAGACGCCAGACAGCGTCCTCCTCCTACGCGAGTCCATCTCCGCGCACCGGACACCGAGTCTCAACTGCGCCACGCCGCCGAGATCCGCTGCCATCAACGAGTAAGATGAAGCACTGCTCCACCAAAGAAGCCGTCCACTGGTCCCTCGAGCCCGTGTACACCTCAAGAGTGACGCCCCCCAAGAGGGAAATGACACCAGAGCGTCGCCGTCATCTGATCTACTGATCTAGGTTTTCCCTAGAGATAGCGGATAGAGGTCTGGAGATTCTTCACGGCAATGCATTCAAGAAGGTTACGACACAAAAAAATGCCGCAATCGCAGGTCTTGGCAACAAGCCGAGAACGAGGTTTTCACCCGGATCCGCTCGACGAATCTCCATCTCGCTTCGTGCGCACGGACCACGACCAATCTCCGCAGCCGCTTAGCGAGCAAGCCACTCTGGCCAGATCAAATCTAATCGGAGGGCCAACCACACCGCAGCAAACCAGCCCACCAAAAACTTCCATGCCGCCGCCAATCCGATTGCCGTAGCTTAGCCGCCAGATGCAGCAGCTCCACCAATAGTCACCGGCCGACTCTCGCCGCCGGGAGCGAGCCACCGCCGCGGCTAGATGCAGCAGCTCCAGCACTAGTCATCCGCCGCCGGCAACGAGCCACCAACGTGGAGGCTCGGATCCGGGGCCGCACTTCCGCTCGCGCGAGTGCCCCGCGCCACCCTCGCGCGCGAGAAGGAGAGGCTCCTCCGTCACCGCCGTCAGCCGCCCGGGTTTAGTCCAGCGGCTTCCTCTAGTGGTGGCGGAGAGGATGGATGGGATAGGGTTAGCCCGCCCGTGAAGGTTCGGTCCCCTCGGCCGCCGTCGTGGGGGGCGGCGGAGGGAAGGGATGGGATCTGAAGATGGGAAGTGGAGGTGAACAGATGATGCCAGGGTGAATTGTGGTATCCAGCCGCCGTACGTCATTACCATCTCTGAATCGTAATCCTATAATTTGACCGACCGGTCCAACATCCATGCCCACCTAGAGTAATTTACAGGTTACTACCTGAGTTATCACCTTACAATAAACTTACGCCTACTTTGTGCATCGAGCCAGGCGACTTAATGAAGGTTTGGATGAAATCATGAAACAATATGATGTAACCAAGATATTCGTTGGTCCGCATTCCATATCGGTTTCACTCGTTCTACTTGAAGTTGGCCCAACATACTACCATGGTAGCAAGCTCAGCCTCAGCTCAGCTTCTAGACAAGATATACACATGGGTATTCGAAAAGTCTATTCAAAGACATCGAAACATATATTCAATATTTGAAAAAACCTACTCCCTCCATTCCTAAATATATTTCTTTTTAGACATCTCAAATGGACTACAACATAAGGATGTATGTAGACATATTTTAGAGTGTAGATTCACTCATTTTACTCCATATGTAGTCATTTGTTGGAATCTCTAGAAATACTTATATTTGGGAACGGAGAGAGTAGATGATTATTTGATCCCAAAAAAAAGTCCATTGAAAGTCCCTCTGTTTTAATAGTCTTGTGTTAAAATTGACCCTTTTCTTGAAACCGAAGGATACGAGCTGTATAGATGGTCGCAACAGATTTCACTTGCATGATGATTGTGGTGTTCCTCGCCAAATGTATCAGCTAGCAATCTCCATAGAACATGGAAACACTTAACCAAGCTCTCTCAAACATTAAATGTAGAGATGATAGGAAGTTGCAATTGTTGGGGCAGTCATCTTTCAAACTTGATGTGCTCATTTTATCGTTATTTACAATAAGAATTTAATGTGTGAAAATAGGCTGGCCACTGCGGGTTACAAATGCCGAAGCTACATGTCTGTGGAAAAGCAATCTAGACAACGAAAGAGTTCCCCTCCAGCCTCTCCGTCTAAGGGGCATACAGCCAAACAAGCCGGCTCGATATCACATATATATTCTATATGTAAATTTACTTGTTAGTTCCAAGAGGTTAGATTAAGAAGCAGCTGACAAAGTTGTAATATTAATTTATAAGGCGGCCACTACTACCTTCTAGGCATTGTACGAGAAAGAATAAACGAAGCGTATACTATGAGCCTATGTGCTGGTTCATTGCAAGTTGACCTTCACATAGACATGATACTACTATTAATTAAAGCTCGCAGTGTTTATGTCTGTGAGCATCCCATGGGTCCATAAAAGATGAAACAGCATTAATGATAGATCATAGTGTGTTTTTACACTAATCGCTTATCTGCGAGCGGGTTTTGAATCATGGTCTGTAGCATCATCGACTATCGATCTGTACATCGAGCACCTTTTTGCACCTACTCCATACATATGCTAGTTTCAGAAGCCGGCCAACTAGCTGTTTGGGTTGAAAAGATATGAGTTAATGAACAGCGGAGCTGATGGAGACGGAAATGTGGGGAGGTGAACTTGTGATACCAGGGTGCATTGTCGTATCCAGCCGCCCTACGTCATTCCCATATCTAAATCCTGATCCTATTATTTGATTGACCGTTCCAACATCCTAGCACAGCTAGAGTAATTTACAGTTTACTGCACTAGGTTACCATGGAACAGTAAACTTAGACATACTTTGTGCATGCAATGCAACATAACGAAGGTTTGGATGAAACCGTATGATGTAACAAAGATATTCGTTGACCCGCATTCCACATCGGTTCACTTGTTCCGCTTGAAGTTGGCCCTACATACTACGATTGTCAATTGCAGCAAACTCAACTGCAGCTCAACTTCTAGAAGACATACCCATGAGCATTGGAAAAGTCCATTCAAAGACATTGATACATAAAAAAACTTCATGTAGTTTTTTAGGATGCTACGGCTCCTTCTAAATATATTCCCTAGTGGGATGCCAAGCAATCAACTCAAAAATAGTTAGAAAGCCTTCATCGTCAAATTCTCCAGAACGATGTTCGCTACACAAGACTTTGTTGGTGAACACCACACATGACTTCCAGTTTTTATGTCTCTACATGGCATGATAACTTCTGCCTGTTATAATCAGTGCATGTTCTACACTAGTTTTATCCTGTACACTGCGGCATGCCTCTTCGGTTGACCACGGGACCGACAGCAGCTTCACAACACCCAAGGAGACCAAGATGAAGATATCAAGTACTGGAGATTGCATGGTTTACTCAATAGATAGAGATGACCACTTAGAGTTTGATGGTCCTTGGAAAAGTATGAAGGCCAGCACAGTTATGTTTTCCGATGCTTCCAAATCCTACCATGTATGATTTGTGCTCTGATGTCCTCCGTTGCCTGACCCGCCGGCCTCTACCAGACTGCCACAACGTTTCATGACGCGGCTGACAAAGTTGTATTACTTTATCAGGCAGCGACTACTACCTGCTAAGCATCATATCGTACAAGAAAGAACAAAGGAAACGTATACAATGAGCCTATGTGCAGGTTCATTGGAAGTACACCATCACAGAGACTAGATAGTACTATTAATATAAGCTCGCTAAGTTGGTGTACGAGGCGACACATACACTTGTTTATCCCATGGGTCCATAACAGATTCGAAAGCATTAATGATAGATCAGAGTGCGTGCTTATACTAATCACTTATCTGCGAGCGTGTTTACTATATCATGGTCTGTAGAATCGTCAACGAATCGATCCGTACGTGGAGCACCTTTACAGCTACACCATACATGTGTGCTAGCTTCAGAAGCCAGCCGACCAGTTGGTTGGGTTGAAAAGAAAATGAGTTAATGGCCAGCTGAGCCGATGGAGACGGAGAGGTGGAGGTGAACTGATGATGCCAGGGTGCATTGTCGTATCCAGCCGCCCTATGTCATTCTCATCTCTGGATCTTAGTCCTATAATTTGAATGACCGGTCCAACTTTGAAGCCCACCTAGAGTAATTTAGAGGTTACTGCCTGAGTTACCACGGAACAATAAACTTGGACCTACTTCGTGCATCGAGCAAGGCGACTTAAGGAAGGTTTGGATGAAATCATGAAACAATATGATGTAATGAAGATATTCGTTGCCCGCATTACATATCAGTTCCAGTTGTTCCGCTTGAAGCTGGTAGATATTCAATATTTGAGCTTGAAACAATATGAAACAATATGATGTAATGAACGGTTTAGACCTACTTTCAGTTGTTACTACCATTCCAGCAAGCTCACCCTCAGCTCAGCTTCTAGACGAGATACACCTGAGCACTGGAAAAGGCCATTGAAAGACATTGATACATATATTCAATATTTGAACAAACTTAGATGATTATTTGATCCCCAAAGAAATCAATATCGAACAAGTTCTGACTATACACCATGCACCAGCTAGCATAAGATTGAAAAGGTTTTGAACATTCAAACCATGAATGCATCAGATAGGGCATAACACTAATAGCTTACATACCATTAAATTACATACATCAATCTCACCGGGAAGATTTTGAATATTATATATACAGAAACATAATTTGCAGAACATAAATAGATAAAAACCACTACAAAAGAAGCAAGAAATGAACATCACCTAGAAAAGTTGTGTAAATGTCACTATTCCTAATAGTGTTGCTCAATTTGAACTTCCGGGGCTGAGGAGCCAGAGAGACGTTGGTGGGCATATATTTGCCCTTGCGCCTTGGCTTCTCAGCAGCTAACCATATGTGACATCTGGTCTCATGTACGCGGGCTTTATCTCCATTGACGAACCAACTCATTGCATCTCAGGTTGACATGGCCAGTTCAACCAATTAAACTCGGGCACTAATACAGGGCCCACTCTTCATGAGGTAACTCATCAATAATCATGGCTGCTCAACTTGTTGACATGCCTAACAGTTGACTTCACATCACTTAAATAGATGCCTCCTCATTTGCGGTCTACTTCACCATCCAGCTCATCATGGCTGCCCAAGTAGTTGCACTATTCAATTATTGTTCTATTTCTTAATGTTAGAAACATGACACTCAAATACACCTTTGTGTAAAATTGGATGCACTTAACATGGGCGCACGTTCCCGGCTGCTTTGCCGCCGGGTCCTTTCCAGTTTTCCTATATAAAGGGTACGAGGCAGAGCGTGTAACCATAGAATCAGCTCATGGACATCTGTCCTATACATCCTAGTACAAGCCATGGCCATCAAGCACACCATGCAGCTCCTACCAGCCTTGGTCTTCGCTCTAGCCCTTGTCCCTACGGCATCAGCAGATGCAACGGAGACGATCCACCTCAACTTCTACATGCATGACATCATCACCGGCGGGCCGTCGAATCCAGCAACAGCTGTGCAAGTCATCAAAGGTGTGGTGCCGCTGGCCAACGACCCCACCACCTACTTCGGCGACATGTACATCATCGACGACCTGCTGACGGAGGGCCCAGAGGCGGCGTCCCCCGCCGTCGGCAGGGCACAGGGGTTCTTCCAATTCGCGTCGATGACAGAGTACGCGCTGCTGCTCACTGCCAATTTCGTGTTCACGGCAGGGAGTCAAAACGGCAGCTCCGTGGCCGTACTCTCCAGGGACGTCATCTTTGACAGTGTCAGGGAGTTGCCTATCGTGGGCGGCACTGGCGGCCTCCGTGGTGCAACTGGGTATGGTCTGCTTCGGACACACTCCGCCAACACCACCACCAGGAACGCGGTGCTCAAGATTGATATGTACCTCCGCGTGTAGGTGCGGACCATAGGTCTGAACTTCTTTGATGCATTTGGTGGGTGCTTGCATAAATGAAGCATCCACGATTTGTGTCTATGTGTGTGTGTTATGGTACGGGATGTCTTCAGCATGTCTGTGCGTCCGATTTATTTGTTTAGCTTCCAGGTCGAAGTGTTAATGCGAGTTCATGATTGATGGAGATTTTTATTACAATAAATGAGGTACAACTGTCTCGTTTGTTTACTGCCGTAGACATTTTCCTTCACTCTTTGCGAGGCACAAGAGGCCTAATCATCGAACTGGTGTGCGGGTGAGGTTGTGGCACAGCCGCACAGCCGAAACATCGCGTATATGGTACGGGGCGATGCAAGAATATCGGCTTTTATAGGATGAGCATTTCAAGATTTTTCTTACAAAAACCCCAATATATGCGAGATAAAAGGAATTAAATGGTTTTTGTAAACATGGGTGCAATGCACCATCAATGAACAGCGAAATTAAAAACAAAACAATAAAAAAAGTCTGATATTTTGTGCGTTCAAAGATGGACAGGTTATTTAGTTGCTTGAATATTATATGTTAGAATGACATCTGTGGAGCTTGTGACAAAATAATCAAATTAGTGCTCAAACCATTGAGCACTCATTTTATTTTCCTTTTGTGAGGAGCCGCTCAGATAGCATTTCCCCTTCAAATTTTTCAAGCACATTAAACATGGCTCTGTTTTCCGATGCTTCCACATCCTACATCGGTCTTTTGTGCTACGATGCCCACCATCGCCTAATCTATTGGACACTACCTCAACCTTTTGTGTGAAGATGTCAATCACGGCAGATGGCCAAACCATGTCATGGATTATTCTAAGTGTTCCAAAAAGAGAAGGCACGTAGCTTTAAATAGACACAAGTGCATATCGGGCATTTATATGCACCAAGCTCAATGACAATCTCAGCTGGTTTTTCTCCTTTTATATCATCTTCTTGCAATGGTTTCTCCTTTTAAAATTAATGAACAATTTTTATGTTCATCTGCATTTTTTAAAATTCACTATTTTTTTTCGAATTGCACAACATTCTTAAATCCCAAAATTTAACAGTCTTCTTGCATTTGAAAATTGATGAACTCTTCAAAACTTCTTGAACCATTTAAAAAAAATTGAGAACTGTTTTCTAAATTAGGTGTATGTTTTTGAAATCCGGCGAGATTTCTTTAGCTTGGAAAGTTGTCTATGGTAGGATGCCACAAAACACGCCTGCCTCTTCTGCAGACCTCCATGCTCCAGGGTAGGATGCCGCAAAGGCAGCATAGCCAGCAAGAAGCGAGATTGTAGTTTCCACTCTCAAAGGATCCAGTGACCTCATACATATCATTTAATAATCTGTTTCACTCATTTAGCTATGGAATTAGAAAAAAAGAAAAGGGGAAGCAGAAATGAACAAAAAACTAAAAGAAAATTAATAGAAAAAGTAAGTATCAAAATGGGAAGGACAGAACAAACAGGAAAACAGAACAAAATAAAGATCACATGTACGCGGATGTGACCCATCCGTGAGCATATCCCATTGTAGGCGAACGCCTTCTTCGACTCGCGGCGGGCAATACATAGCATGTGTGATGATATTTTGTACAATTTTCAAAGTTCTAAATTTATTTATCATTTCTTTTAAAATAAGAGAACATGTGGTTCGGTGTTAAAATTCCCTTTTAAGTTTTTAAATTTGCCCTATTGATGCTAGAAAATATTTCCCAAGTTTGTAGAACATAATGGTAGATCATTTACACAAAACTGTGAGGCTTTCATTTCGAACTGGCAGACCATTGCTATGATCAAGTTGCTATACCATGGAATCATTTGTACATTATTAAATTGTGGGCACTTGAAAGGAATTATTAAAAAATTATTGTAATCTTTAGTATGGAGTTTATACTCCAACCAATTTATCTTAAAGTCTAAACTGATAGAGAGAGGAGTGCAATATATTTCAACATTCCCCCTCATGTCCAATCCTTTTTTTTATCCATTAAACATGAGAACGACGTAGGCCGCATGTAAATTATTTTTTTGAGTATTGCATTGACAGCGTCTGGAACTCAAGACCTCTTGGCTCTAATAACATATTGAATTTATGCTCCAACCAATTTAACCATAAGACCAAACGGATGGAGAAAGATGGGCAATATATTTCAGTATTTAGATTGGCTTCAAACATTGATTGATCCATGCAAAAGCAAAGGGTGATCATCAAAACCAACAGTAATATTTACACTTTAAGAAGAGTTAATTACACTGTTAGTACATAAACTTGCACGGTAGGTACAAATTCATACATAAAGTTAAAAAATATCACAAAATAGTACAACAACTTGCGTTTGAGGTACATTTACATACATTTCCGTCTTAGGCCATTATCCCTCTGTTAACTCTGTTTACTTGGCTAGCCAGCTAGCCTGGGCCCGCTCTCTCTTAAGTGCAGACCCCACCTATAAGTGCTGATAGAGAAATAAACTGAAAAATAAAATATCGAGTGAAGCCGACGGGACCCAAACCAAAGACCACACAACATCGACCTGCACAAGTTCTGTTATATAGTAACTGACTGTTGGTAGGGGGTTTTTCATAAAAGTACATTAAGTGGCTTGAGATCCCTCAACCAGAATCTGTGCCAACCAGAATCTTTTTCTATCCTTGTCGCTCCCGACCTAGAGAGGCTAGCAAGTCCACCAACTGTTACTTGTTGTTTAATTAGTCAGTCTTCTTCTTATATCATTGACAGAATTTTTCTTGTTCTTTCTTCATATAATTTTTTAAACCAAACCGGTGTGCCTCCCTGTTCACATTTTTACAGCCGTATGTACTGCTCGTCTACTGGCCCATCAGCTGGTTTTTCAGGCACTATAAATTAGGATGTATTCTTTACTAAGAGCATCTATAACTGGACCCTCCATACCAGCCCTAGACGCCCCGACGAGCTACCAGGTCACCGTTCAGACCCAAAAAAACGCCTCCCAACCGGGCTACCCATATCCGGCCTAAACGTCCGGACTGGCCGGCACTCCCCATATCCCGCCATATATGGGGCGGATATGGGGAGTCCCGGACGCGCCTCCTGCTTGGGCACGCCCACCACGTAGGACTGATTGCTGGTGTCCGCATCAATTCGCTCATATCCGCCTCCCCTCTCCTTGCTTAAGTAACACTCTTCTCTTCTCTGTTCACCCTCCTCCACATTGCTGTCACCGGACATCCGCCGGTATCGGTGCTCCCCGCCATCCCAGCTCAGGGCTTCTCCACTGGACGCCCCAACTCACACTGCCGCCGACCAGGTCGCCACCGGACAAGGTTGCCACCACCGGACGGCTTCCCAGTATGTCAAACTCCCCCATATTTTCACCCTGCGTTCTACGTTTCGATGAAATGTCTGAGCCGATTTTTTATTCTTTTGGTCATCACTTCTATTTCACCAATGGATTCAGCATGAAAATCAGTAGACTTTGCAAATATCCTTCGACGACTTGGCTTTTACCCCCGGTTTGTAAAAAAAACACGCCTGGTTCAGTGGGCGAGTGAGCCAAACAATTGCTTGAAGGTAAAGTGTCGCTCGTGTGCAGTGCATAGTTCTTTATTCAGATCAATTCTCCCTCCCAAAGATATATAAGACCACCATATCCATCTAAACCAGTAATAATCTGTAGCTCACTAGCTAGTCGGGTATGTGCTTGCCGCGAACTCTCGTGTTCGAGTCCTGCCGGAGCAGCACGCAACACTTCTTTATTTTTTTCTTCCTCTTTTCCCACTTACAGGTGGGCCCCACACTTAGAGACCACGCAGTGTTAACAGGGAGATGTCCTCAAAAAACAAAAGAGTTAACACGGAGACAACGGCCAGGGACAAAAATTGTATGTAAATGTACTTCGAACACAAATTGTTGGACTACTTTGAGACATTTTTCAACTTTATGTATGAATTTGTACGCACCGTGCAAGTTTATGTATTGAAAGTGTTATTAACTCCTTTAAGAATGATCTCTATAACATTAAAAGAAGGGTCCCATATTTTCTGGATATTCTTTAAATTAAATGGGGGAAAATTGAAGCATCGGATACTAGATACTCTGCCTGGCCAACAAGGTGGTCCGCTAAGAGCATATATGGTATCAGTCTAGTCTAATTATGCTAAATACATTCAAGATTAATGAGTAATAATGGCCATTGAATTCTACATTCGTCCGACCCAAATCGATGAAAACATCCTAGTGCCCGCATCCTAGAGTAGGCAACTTATCCACCGACACAAACTTGGCTGCCCGCGGTAACTTAAATTCTCCTTCGGGCCAACCATTCACCACTCGCCCACTCTGCATGAAGAGCATCCCCTACGACGAGTCTGGTGTGATTTCTCTGCGGGTAGTGAGCATGTGAGCGTTGGATCCTTGGGTTATGGCCAAGGCAGCGCCACCCAGTGTTCTACATGGATGGAGAAGGTGTCAGAATGAAATTTGTGATGTGAGTGCCCTTGTTTAGTGCTTCCTCATTGACTTCTAAAATTTAATTCTTGATTCTTATTTCCACTATAGCTTGTTTATATATGGTATAATTTTTATTGCCAAAGTCACTGCATTGATCGAGTTATATTTTGAAACTATAGGTCATGTTATTGATCAGAATTAATATGACATTGTTCGATGACAATTTGGCATGTGAACGAGTTAACTGTTTGATATGAGTAACTCCAAGGCCAAACAATGCACAATACATGTCTTTTTTCATTAACACGCACCCAAATGTTTATTAATTTATATTAAAGAGACTGTGGTATCAAAACGGAAAAAGAGTCAAGGGTATCAAACCAAATAGTGAAAAGGAACAAAACAATAGAACTTAAATAGAAGTACGACCAAAAACTGAAACTAAAATCATGAATATGTCTTTCTGTACTCCTTTGACAATAGTTTTTTCAATCAAAAGGAAGAAGGAGGTGCACCAAAGGACAATAGACATGTGATGAATCAGAAAAATTTGAAACAAATGTTGAACCCTAGATGTATCTCAAAACACCAGTTGAGGCCTTCCTCCATGTCCCCATGCCCAATGTTGTTATATGCTCATTTTTTTTCCTCTTCGCAACTTACCATCACTTCCCCATTACCTAAACATATATGTGCACATTTGTTAAGATACTGCTCAAGCCAATAGGAGAAGGAAGGAATACCTAAGAACAGTAGGCATGGGAGGCATTAGGAAAACACAAAAACAATCTTGGTCCCTTAATTGAGAGGGCAAGAAGTCCAGGCTTTCCTCCATGTTCCCATGCCCACTGCTCTGAAATACTCATGGCCTTCATTTCCCTACTCGCTCTCAAGGCCTCATGACCTAAACTTTACTTCGGTGAATTTCTTAAGCACCCTGGATGGAAAAACTTAGGTAAAAGGAAGAGGAAGGAGAACCTAAGAACAATAGAAATGGGAGGCATGGGGAAACGGTGAGGCAAATATGCACCCTTGGTTCTAGAGGCCAGATGCATAGCTCAGGGTTTCCTCCATGTTGCCATTCTCACCCCTCTTAGACTATTCATTCCTTTTCCTATCTCACCAGAGGAGTATGATTCTAAGAATTCTAGGGAAAGAAGCTAGAACTTGTGAGGTATATATAGGCCTCTTATGAAAAAGTGCTCTAGAGTGTAACCAATGCTGAAACTTCTGAGTAGAAGGCCGAAATCAATGTCAACACAGCTATATTTGAATGGTGCTCCCTAATGTATCAGTGAATGACACTGGGCCATAGAACATCTACTGCTACTATGGGCACCTCAACGGAGGATACAGGGAAATCTTTTTTTCATGCACAACTAAAGGAAAAGAGAATTGTCCTTGGCACTGAACTTGCATTTATAGGAAGTGGAAAGGCAAATAAACCATATAGTTATTCAGCGTATAAAATGAGAGCAAGGTGTACGAAGTGTGAACAGTCCAAGTGATGGAAGATCACCGGATTCAAGCAAATAAATGTCAAAATTGCATAGCACTGCAGAATGCCTCAAGCTAGGGAGCATATCGTTGTATCAAATGACTCGAAAAATTCCATGAGATTTCTTTTGTCTGACTACTTCCCAGATGTGTTGATTGGTTGAGCAAGATCTCATATTGACTTCAGATAAGACATTCTTCTTAAACTTCAAATACAAGGTCTGGAAATAGTACCATAGCAGTAATGCATTATTATGCAATATGCACTTAGCGTTGACAGTGATAAAAGTGTTACTATTATGTTGTTTTCCACATCACTCGAGTTTCTTACTTGTTCTTTACTGCCATATACCTAACAGTAATTCAGCACCTGTTGAAATTCACTATCTTACATTTTTACCGCGGTTCACTCAGTAGTGTCCATCGTCCTATATTGAACCCAGAAAATAACCAAACAAATCCATAGACCGACGGCCATGCATTGAGTGGTCACACATGGAGACCATTCAATCTCTCTGTCTCATTGTTAGCCATACGGATGTTGATGAAAACACTCCAGGTGGCAGTGGCATCAATTAGGAGTAGATAGTCTGTGATCGCTCGATTGGGACAGTGGCGGATCTACAGGGTGGCCAGGGTGGGCCGCGGCCCACCCTGGGATTCTGAGACAGCCCATATACCTATAGATAATAGATGGGCCAGAAAAAAAACAGCCCAATGAACAACCAGGTCCATATCGAGAAAAACAGCCCCGACGCCCCGACGCAACGCACCTGCAGACCTGCTCGACCCCGATAGCCGCCTCGCCTCGCCGTTCCTCGCCGCCGTTCGCGCCTGGCGCCCCTGCCGCCGCCGAGAAGCTCCCGCGTCCGCCGGCCGCCTCCGCCTCTTCTCCAGCCCGCCCGCCCCCGCCCGCCCCGTTCCTCGCCGCCGTTCGCGCTGGAGCTTCACGGACCTGCTCCCTGCGCCTGCGCGCGCGGCGAGTCCCTGCCTTGGCCCTGCCGGCTGCCGCCCTGCCGCCGCTCGTGGCCTCGCCTCCTCCAAATCCGGCTGCAGTGACCAGTGAGGTGAGCTGGTGAGGTACTGAAAACAAATACCCCAAATTCATGATTTACCCCTAATTTATGATTTAGGGTTTGCTTTTTTGCACTATATTCTGCCTCAATTAGCTTTAGTGATATGAAGCAGTACTGATAGAAAGTAGTATTCTTACAGATTTGTTGAAGAATGAAGAGGGCTGCAGACATTGTTTCTCTTTTCCAAAGAGAAGCTATAAAGATAGGGAAGAAGAAGAAGGCAGAGAATATGTCGGATGTGGCTGAAGAGCAGACCCGCGAAGTTGTGTGTATGCCGGTTGTGATCGAAGAGCAAATTGAAGAACCAACATTGTCTATGTCAAATGTGACCATAGAGCAAACTGAGGATGTGTCACCGCCATCACCACCGATTTATGATTTTAGTCGTCTTAAACATGATCCTGGGGACAGGCTACCCATTGCAAGTTATCCTATCAATGATCAAGATGCAGTTCGAAGAGCATATATCCTTAAAAAGCCATTTAAACCTTATGCACATGACTTTAAGAAAAGAACAATTGGGAGTAGAGAACGTTCATTCAATCCTTTGTGGCTCCATAATCATAGTTGGCTTGAATATAGTATCAAGAAGGAATCTGCATTTTGCTTTGTATGTTACTTGTTCAAAGAGAAAAAACTAGTGGTAAGGAACTAATGCATTTACTGATGGTGGTTGGAGTAATTGGAATAGAGAGGATGCTCTTCTTAAGCATGTTGGTTGCGTATCAAGTGTGCATAATGCAGCTCAAGAGAGATATAATTTATTTGTGAATCCTCGTGCAGCTATTGATGATCTTTTTATGAAGGTGAACAGTGAGGATCTGCGTCTTTACAAGATGAGGTTGAAGTATTCACTTAGATGCTTGCAGTTTCTTCTTCATCAAGGATTGGCATTTCGTGGGCATGATGAAAGTGAACAGTCTAGCAATAGAGGAAACTTCCTTGAGCTATTGAAGTGGCTTGCAGCAAATAGTGAGGAGGCGAATAAGTATGTTTTGAAGAATGCACCAGGTAACTGCCAATTGACATCTCATCAGATACAACATCAAATTATTCAATGTTGTGCACAACTTACTAGAAAGCAAATTATTGATGAACTTGGTGATGAGCACTATGCTATTCTAGCTGATGAGTCTAGTGATGTATCACATAAAGAACAACTAGCTTTATGCTTGCGTTTTGTTGATAAAGTAGGGAGGCCGTCTGAGCACTTTCTTGGAGTTGTTCATGTAAGTGACACTACTTCATTGTCACTTAAGGAAGCAATTGAAACTTTACTTACTGATCATGGTTTGACTATAACACAAATTCGTGGGCAAGGATATGATGGGGCTAGTAATATGAGAGGAGAAATTAAAGGATTGAAAACATTGATCATGAAAGAGTCACCTTCTGCCTATTATATTCATTGTTTTGCACATCAACTCCAGCTAGTTCTTGTTGCTGTTGCCAAGGGAAATGATGATTGTGTGTGGTTTTTTGATCGAGTGTCTTTATTACTGAATGTTATTGGAGTGTCTTGTAAGCGTCATGACATGCTTGAGATGCTAGACTTCAGAATATCCTGAAACTACTTGAATGTGGTGAGTTACAAACCGGGAGTGGTTTGAATCAAGAGATGGGGTTACCTAGGCCTGGTGATACTCGGTGGGGCTCTCATTACAAAACTGTTCTTAACATTATTGCTATGTATCCCACAATCCGTGATGTGCTCATAACTCTTGGACAAGATGCTTCACAAAGAAGTGATTGGCCCAAAATTCATACTATTGTTGGAGTGTTTGAGTCATTTGACTTTATTTTCAATGCACACTTGATGCTTGTCATTCTTGGATACACAAGTGATTTGTCTGATTGTTTGCAAAGAAGAGACCAAGATATTCTTACTGCAATGGCACTTGTTAGAACTGCAAAAAGTAGAATACAAGAGCTTAGGGATAATGGGTGGGATGCATTTTTGCAAAAGGTCACACTATTTTGTAACAAGCATGGCATTCAAGTTCCTATAATGGAAGATAATTATGTGCCTTATGGAAGATCAACACGGTTTGCTCGACCCCAAACAAATGATGATCACTTTAGAAGAGAAGTTTTTCTTGGAGTCATTGATCAAATTAGTCAAGAGCTTGAAAATCGGTTTGATGAGATCAATATGGAGCTGCTATCTTGTATGTCTGCTTTGAATCCCGCCAACTCATTTGCTGCTTTTGATGCACAAAAGGTATGCAAACTTGCTTCTAATTTTTGTATTGCTTTCAAAATTGGTACATAATCTCTTTAACTCATTTGTTTCTTTTGATGCACACAAGGTACGAAGACTTGCTGATTTTTATCCCAAAGACTTTTCAAGTGCCGACTTGATACACCTTGAACTACAACTTGATAACTATATTGATGACATGAGAAATGATGAGAACTTTCAAGGCCTTGGGAATCTTGTTGATCTCTCTGTTAAGCTTGTCCAAACAGGGAGACATATAGTTCATCATTTGGTGTACTTGCTTTTAAAATTGGTATTGATTCTCCCGTGCAGCGGCAAATGTTGAGAGAGCATTTTCTGCCATGAGTTTTGTCAAGAACAAGTTGAGAAATAAGATGGGTGATAGTCTTTTGGATGATTGCCTAGTCACATACATTGAGAGGATGCTTTCTCCGAGGTGAATGAAGATGACATAATTGACACCTTCATGGCAATGCAAAACGTAGGCCAGAAAGATAGTCTTTTTGAACTTCTCAAGGTATGTGCTATGGTCCATGTACTATTTACTATGTAGGCTTCTTTATGCAAAACTGAAAATTAATTGAGAATTTTAGTGTGTTCGTAAGACCATATTAATCTATTTCCATGTGCTATTGATAATAAGTTAGAATGTCCACATGTCATATTAGTTATCAAAAAAAAAATTTTAGGGCGGACCACCCTGATGTCAAATGCTAGCTCCGCCACTGGATTGGGACTCGATGACACGAATAGTCATGGGTCAAAAGACACATGACAGATAGGACAAATCACACGTTGCAAGATTTACATTTCTCCCAATGTATAGTTTTCCTAATTTTTTTCCAAAAAGAGGATCACCACCGACCTCTGCATCGAGCGATGCATATCTATCTTTATTACATTATTCAACAAGGTATTATAAAATAAAACATAGATTATCCCAAAGCCACGTTCGTAATGAAAATTGACGCCCTACCAACAAGATCGATGATGTGCCTTGACCGCGCGCCGCGCACACCAAGAAATTCGGTGGCTTCACCAAGCCGCCCGCCGGCTAGCCGAGAGCACAAACTGGTCTAGGAGACCATCAGCATGCACCACATGCGCATGCTCTAGAATCCATCGCCGCCTTCCTCCACTGTCCCATCTTCTGAAGCAATCAATGCACTGGTCGTGCCAGACCCTTCTCCCGTCGAAGGCACCATGACGCCATCGAACAATATTCAGCGCCAATACCCTGCAACACCTTGCTGCCAGGATGCTCCATGGTCAATACTGATGATGACACGCTGCTCCACCATGGTCACCACACAACAGGCAAACGGAGACCCACGCCTAGCCACCAAACCATATGCTTTTCTCTCAAGTCGGTGTACAACCCCAAAGATGAGGCTCCCATGGGGGTGAAGACACAGGAACCTCACCATCATCCGATGTGGAAAGCCTGAATCTGGGGTTTCCTTCGGGGCACACACGGAACGCGAATTGCCCCACAACGCCTCCAACGAGGTAACGGCACCCGCAGGCCCCGCCACTTTCACTGGAAAATTCGTGCCCATTCCGGGCTAGACCACCAGACCGACCTCCTACATCATCCCATGGGTGATGTCTGTCGTAAGGACACTGCACGATCGGAGCCGCACCACCGCCCAAAACAGCCACCAGGTGAGCCATCGACGGCAGAGGGGCCCTCACAGCTGCCCGCTGAAGCCGATCGACGCACATGTCCTGGACACCTACGCGGATCTCCACCGCTACCACCATCATCATCCCTCGCCTGGGCTTTGCCCCGCACCGGTGGCGGCAGGAGAGTGGCGGCGGCGGCTAGAAGCCCTAGACCGGATCAGGACAGAGGGAGGAGATCCAAAGGGAGGGGGTCGAGGAAAGAGTTGGCGGTGACTCGAGGAGGGAGGAGATACAGTGGGAGGGGGTTGAGGATAGAGGTGGCGGCGACTCAAGGAGGGAGTGTTGAACTATTGATTAGACAATCTGGTAGTGTTGTCATGGAAAGCAGGTGAACAAACGGAAAAAACCTTGAGTATTCGATGTTTTTAGCAATAACACTTCCAAACATGTTCTATCATGATTGTTAGCCATGCACCTGATGTACGTGCACAGACGCACATGGAAAAATTGCACAAACAAGATAAGTTTGTAGGCCGGCCGAAAATGTACACCAGATTTGTTTATTTTCCCTAACCCGTGGGCTTCAGTGGTTACTTTATCACGACATAGAGTGAGCCGCGCTCGCTTCGGCGATCAAGACCATGCATAATGTCAACATCGGTCACAAAGACCAAAGGAAAACCGACTTTTCCTGAAAAGAAAGGACAGCAAAGTCGACTCACTCGGTCACTCTACTGACAGGAACCTCGCAAACAACTCAATTTTGATTACTAGTAGAAAGCCCGTGCGTTGCCACGGGCTTTTGAAATATTTTTTTGAAGTTATATATATGCATGTTAAATTTCACATGTATAGAAAAGATAGCCAGTAATAATTGAAGTCCACCTCACTTATGATATAAGTTGATAAAAAGGTAATTTAACAATGTATATATAGAGAGCGGTGATCTAACTAATAATCTCTTATAAATTAACATCTACTTGATACCCTTAAGATATTCTGCACAATATCAGAAATGTTGTCTTTAACTTTATTCACCTGATATTTAAGCAAAGAATAATAAGAACTTCCTTAGCTCAAAACTATGTTGCAAGGGTAATATATGTAGTTAGTACGATATTTTTGTGAAAGGTGTGCAACGAATAATACTCATCGTGCAAACCGGACAAACCAATTCATTACCATTCCATGAGAGCATACAATCAAAAACAAATACCCAGACACATCTCCGCAATTTCCTAAATTGATATTATCTTGAATATAGTGATAACAAAAACAAATGCTTGTTTCTTGTTTATTATGATAATGGAATATATAAATTTAATCGTCTGTGCTCGTTGAAATAACATATACTCACCACAAAGAGGCCGCATGACAGGGCAATCCTCTCACTATCTCCACACAATCATCGTTTCCATGGCGCCACCCCTTTGCTCAACGCCGTCGCCTGACCACTCCCCTCCTCTCGACGGAATTGACCGGCTCCTCCTCTCCCTGCCACAATCACCCCCTCCTCTCCCCTCCACAGCGTCGGCGCTCCTCCTCTCCACACCATCGATGGAGCATGTCTTCTCTTGTCCCCGCCGCCTCCCTTCCCTTGAAACAGAAATGTCCATGTGTTTTCACAATGTGGATTAAATAATGTTTTAATCCAAAAATGTTTATAAACATAATGGTGTGTGATTTTTGTTCATATAACGACAAACTATTTCTCTCTCACTCCTTTCCTCTGGGTTGTGTCTCCTTAACCATCCTCTCCTTACAAGGAGGTGACCCTTACAAGAAGACAAAATAACATCTTGTCCTCACCAACCCTCTTCGTACAAGAAGGTAAACCTTAGAAGAAGAAAAACTAACGTCCTTCTCCCCATGACTCTTCCCCTCAACCTTCACTCTCGTCATGTTTGTAATCTCTCTTTCAAAATTGTATAGCATGTGACAATAGTAGCAAGAAACGCAAACTGAACCATATTTACCCCCCCAACGCCGCTACCCAGGCGACTCTTCCCCTCAACCTTCACTCTCATCATGTGGCTAATCTCTCTCTCTCTCAAAATTGTATGGCGTGTGTGACAATATTAGCAAGAAACACAAACTGAATCCATATTTACCCCCGCCCCCGGCGCCGCCACCCAGGCGACTTGGGGGTAACCCTAGCTGCGCCGAATATAGATGGAATTCAACGAGAAATGACCGCACACTAAATTTCTGATTTACAAGTAATGAAAGACGCACTTAGTGCAATGATTTTTTTGGCTCCAACAAAGGTAACAGTTTTGAGACTGCAAAGGAACATAAAGAAAAATAAATGTGATGACCACAAGCCATGGCCATATATATTTAACAGTAGAAATCACATCTTGCATGTCCAAGCGCAAACCCCATACGATAGCAAGCCCCCGCAAGAGCACACCTCGGCAATCTCTTCCATGTCTATGGAGACGAGGGAGAATCTGGACACGTACCTCCATCGCAAGTGCCTCTCTGTCCCTCCCTGTGTCACCCTTCATTACCTGTGTCTGCAGCGCCTAAATCAAACGATCGTGAGTCGAGTCTTGTTGTCCGCCCTACTTTCTACCTTACTTCCCGCTCGTTCGCTTATGCAACCCCTAAGCTCGAAGGAATTCTTTAGGCTTTGGAATGTTCCAGGTTAACCAGGAGAGGTGGGCCCAATAAATAGATATGCACTACACATATACTCAACACATCTGATTTGACTTGCCATAAAAAAAATACTATTGAGTATTGAGTTGTATCTAAAGGAACATTAGTAGAATGCCCGTGCGTTGCCACGGGCTTTTTAACTTCTTTATGATTGTTGTATAAAATTCTATGAATTTTTTACTCCTTCCAACGAAATTGACGCAGGCCCTTGTCGAAGGATTCTTTTTGAACATCAACCTAATCTATCTCCATCTCTATCATATACCCCGCGAAAAAAGTATTATCATGTGCAACATATATACAAGGAAAGAATAATTATTTGTATGCATCTCATTGTGTAAAATTGGATGACTTTTGAGTCCAATCGCTCATATTTACATCTGCAACTGTCAATCGAAATTTTCAAAGCATCATCTGAAGCCATCAATTTTTATTATCTCTGACCTACAAAAGTTAACAAATAAAAATACATTAAATAAATAAATAAAATACAAAGTAGCATGTGCAATGTCGTCACGTAGAATGTATGTCATCTCACCACACCATTGCTGCATCTTTTCTAAACTTCCCCGCATACTCCGAGAGATGATGGTGTATTGTACATCTGCTTGAAAAAATGAGATGATTATCACTACCTCGAGAGATGATGGCGTACCGAAATAGTTAACTGTCCGTGCATTGGAAAGGGTCATAAACATTTCAATGGTTTAACACGAATTGTGTCTACTGTATACCAGTGGTGCATTTGACTTGCAACACACTTTTAATTCAAAGATTTCCGAGTGGAAAAAGGATACATAATAGTTCCTTGTTATATACATAACCATAAGGTCAAAGGAACCCCATCCTAATCTAAGTTAAGCAAAACTGCAGAAGAGCTCACAAGTGGACCTGAAGCTATGATAAGAACAAAATTTGAACGGTGTTCCTCTTGAACATCCTATGAGGAATAACAATATTAAGCAAAACCCGAAACGGTAGTTCAGTGCTCGGAAAAAAATTACTATTGCCTGATCAACTTCGACTTTAGGAGTATCTACCAGGGTTTACATTTTAATACATCCTTTCTTAAATGTCAGTCTTTGCATAAAACCTTCACGTTTCCAAAACACTATCATGTAGAATTCACATTCTTTACGAGAAACACACCTCATAATAGAAACTCTGTATCATAATAGAAATTGTAGGTTTCCTTGATGGGAAACATACTAATGGTCAGATACGCATCATCATCACAGTTTCAGCCTCTACCGCTACCCATCATTACTCATCTTGTGCAACCTCTCGTCTTTCTTATTTCACTCCCTTTTCTGGAGTTTGTCTTCACCAGCGGTAGCAACAAAAGAGAGATAAGTAAACACACTTCTACAAAGTCGCTGAAACATGGATCCATTAACCCTGTAAACGTGAAGATCAAGTGAAAGAAAAATAAAATAGAAACTTCTCATCGGCAAGTAAAAGTTCAGGAAGTCACTGGAACATAGATCCCAAGATCAAGTCAAGAACAATGGAATTAAAACATAAAGTAGCAATAATAATGGAAGGGAAGATCAGGCATGCCAGTCTATGTAAAGCAATCCAAATAATCCTCCCCTCCTAATCATGCTCAGCTATGCTAACTCTGTATTGGATAGAGAATGGTTTCACCTATGAGTTCACAACAGTACTACATGATTCGTAGAGCAAGCATTAGGCTTAATCCAAGAATAAGAAGTGTGTCGCAAATGGACAAGCTCCAAGTCAACACGCTGATTGTTGTAAAAATACACCAGATCAACATTCCTTCAATTTTGGCAACAAATAAAAAGAAAGTAGAAATACTTGGTTCAAGCTAGTACTGATGTAGAGAAAATAAGCCTTTAAAATGTGTGGTATGTGGTTGGCTTACAGATACTCTTATATGTCTAAATTTCTCAACATAATGTAGGATTCATTATACAAGATGCTTCAAAACTGAAGTTGAATGGATGGATATGTACCAGCGTACATAGATATGTATGCATCCAGCAACCACATGGGGAAAAATATTGAAGTGAAGCCATCTGTGTTGAACCCCACAGTTCTGAATCTAAATCTTAAATGCCCATCACATTGGCACTCAATGGTTACACCGACTACTGAAATTTCTTAGTAGAAAACAACATCATTTACGAACCTTTCTCTTTAAAACACCACTAATACTGCAATTTTGGAGTCTAACCATACACCACTAATACTGCACATAGTCTGCATCCTGCCATGTACTAACTGAAATATATGGAGCTTGCTATGTTGTGTTAAAATAAAATAAGCCGGTCTTTTCTCTGCCCATAAAAGGCCAGTCTTTTGCTGTCCTCAAACAAGTTTGTGACAGACTATGATTGCACTTCACATACGAAGTAACAAAGAAATAGTTTCAACTTAAAAAACAGAGATTAGTAAGAAGGATATATGTTCTCATTGTGCATATGACTGGGCATCATAAATCAAAGAATTGAATCTTAAGATGCAACTTCTATCACCTCAGGTATGAGTATCAATGTGCAGGTAGGCATGCGGGTTTAACATGATTCGTGCACACTAATTAGACATCTTTTTAGATGGTCAGTACTAAGCATGTACTCCCTCCATTCCAAAATAGATGACTCGACTTTGTACTAACTCAAAGTCGAGTCATCTATTTTGAACGGAAAAATAGTACTGAAGCAGTACTTTCTTTTGATGTATACTTACTTGCTACTCCAACTTGCAGTACTGAAGCATGTACCACACTAATTAGACATATTAGATCGTAAGTTCCTTCTGACTTGCGCATAGACCTGGTGTCATTTATGTCAGAACAATGTACACGGCAGCTGACCGAGTAGTAAGTCTCAAGTAATAGGACTGTAAGTAGTCGAGCAACTGACTGAGTATAATATTCAAACGTTGCAGCCTTGGTTTTCCTACAAAAAACACAGAGTAAAGCATATATAAATGCCAATTGCATGATTTATTCCAAATTAATAATTACAAGATGCAACAATGGATATTAGTGGCGTGGAGATAACCTTATGTGGCTGCGGAGCTCCGTGCTCCTCTCGTGGATGCATGGTAGCGGAGCTCCGTGCTCCTCTCCTCGATGCATGGCAGCAGAGCTCCTTGGAGCCGACGAGTGTGAGAGCGGAGCTCCCTGCTCCTCTCCTCTGTTTTGGGGGTGAGACCGCGAGGCGAACCAGCACATTTTGCAGAGGGCCAGCATTTCCCTACTTTTCTCATAGTGGTATTGCATAACGAGTGGAATTCATTCCTGAAAAACATCAAACTGCCACTGAATGGTGTCAATGTGTCATCATCTATTCCCCGAAGACAACGAAATTGGGGGACATGCAATCAAACAAGACAAGTTGGGTCTAATTAAAAAATAGCAAAAAAATCAAAAAATATGAAATTTGGTGGGATCGAAGATAGTCATGTCCGCGAGGCGCGTGCACATTTTTGTGTTGGTTGGACATTCCGGGAGCTCATGACAAAGGAAAACAAAAATAATTTATGCCTATGAACGATAAATTCGAAAAAATAGCAAAAAAGTTCAAAAAAAAATTTGAATTTATTTGGCGTCAAAGAGGCTTGAGTGCACAAGGTGCTTGCAAGTCTTGGTGATCAAATGACGTACGAGGCGCTCTAGAGAAAAAAACCAAAATAGTGCATTTTTTCAATGTTTTCTTGAGCTAAAATTTGTTTTTTTCTCCACGAGCTCCTACGATGTCCAGACACAACAAAAATGTGCACACATCTTGCGCACCTGAATATCTTCAGTCCCATGAAATTTCATTTTTTCTATTTTTTTGAATTTATTGTTCGCATGCGTACAAAATTTATGTTTTCCTTTGCCACGAGCTCCGAGGGTGTCCGAACGGCATGAAAATTTGTACAGGCCTTGCAGACATGAGTATCTTCGATCCCACAAAGTTTCAATTTTTTGATTTTTTTTTTGCTATTTTTTCAGGATGGTCAAAGACCTTTGACCGGATGGTAACAGCAAAGAAGGGCATTTCTATAAGTGAAACTAACGGTGGAGGGGCAAAACTGAGCATAACTAAAAATTAGGGGCAAAACTGAGTAGTGTGTTCGAGTTAAGGGCATAGATGTAAATGTCCCATTTTTATTTCAAGTTAAGGGCGTGTGTTAGAATAGAACACGGGACCTCCACCTAGATACAACGAGCTTTTGTCAGTAATAAGTAGCACGGGATATTACAAACCAGGAAAACCAACAGATTTGAACTCTTTTGAAATTGCGAACACGGTTTTTTTATTTAAAATGAGTAATTTTTTCAGACCCAAATATTTTTCAAAATTGTGGATCTTTTTAAAATGCGAGAACTTCTTTGTGTACACAACAAATCTTTGATAAGATGGAACAAAATTTTAAAATATGACAAGATTTTGGATAATGAAAAAAAAAATGAAATTCAGAACAATTTTTTAAAATCCGAACAACTATTGAAACTCCAAACTTTTGTGAAAACACCTACAAATTTCAAAATTCCGAACATTTTTTGAAATTGGAAAAAAATGAAAACATGAACAATTGTGAAACTTCGAAATGTTTTTTGTAAACTTGAACAAATTTCAAAATTCTGGATAGTTTTTGAATATGCATTTTTTAAAGATGAACATAATTTTGAAATTTCAAACTATTTTTGTAAAAGGAACATATTTTGAATATATTGAACATTTTTATTATTTTTTTCAAATTTTGAAAAGAAAAAAGTAAATTAAAAAAAAAAGAGAAAAGAAACCAAAAAAATGTAGGGAAAAACCGGTTCATGAACATCGTAGAAGGTTCCTGATGGCATGATCTATAGAGGCTACAAACACATTAAAATGGGCCGTCCCATGACACTTATCTCATCGGGTCTATACGAATTAGCAACTGTTGGGCACAATACACGTCAATCATGTCTTTCCATCCCCATGTAATAGCTACTGCCGACTGTGTCGGTACGCTGGGAATAAGCGGCCCATCTGGTTGTTCACTGACTTGGCTCCTGCGAAAGAAACATGACCTCCCCGTGTGGCTCGATCCATGCATGGCTGGGAGAGGAAAGTGACGCTGGCACCGCTTAGATGGGAAAGAAATTCTATATTCCTAAATAGTTCAATCCCGCTACCTACATATCTTAACATGCAGACATGCTAAATCATCTAAGGCACACAATAAACATGCATGACGAAGAGTTACTCATAATTAGTTTTTCCCATGCACATATCCCACGTCACCACACATGTCATGTCAGCAAAGGTTCACTAAATATGCATGGAAAAGGTTTTCTATTATATTATGCCACTTATATTTAAAATATTTTTCAAATATAATAATAAAATACAATATAAGTTATTATTCTTAGTTCATATATTATTAATTCAAATATGCATGTTTCATACAATCAAATAGCTGAAACATATTGTAAGTGCTTCCGGCAACAACATGTGGGGTATTTTCTTGTTTAGGTAGAAAACCATTCTATATAAAAGCCGGCGGAAGAAGACATGAAAAGGTGTAATTCTAAAACAACACGCACGACTACTCCCACCATCCATGAGAACGATACACCGGCCACCCATAGGCACGAGCATTATGTTGCTGCATGGTGAGGACCGAGGCAAAAACCATGGCTGCACTAGCATGCACCACGCCGTGAGAGTGCACCTAGTGGAATCCAATGTTAAACAACCACCATGCCTTGAAACCAAGCCCTATTCTAAATGGTATAGTAGCAGAGATGAAACCAGAGATTATCCACCTTGAACAGAATTAAAAGACCAAAGAGAATTTCGGGATAAACTGTACTTTTACTTCCCGTGTTAATGGGTCATGCGAACTTTTGACATCACTAGTGGTTGGGGCGCGCCTCTGCGCGCCTCTTGAGACGTTCATGTGCGCCTCTATCTTTTCTCAGCACATTTGGGCTGCCTTGTTAGGTCCGCAGTCTCTCTCCAGAGCAATTTGAGTTAAATATGTTAGTTGCAATTTGAGTTAAATATTTAGTTGCCACTTGTGACTTGGATTGATGAAACGAGAGGATTATTCAATTGGATGTTTGGAGATATAAAACATTATAGCTTATATGGATCAACCCAGAAACAAAGATAAGGTCATGTGCGTATGTTATAAGAGTTCATACCATGACTGATCAAACGTATGTACAAACTGAATTTTTCTTACACCATAGCTTAAAATCTTCCAAAGATTCATTTGGCCTCTTCTCACTTCTAGCAACAAGTCACAAATGTACCACATAATATGATTCACAAACAAAGTTTCTGATCTCTTACAACACCCTTCCATTGAAGCCTGCAAATATCCCTCTATTTTAATACAAACAGGTAGTGTATTTATTGATGCAAAAATAGAACAGAAAGTATGAAGCAGACATAAACCATCAAAGGCGAGCATGTAGTAATTGAAAGTAACATCACACAAACTCGTATATGTGGAATAATATAGAAACATATTAATCTTCCTGAGATCTTCCTCCTCTCTTCATCTGATTACGTGTCCCTACAGCAGCAGCTTAGTGGCTTCCACAAATCAAAGTGATAGAATAAAGAGCTAGATGTACATGCCCCATTTTATAGTCAGGTGTTTGGTGACTTCAACATTGGCATACTGAGTCTCACAACTTCATTCGCTTGATCAAATGCTAGGTGGATGGCCGCGGACATGTCCCTGTAATTGTCGACGAACCAATTAATACGTATATCTAGATGTTACTCGTTTTCTTTTAATTTACAAAATACCATGCCTAGAAAAAAAGAGTAGCTTTGTCAATGTATTTAGTCAGTAAAGCAAATGCATTAGTTGTACCACTAACCCTTGTAGAATTTGGCATACGAACACTCTACGGCCTGGCATTATATAATAGGCATCATCTATGAGAAATAAACATGGAACTACTGGGAGGGGGACACAAGAAAGTTCCGCGTTCCACCTTACCTACACGTAGCTTTTGCTACTACATAAACTTTAATGATGCCGGAATACACAGAATACAGAAAACAAAATGAACTTACAGGTTCAGAATCACCCGCTACCTTTAGCGAAACCTTTATTGTGACACTGTAAAAATCTTTAGTTCAGCTCCCACAGTCCTTGAGCTTACTAAGACATCCAAGGATATGTTAGTTAATCACACCTGAGGTTATGACACAGGTCTGTTCAGCACCAGTTTGAAGCCAAATATAAGAAAGAAAAGATGACATATTTCATTGGAAAAAAATACTACATAACATGCACACAGAATGAAAGAAAAAATGTCTCCCATTCAGCATCACTGTACTTAAATATGCTCACTCTTGTGTATTGGAAAAAGAAAGAATATACATCACATCCCTGAACATGGAGATAAAAATAGTAAAGCTAGCAAAGTAAGAAATGTATCAGATGCATAGCCTAAATAAAATAGAGATCTAGAATTGGTAGCTTAAATGTGTCTTCTTCTCAGCAATGATGTCCACCACGTTCATATAGGTGAATCCTAAAAAAGAACCAAGACATACCAAGGTTCAGTACCATAACTAAGCAATGGAAGATTTTCTCCCAAACACTCCTGGACAATTCGAAATGATGATCTCGTTCTACACCTTAGAAGGGTGAACAGATATATACCTTCGCTTGCCGAATAAACATCAAGCTGAAACGGTATGATTATCTCCGAGGAGATACAAATAATATAAGATCAATTTTTAATAATACTAAATACTGAACAATGCCTTAGGAACTTGATGGCATGATAAATGGGTGTCAATCTAGTATGCTAGAACTCAAATTCTTGCATTGAACGAGAGGGCAGTCGAAATTTTAGTTCTGTTGGCATGATTTATCAATGTGGAAGGGAGAAAGAGGCACATGTCGACATGTCAATTTGCTAGACCTTAATTTATATATCTACATCTGCATCATTTAATTTGTTGACATACGCCACAGATAAGAAATCCAGTTGAGGGTTGTCACATTGACAACAATTGATGAGCATGCGACCAAGCAATCATATCACAAAAAGGCATCGGCCCATGAAACCTGCAGAAATACATATACTGGAGTTAAGGCAGCAGCAGTGATTCTTTTTAGGAAACACTCATGCCAAGATGAGATCTGTAGATATAAAATGAAATGGCATATCTGAAGAATGCAGCCGGAAAACTGATGGATGTAGTCATGGAGAAGTTGAACTTGCTCATGTGATTCATCGTGGCCACACCCATGACCCATGGCGGTCAGCAAACTCAATCCGGTAGAGGAGCTTGTAACTGGATAAGGACGATAGAAACGATGCCACGCACTGCTCGACCTCCTCGTTCGTCTCTCCGGCACAAGGGGCGAGGATGTTAGGAGCAAACCAAAGAAAAACAAACCAGGGCAGCCCCCTGTGATGGGATTCCTGAACTGCTCCTATCGCTCCGGCCAGCCAGCCTCCCTCAACTGCCGGCCCCGTCCGCATCCGCCCCTCCACCAACCCTGCTGCTTTCGCCTACAGGTGCCCGACTCGCCACGGGCTTCTGCCCACACCCTGACCCAGCCGTCGCTGAGGGGAGGGTCAGACCTCCTGGCCAGCTGCTCCTCAAATCCCACCACATTCACCCCCCTGAAGAAGAGATACACAGACAAATACTCAGAACAAGCATAGCCAAATTGGAAGAAAAACTGAGAAAACCAAAGGGGTGGGATTTGTGCGAATCCAGCAAACCCCCACTGACCTCGGCCGCTGCCATCTCGTACGACGCCAGCTCCAACGGGGAGAAGGCCAGCGCCGCCTTTATCGACGACATCATGTTCCCCATGCGACCTCGCCTCCACGGATCCACCACTTCGGCGCCTCATCAGCCGACCCGCTTGAATGAGAGGAGATAAAAGGAGCATTGGGCACCGGCGGGCGCATCGCCAGATGGAGCGAAATTTTTGGAAGGGGATGAGACGTTGCATGCATCGGTTCCGCGTGCATCAGGAAGGAGCGGGGGTCTTGAGGCCCTCTTTCTTCTAGACGAAGGAATTGGTGCATGATATGTGGGCGTGGGGCTCGATGCGCTTTTTCGCACCCAATCGTTTTGTTTGTTTTTTATCTCAACGACGGATTCACGCCTTTTTTTTTCTTGTTACTGTGCAAATCTGACGTGGACATCGCTAGGATGCGCCCTTCATGCACACGTTAATGCGTTGAATGTCCACATTTCTCCACCCCTGCAATAATACATTAAGGTCTCGTTTTGAGAAATAAATATTAAATGCTAATTTTCTGCGGCACAATTCAATTCTTTATTGGAGTATAATTTTTCTTCTCTCATGTCAAATAGGGAAAGTAACTATAGGGTAGAAGATACATGACAAACTATATATTATCTGCTCTTAGTCCACGCATTCTGAATGGGACAAAAAGAAATTGGCCTTGGATAAAAAATGGGATGGAACTTTATATGTATTTACATTACAAAAAGTACTTATTTGTTGTGGATTATACCTAGGTAATTAGGGTAAGGTCATATGCCATGAAGATATAAGCTATTGAACATGACCAATAAAAATAGCATAAAAATTCTCTTCTATTTACTATAAAGTCGTATAAGTTCAGATTTTTTTCTATATTACTATGTTACATAAAAAACTTCATGTAGTTACTTAGGATGCTACGGCTCCATCTAAATCCATTCCCCATAGGCAGTGGGATGCGAGCAATCAACTTAAACATAGTCACTACACGGTCATCGTCAAATTCTCTAGAACGATGTTCACTACACAAGACTTTGTGGGTAAACATCACATATGAATTTCAGGTTTTATGTCTCCACATGGCATGATAACTTCTGCCTTTTATAAGTAGTGCGTCTTGGATTGACCATGGCACCAACAACAGCTTCACAACACCCTAGGAGACTAGGATGAAGATATAAAGTAGTGGAGATTGCATGGTTTACTCAATAGATAAAGATGATAAATCAGAGTTTGGTGGTCCCTAGAAAAGTATGAAAGATACCACAATTATGTCTTTGGATGCATGCAAATCCTATCATGTATGATTTGTGCTCTGATGGTCTCGTCACCTAACCCACCAGCTTCTACCTCACCGTTTTTAATGGAAAAAGATGCCGATCAGGCTGAGGTGGAACGATCACATTGATTTTTAGTGTTCGAGTAAGAGGGAGTGCCTGAATGCAAATACACACGCATGGAGAGCACAGTCCACGATGGCCCACAAGCCAAATAAGTTGTTTTGTTCATGCTGGAACTGGCTTGGCTATCCAAGCTGGACTGAATATCATGTGGGTGATAAAAAAATCTTAGTGTGTAGTGCATCAGCTTGTTTGGTTTCCGTCTCCTTGCAGCCAAGGATGGTTATGCTCTAGGACGACTACTCTATGAGTAACGCATGTCCACACCATTCGAACGTCCTCACTATTAATACTCGATATAACACTGTAGTACAATCTAATAAATACTCCCTTCGTCCCGTAAGAAGTCCCTCGACCTTAGTATCACTACTAGGGAAAACCCTAGTAGTAGCGCGGGTTTTGAGGCTATCAGCAGCGCGGGCACCCGCGCTACCAATAAGGCGCTACAGCTAACTGTTAGTAGTAGCGATGTCTGTGCCCGCGCTATTACTATTGACTATATCAGCAGCACGTTTCCTGAACGCGCTGCTATTAGTTAGCTGTAGCGATTTTCTGCGCCCGCGCTGCTGTTATATCTTTCACCATTTCCCCACTCCAGCTTCAATAAACTGCAATTTCCAGATACTAGGTACTACTAGATATCAATTTCATAAAGCATTATAGGTACTAGGTAGTACTCCCTCGGTTCCAAATTACTTGTCGTGGTTTTAGTTTAAATTGGAACTAAAACCACACGACAGTAATTTGGAACCGAGAGATACTAGATAACAATTTCATATATACTCAACATGCATCCTCAAGCAGTACAAGGTGACATCGACGACGGTCATCATATTTAGTTCTAGATGATATCGACGACGATCATCATATGTAGTTCTACATGATATCGACGACGATCATCATATGTAGTTCTAGATGATATAGCCACACACACATATGTAGTTCTAGATGATATCGACGATGATCATCATCCTCAAGCCTGGGCGGTGGGTGTTCCTGATAGTAATTAGGATGGCCTGTCCAACAGGAAGATTCTTGCCAACGAGGAATCTCTTCCACCCAACCGAGTTTAAGTGTGCGCGACCGTGTGTGTCCATGCGGTAAGTACAGGTGGTGACGGAGCCCCTTGCGGTAAGGCGTAGTCCAGCTGAGCCTTCTTCATCAGGCTCGATAACACAACTCACAGATAGGTTCTTTGGCAATTTCTGAATAAGAAAAACATATCAATTAATAAATAGCCTCACACATACTCTTGCAAATATATTTCTATCAAGTCTAGATTCCACACAACATATCATTGGACTCTACACTAAGCATATCATCGGATAATTTGCATTTGTAAGTATAAGATACCATATCATGTCGATCGACCATGGTACTTGTCAGGCGGGTCACAAATGGCACCCCGACAAAGTCAACACGTGGTGGAATTATGTCCCATAGGTTGCACACCTCCTCCTCGCTCAGCCTCATTCTTTGAGCTACGATGGCTTCATGAAGTGGGTCCTCATTATCTTCATCATCTTCTTCATCTGCATCATCTTCGTCATCTTCATCATCTTCGTCATCTTCATCATCTTCCACCAGGTTGAGATAAATGACAGCCAGCTTGGGTCTTTCTGCTCTGAAGGAGAAGCTGATCAACTCACCACCAGTAAGACGCATGCGGGCGAGGAAACGGGCCCATCCATCTCCTCCAATCTGCGACATATTGCGTCCTTTCTCGACCTCCATAGTGTACGGCCCCCCAGGAGCCTCAAATGTCACAGTGTCTCCTGTCAGCTTGTTGAATGTCAACCTCACATTGCATGGGACGGTCTGTGTAAGAAAAGAAAAATGACACAATGCAGTAATGCCAACACTAAAAATAAAATAGTTGTTACATTTCATCTAATTTCTTACTGCCGCATGACGAAAACTCGGCTGGAAGTAGATGCCAAACAGCTTGCCAGTTGCAAGGCTGCTGGCGCACCTTGACTTGCACAGTCGACATAGTGGTGATGGTGGTGGCGCCATTTTCCTAAAGCAATATGAGCAAAGGATTAATGATTCACTTCACAGGAAAGAAAAACAGTAGCATGTGATATTTTCCTAAAGCAATATGAGCAAAGCATCCTAAATCAACTAAATCAACTAGCATACTAAATCCAGTAGCATCCTAAATCAACTAAATCAACTAGCATACTAAATCCAGTAGCATACTAAATCAACTAAATCAAACTGTTCTAAATCAACTAAATCAACTAGCCTACTAAATCAACTAAATCAATTAGCCTACTAAATCAACTAAATCAACTAGCCTACTAAATCAACTAAATCAACTAGCCTACTAAATCAACTAAATCAACTAGCCTACTAAATCAACTAAATCAACTAGCCTACTAAATCAACTGAATCAACTAGCTTACTAAATCAACTGAATCATATCAACTAAATCAGAATGTTGCATATGAACTAGCCTACTAAATCAAAATGTAGCAGGGAGGAAGGAGAAGGAGGGGCGACTCGAGGAGGGAGAAGAGAGTAGGACGGAGGATCAAGGCGGAGCGAGGAGGGGCTGGCCGGCGGCGAGTGGAGGGAGAATGGAGGAGGAAGGCAGAGCGAGGAGGGGTCGGCCAGCGGCCAGTGGAGGGAGGACGGAGGAGCAGGCCGGTACCCAGTCCAGCGAGGAGGATGAGGCGACGACGGCGCAGATCGGAGGAGGGGCGACGAGGGGGAGATCGAGTGTGTGTGTGAGTGTGATCTGGATCGGATATGTGAGGAGATGGAACCTTAGTAGTAGCGATTATAGCGTAAATGCGATGCTGCTATGATCCTTAGCAGTAGCCTCTTTTGTTCCAACGCGCTGCTGCTATAATTGGCCTCACCGCGGCGTCATGGAAATTTTAGCAGTAGCGCGTCCTGTTGTGTATGCGCTGCTGATAAACTTGTATCAGCAGCACGGTTTTAAAGTGAGCGTTACTGCTAAGTAGCAGCAGCGCCTCATTTTAAAGAGCGCTGCTGGTAAGATTCTGTGTATAGGCTTTTCCCTAGTAGTGTATAACTTTGTACTATGAAGGGAGTATGTAATAGATAGGAACAGATAGATGGAGGCAAGCGTCTTGCATTAGTAATTGCACAAGGGGGCTTTCAATCTCTCTGTTTGACTGTTAGTTTCATATTGATGTTTGTGAAAACACCCGAGGTTTCTGCGGAAAGAAGGACCACATGGTTTGTGATTGCTCTGTTGGAATTTGATGAAATGAGTAGTCATAAGCCATATGTCAAATGGCACATCCGATAAGTGACATGTGTCAATATTTAAATTTCTGCCAAGGTAGAGTTTTCCTAGTGATAGCACAAACTGGTAGTATTGTCATGGCAAGCAAGCAAACAAGCAAACAAAATCATTTGTCTTTGAGGTTTAACGTTATTAGACTACCAACAAGATCTTTCATGATTGTTAGCAAAGTTCACGTTATAGCTTGCTATAGCTTTTGAATAGCCCTCTCGCTAAGCTGTGCACTTTTAGTACTAAACTGGTGAAATTGCCTTTAATAACTCACCAAATACCGATATGGCTATCCATGTGCCATATTCAATGCCCGATGACTTCCACCAAGCTATCAATATGCCTTACACTTCTTTTATGTTTTTGTATGTACTAAATGACCCATTGCGCCAATTCTTTTTCCATCAAGTGTGTGTTGTCGATGAAGAATAACAGGGGAGCCAACTCAATAACCTAGCGAAGAAACCATCTGGACTTGAAACAGTGGATACAACCATGTCATTTCATTCTTTAGTTCTTTACTCTATTTTGTCTTCGACATTGCTTCGTTTGGAATAAGGGCATTTTCTTCTCTACTCGTTCCTAGAACTCATGGACTTAATTCACTTATTGGCACGGAGACCAACTATAGCCCGGAAGTTAAGTTTACTATTTCAAACTTTAGCCAGCAAGTCAACCAACGTTCAGGACCGGCCCATAGGCCAGGCAAAAGGGGCGACCGCCCCGGGCCCCAAGAGGGGAGGGGCCCAACTAAAACTTATATTAGTAAGATCTATTCAAGTATACATTACATCTGAAAATTATTAAATTGATAAAATAGAGTCTCAATTTGCAGAAGCATAAGTTCACACCACATACTGATAGGTTATACCACGCTTAGGCAAACCAATCTGACTGGTGGAGTTGAGTTCAAATACATTAGTCTCTCTTTACGATGCATGTCTTAGTATCATAATGAAAATTACGATATCTGAATTTCAATGTTTAAACAATACATAATTTTTAATTCGATAAACGTGCAGGCATCTCATTTGCACCAAACCAAACCAAGTGAAACTGGACGAGCATGTTAGGTAATCGAATCATGTGTGAAAGTATAATCAACAACATTTTTGGTTCTTCGAATTACTAAACCTAACATGCAAGCCACATTTTCTATGCCCTAGAAGTTTCCATGAATATGACTACCTAATATACACTAGAAATCGCTATAAAAATATTTGTTAGTGTGTCTATAATTTATAAATCTCTATCATAATATTCAATATAATATTAAAAGATATATGAACACTCGCATGTATATGCAAATGGGCATACACTACATCGTTTATGCAATATTAGAAAAATAAATATGAAAGATTGTCTTAGAAATAAAGAAAAGTTTTGGTACATCATAAATTTTTCATTTTGTAAAATTAAAATTTTCAAAATTATACATTACAGATGCGTACCAATTAATAAATGTTATTCGAAAACATTTTATGTGGCTAAGTAATAAAAAATACTAATTACAACTGTAATATGGTACACTTAGTTTAAAATAAGTATAAAAGTTTAATATGAAAAAAATTATTTTACATCGCCCCGGGCCCAAAAATACATTGGACCGGCTCTGCCAACGTTATTGGCAACACGTTCTAGCAAATACCCATTATATAGATTATTCCTTAGGTCATTAGCGTTTATAAATGGAGAACCCTCGTCCAAGGTCTTAGACATTCCAAGGTCCAGTGAGGAGGAAGAGGTATGAAAAGGACGATGATGATGACGGCGACAAAAACGACGATGAAATGGATTGCGATGTGTCGTTTGTCAGGCTCCTTCCCTGCATTGATTGAATCATTAGGTAAAATGTTTCCCAGCTCGCAACACTGGTATGTTCAGGTTCATCCAGTTCGAGATATCTAAGCATGAGTACACGAACATTCGGGTATATACCCATCGATCATAGCAAACATTGGTTCGTACTAGTTGCACTTAGACGAGGCCATATTACTCTGGATTAAAGCCAAGATCTGACCAGTCCCACTTTGAAATCAGGGGGTAGAGAGATTAGAGGAGAGATCTTATTAGGCCCATCATAAAACCAGGGGGAGAAAGATTAGGATCATGGGGGATAGAGATTGGGATAGAGCATTCAGATGCTTCATCGTGAAAGAGCATTTCTGCTAGTTCATTCACTCAAACTGAGTGCACACTTTAGGCAAACAACTCAGGAAGTGATTGACTTAGGCCATAAATTCATTTAGTTCTTTAAATAAGGCAAAAATCAATTCGAGATGGAAACACCCAGCCACATGAAAGCCATTTCAGCGTACCTTTAACCGCTCTCGAAGTGAACAATTTTTGGAAGGGTCTTTGTGCAAACTTTCCACCACAACCTAGTTAATGGAGTATCAAGGAAAAATATAAAAACAATGTGTTGTGCGGGGGCTGAAACCATAACCACTCGTGGCTCATGGGAGCATAGGCTTGCTGACCACAGGACCATCAAGGTTGTTTATTGAATTACTTAAGTTACAACGAACTTCATATATTAAAAAAAAATTGAATTCGCCATTAGGTCAGATCAGTACATAGAAAGATCATTATCACGGTTGAATGTTCATATGTTTTAGGGTTATGGATGTATAAACTTGTAACTACAGATCAAATATACATAGCTATCTATTGTTTGTTTTGCGATGCAACTAGTGAATCGATCCTCTACTACGGCACGGTAAGACCATGCAAATCATGGACGCAGCTTTCTCTAATCTACGAAATGAAATGAGAAGGTTAATGGTATCGCGACCAAAGTAAAATTGATATAAAGGGTCTGCTGCAACTTAGCAACAAAATAAGGCAAGAGTCTTTTGGCCAGAACGACTTGCTCACACCCTAGCTTGTGAGTTCGAGTCCTAACTATCTTCTGCTATTTTTTCTATTCCTTGGTACACTGTTGTGATATACAGTTTGCGAAAAGATCCTTGTAAAAAATTAGTTAGTTCGCAAGCAGTCAAATGTACGCTGACATGGCTGCCACGTGGAAAAGTTTTTCCTCCTGAATCTGTTTTGGCTTTATTTGATGAAATAAACAAGTTTATGTCCTAAATCAATTACTTCCTGAGTTGTTAGTCTAAAGTGTGCAATCAATTTGAGTTAACGGACTAGTGACGCATTTGACTCGTCTAGTTCACCGAAAATGAGTTTGTGCAAAAACGACTATTAGTGGTTGTTCCATAAACGCGAAATTGTGAGTTTATTGTAAACAAATTTTACTAACACATGGATTTGTTAGAGTACCCAAACATGGTAAACTGAGAACTCTAAAATCGCGGTAACCAAACTACCCCTCAACCAGTCTCTCTAAAATTCTAAACGGAGGGATAATTGGAAGTTATAATTGTTGGGGCGGTCATCTTTCAAACTCAATGTTGTTACTTTATCGTTACTTACACATAAGAGTTTAATGTGTGAAAATTGGTTGGCCGGTGCTTAGGCTAAACACTGAAGCTACATGCCTATAGAAATGCAATCTAGCTACCTCATTTTGCTTGGTGGCTCAATTGGAAATAAAATGATTGGAGATATAGTCATTCGCAAGCCAGCCTTTTCCTTGTTTCTTTACTGGAATTCGAGGGTTTTGTTGATTCTTTGTCATGTATGTTTGTCATAGAATGAGATTTCGATCCAGCCGCTGCATTGAAGGTGCATTGAAGCCGGCTGGATAGAACATATATATTATAAATGTAAATTTCTTTTCTTAGTCTGGAGATGTTTGATTAAGAAGCAACGGACAAAGTTGTAGTATTAGTTTATCAGGCGTCGACTACTACCTACTAGGCATCGTACGACAAAGAATAAAGCAAGCGTATAATATGAGCCTATGTGCAGGTTTATTGTAAGTACACCTTCAAAGAGACTCGATACTACTACTAATGTAAGCTCGCTGAGTTGATGCACGAGGTGACACATACACTTGTTTATATCTGTCAGCATCTCACCATAAAAGATGCAACAGCATTAATGATAGATCAGAGTGCGTGCTTACCCTAATCTCTTATCTACGAGCAGGTTTTTAATAGCATCGTCAATGATCGATCTGTACATGGAGCACGTTTGCACATACACCATACATATGTGCTAGCCTCCCTGTTAATGACCAGCGGAGCCGATGGAGATAGAGAGGTGGAGGTGAAATGATGATGCCAGGGTGCATTGTGGTATCCAGCCGCCCTACATCCAAGCCCACATAGAGTAATTTACAGGTTACCGCCTGAGTTACCACCGAACAATAAACTTAGACCTACTTTGTGATCGAGCCAGGTGACTTAACAATGGTTTGGCTGAAATCATGAAACAATATGATGTAACAAGATATTCTCTGGCCCGCATTCCATATCGGTTTCACTTGTCCCGCATTCCATATCGGTTTCACTTGTTCCGCTTGAAGTTGGCCCTACATACTACCATCATAGCAAGCTCTGGCTCAATTCAGCTTATAGTCAAGATACACATGAGCATTGGAAAAGTCTATTGAAACACATTGATACATATATTTAATATTTGAACAAATCTAGATGATTATTATTATTTTAAACGGAGGCAAAAGATTTGCCTCGTCTCATGAATAAAGAAGGAGGGATACAAGGTCTTGTGTTAAAATTGATCATTTTCTTGAAACCGACGCCACATGAGCTGTATAGATGGTCGCAACAGATTTCGTTTGCATGATGATTGAGGTGTTCCTTGCCATATGTATCAGCTAGCAATCTCCATAGGACATGGAAACACTTAACCAGGCTCTCTCAAACATTAAATCGAGAGCTAATAGGAAGTTCTAATTGTTGGAGCAGTCATCTTTAAAACTTGATGTGCTTATTTTATCGTTATTTACACATAAGAATTTAATGTTTGAAAATTGGCAGGCCACTGCAGGTTACAAACACCGAAGCTACATGTCTGTAGAAAAGCAATCAAGACAACTAAAGAGTTCCCCTCCAGCCTCTGCGTTGAAGGGGCATACAGCCAAACAAGCCGGCTCGATATCACATATATATTCTAGCTGTAAATTTCCTACATTAGTTCCAAGAGGTTAGATTAAGATGCAGCTGACAGAGTTGTAATATTAATTTATCAGGCGGCGAGTACTACCTTCTAGGCATTGTACGAGAAAAACAAATGAAGCGTATACTATAAGCCTAAATGCAGGTTCATTGAAAGTTGACCTTCACATAGACATGATACTACAATTAATTTAAGCTCGCTAAGTTGATGTACGAGGTGACACATACACTTTTTATATCTATCAGCATCCCATGGGTCGATAAAAGATGCAACAACATTAATAATAGATCAGAGTGCGTTCTTAAACTAATCGCTTTTTTGCGAGCGGGTTTTAAATCATAGTCTGTAGCATCGTCGACTATCAATCTGTACATCGAGCAGCCTTGCACCTACTCCATACATATGCTAGTTTCAGAAGCCGGCCAACCAGCTGTTTGGGTTGAAAAGATATGAGTTAATGAACAGCGGAGCTGATGGAGACGTAGAGGTGGAGGTGAACTGGTGATACAAGGGAGCATTCTCGTATCCAGCTGCCCTACGTCATTCCCATCTCTAAATCCTAGTCCTATTATTTGATGGACCATTCCAACATCCAAGCCCACCTAGAGTAATTTATAGTTTACTGCCCTAGGTTACCATGGAACAATAAACTTGGACATACTTTGTGCATAGAGCAACGCAACACAATGAAGGTTTGGATGAAACCGTATGATGTAACAAAGATATTCGTTCACCCGCATTCCACATCGGTTTCACTTGTTCCGCTTGACGTTGGCCCTACATACTACGATTGCAGCAAGCTGACCGACAGCTCAGCGTCTAGAAGAAATACCCATGATTGGAAAAGTCCATTCCAAGACATTTATACATAAATTCATTATTTGAACAAAATTAGATGATTATTTGATCCTCAAATAAACCAATATCATTCAAGTTTTGAGTATATAAAGTTGTTAGCTTGAATCATGCTCGAGAATAAGATTGAAAAGGTTTTGAAAGTTCAGCACATGAAAGTATCACAGAGAGCATAACACTAATAGCTTGCATACATTAAATTGAATGCTATTAAATACTCACTCCGTCCCATAATGTTGTCCATATAGACTTTTTAAAAGTCAAACCTCACATACTTTGACCAAGTTTGTGGACAAAAATATTTACATATGGAACGCCAAACATATATCGTTGATTCAGCATAAGATCTAATTTCATACCTTATATATTTGGTATTGTAGATATAAATTGTTTTCTCTATAAACTTGGTCAAAGTTTGACAAGTTTTACTTTGCAAAAAATCTATACGCACTACATTATGTAACAGAGGGAATGGAGTACTTCAATCTCATTGGGAAGATTTTGCATATTATATATACAATAAGATTATTTGCAGAGCATAAATAAATAAAAGCTACTACAAAAAGTACCAAGTAATGATCATCACCTAGAAAGTTGTGTAAATGTCACTATTCCTAATAACGTTGCTCAAATTTCACTTCCATCATTGCCAGTCAGGGATGGCAGCCAGAGAGACGTTGGTGGGCTTATATGTGCCCTTGTGCCATAGGGCAACTCCAACGTGGCAAACCAAACAGACGTGGATTTTATCCGAATTGAGGTTGGCCTTAGCTTCTCAGCGGCTCACCATATGTGTCTTCCTGGCTCGAGCATGGCGGCTTCATCTGCATCTATCCAACATCTGATTGCATCTCAGGTTGACATGGCCAGTTCAATCAATTAAAATCAGGAACTAGGGCTATTCCCTATTCCTTGTACGAAAAATACAGGGCCCATTCTTCATGATGTAACTCATCAATAATCATGACATGCCCAACAGTTGACTTCACATAACATACATAGATGCCTCCTCATCATTTGCGCTCTAATTCACCGTCCACCTCATCATGGCTGCCCAAGTAGTTGCACAATACAATTATTTTTCTATTTTTTAATATTAGAAACATGACACTCAGATACACCTTTGTTTAAAAATGAATGCACTTGTCATGGGAGCACGTTCCCGGCTGCTTTGCCGCCGGTCCTTTCCAGTTTGCCTATATAAAGGGTTCGAGCCAGAGCGTGTAAACATAGAATCAACTCATGCACATCTGCCCTGTACATCCTAGTACAAGCCATGGCCGTCGAGCACACCATGCAGCTCCTACCAGCCTTGGTCTTCGCCCTAGCCCTTGTCCTTACGGCATCAGCGGCAGCAGCGGAGACGATCCACCTCAAGTTCTACATGCATGACATCGTGACTGGCAGCCCAGCAACAGCAGTGCAAGTCATCAAAGGCGTGGTGCCGCTGGCAAACGACCCCACCACCCACTTCGGCGACATGTATGTCATCGACGACCTGCTGACGGAGGGGCCGGACGCAGCGTCCACCGCCGTCGGCAGGGCACAGGGCTTCTTCCAGTTCGCGTCGATGACGGAGTACGCGCTGCTGCTCACTGCCAACTTCGTGTTCACGGCGGGGAGCCATAACGGGAGCTCTGTGGCCGTGATCTCAAGGGACGTCATCTTTGAGACCGTCAGGGAGCTGCCGATCGTAGGCGGCACTGGCGGGCTCCGCGGTGTGACTGGGTACGGCCTGCTCCAGACACACTCCGCCAACACCACCACCAGGAACGCGGTGCTAAGGATTGATATGTACCTGCGCGTCTAGGTGCAGACCATAGGTCTGTACTTAATTTCATGCATCTGGTGGGTGCTTGCATGAAAGAAGCATCCACAATTTGTGTGTGTGTGTGTGTTATCGCCCCGGATGTCTTCAGCATGTCAGCGCGTCTGATTCTTTTTGTTTAGCTTCTTGGTCGAAGTGTTAATGCGAGTTCATGATTGATGGAGATTTTATTAAAATAAATGAGGTACAACAGTCTCGTTTGTTTTCTGCTGTAGACATTTTCCTCCACTCTCTGCGAGGCACAAGAGGCCCCATAATTGAACCGGCATGCCGTGAGGACGTGGCACAGCCTGAACATCGTGTATATGGTACGGGGCGATGCAAGAATATCGGTTTTTGTAGGATGTGCATTTCCAGATTCTCTTACAAAAACCCCTATTTATTCGAGATAAAAGGAATTAAAGGGTTTTTGTAAACATGGGTGCAATGCATCATCGATGAACAGCAAAATTAAAAACAAAACGATCAAAAAAGTCTGACACTTTGTGCCTTCAAAGATGCACAAATTATTTAGTTGATTGAGTTTTATATGTTGGAATGACATCTGTGGAACTTGTGACAAAAGATCAAATTAGTGCTCAAACTTTTGGGCACTCATTTTGTTTTTATTTTGTCAGGAGCCCCTTGGATCTCATTTCGCCTTCAAATTTTGTAAGCACCTAAAACATTTGTGCATCTTCAAATCCAGTAAGTTTCATAAAAATGCATTTTGTTTGATTTTACTGTTCAACATGGGTGCAATGCACCCAGCTTCAGCTACAACTTCACCATTGATGGTGCCAACAGGCAATAAATGTAGTTCTCCACATATTTATGGCAACCTCATCTTTCTTAAGACCTACTTTGCTCGTTATATCCTCGTCATACCGCAGTTCATGAATTAGGATTCAGAAGTCAGAACGAATTACATTGTTGAGGGATATTCTGTTATGCACATTGGATGCCTGCTGGTCAGGTTAGTTTATCAATCTTAAGGAGCGCTGATGTAGATATCTAGGTTAGTGATGTGAAGTCAACGGTTAGAAATGTCAACTTACTTAGGCATCCCCGATGAGTTACGTCATGAAGAATCTTTATTATATTTTAGTTTTTAGTTTTTTCACAGGGAATAGAGACTTGACCTTCCTGCCCAAATTTAATTGATTGATCTGGTTGTGCCGATTTCTCATATATGCGATATAGAATTAAAAATTTTGTTTGGATATCATGTATATATAATTTCACTAACAACAAATCATGAGCTGAAAGCAAAGGCCTCATGTATGGTTTTGGTAATTGATGACATTCTCTATGGACTAATGTTTGCCTTGAGTTATATTCGTAGAATTTGTCCATACGCATTTTTTGAAGTCCATTCATTGGTTTCATGGAGTTTATGTGTCGATCAAGGTGTTGTTCAAGGAATTATCCAAAGATTGGTCACAGAGAAGAGATGATACAAGGTAGATCAAGACTAAGTATAAAGAGTGTATAAAGTTGCTCAACACACAAAGCATACAAGATGTACCTAGAGGGATCAAGTGACCCCATGGTATGGTAAGCATTGCCCATTACGTTTTGTACTAACCCATGGTCTACGTGAGAATTCTTTGTGGGGTTAGGTATGTTTCCATGGGCTTACGTCAAGAGGAAGATCTCATACAACCTATGGAGGATGTGCAAGTTCAAGTGGACAATCGCGAAGAGATCTTGCTTGAAGTTTGTCGTCCATTGTGAAGGAAATATGCCCTAGAGGCAATAATAAAGTTGTTATTTTATATTTCCTTATTCATGATAAATTTTTATTATTCATGCTAGAATTGTATTAACCAGAAATTTGATACGTGTGTGGATGCATAGACAAAACACCGTGTCCCTAGTAAGCCTCTACTAGACTAGCTCGTTAATCAAAGGTGGTTAAGTTCCCTAACCATAGACATGTGTTGTCATTGGATGAACGGGATCACATCATTAGGATAATGATGTGATGGACAATACCCATCCGTTAGCTTAGTATATTGATCATTATGTTTTATTGCTATTGCTTTCTTCATGTCATATACATATTGCTTTGACTATGAGATTATGCAACTCCCGGATACCGGAGGAATACCTTGTGTGCTATCAAACATCACAACATAATTGGGTGATTATAAAGATGCTCTACAGGTATCTCCAAAAGTGTTTGTTGGGTTGGCATAGATCGAGATTAGGATTTGTCACTCTGGGTATTGGGGAGGTATCTCTGGGCCCTCTCGGTAATACACATCATAAGAAGCCTTGCAAGCAAAGTGATTAATGAGTTAGTTGCAGGATGATGTATTACGAAACGAGTAAAGAGACTTCTCGGTAACGAGATTGAACTAGGTATGAAGATACCGACTATCGAATCTCGGGAAAAGTAACATACGATGACACAGGGAATAACATATGTTATCATTACGGTTCGACCGATAAAGATCTTCGTAGAATATGTAGGAACCAATATGAGCATCCAGGTTCCGCTATTGGTTATAGACCGGAGAAGTGTCTCGGTCATGTCTACATAGTTCTCGAACCCGTTGGGTCTGCACGCTTAACGTTCGATGACGATTTTGTATTATATGAGTTATGTGATTTGGTGACCGGATGTTGTTTGGAGTCCCGGATGAGATCACAGACATGACGAGGAGTCTTGAAATGGTCGAGGGTAAAGATTGATATATAGGACGATAGTATTCGGACACCGAAAGTGTTTCGGAAGGTACCGGGTATATATCGGGTCACCCGAAGGGGTTCCGGGCACCCCCCCCCGGCAAAGATATTGGCCTAATGGGCCATAAGAGGGGAGACGCAGCAGACATCAGGAGCCACACCAAAGGAGAAAGGATAGGGGGGAAGAGAGAAGGAAGAGGAGGGATTCGGCCTCCCCCTTCCTTCCCTCCTCCCTCCTCTTACCTCCCCCCGGTAAAAAAGGAAAGGGGGCCGAATTGTTGAGGAACTCCAAGTAGGATTCGGCCTATTTGGGACGCCCCCCCTTGGCGGCTCCCTCTCCCTCTCGCCTATATATATGATGGGGGGGATGCGCCTAGAACACACAACAACATCTGTTAGCCGTGTGCGGCGCCTCCATGCACATATTACACCCTCGGTCATATTCTCGTAGTGCTTAGGCGAAGCCCTGCGTGAATCGCTTCACCTTCACCGTCACCACGGCATTGTGCTGACGGAACTCATCTACTTCCTCGACACTTTGCTGGATCAAGAGTTCGAGGGACGTCATCGAGCTGAACGTGTGCAGAACTCGGAGGTGCCGTATGTACGGTGCTTGATCGGTCGGAACGAGAAGAAGTTCGACTATATCAACCGCGTTGTCAAACGCTTCCGCTTTCGGTCTACGCGGGTATGTAGACACACTCTCCCCTTCTCGTTGCTATGCATCTCCTAGATAGATCTTGCATGAGCGTAGGAATTTTTTTGAAATTGCATGCTATGTTTCCCAACACATTGTGGTAACAATGGACTAGTGAAGATGTGCCGAGGAGTGGCTCGCGCATAGTGGAGTATGAGGGAGCAATCAATTAGTATTCATCGAGCCAACACAATCAACAAAGGTGGTCCATCTTGAGGAAATCAAGATCATCATCATCTGGCTCAAGTGGACTCTCTAGTGAGTAGCTTGATCAAACCATTGCATCCTTGCATCATCTTTCCTGGTTCTTGTTTAATTTTTATCTGTGTGAGTGTTAGAGCTTACTAGCAAATATGCCCGTGCGTTGCAACGGGGCAAAAGCTATTAGATTATGCACGTGCGATAGGTATAAAAAAATTCTGAACCAAATGCCAGGATGAGATAAGGACTTTTAGAATGTAATTTCATAAAGTATGACTGAGTGATGTCATGACGAGATAAGGGACTTTTAAAAAGTCATTTAAAAAATAAAAAATGCGATGGTCTCATCACGACTTGATTTTCTAACGCGCCATAACAAAAACAAAATGTCGGTGATCAAACTGCATTGATGGACACTGCCTGAGCTAGACTGATGAGTGAGTGGCTCGCCTTGACCTAGCGTAGCGGTGTTTATAATAATCAGTAATGTGGTACCAAAAAAATATAGCTATGTGTGAAGGCAAAATAGAAATTTAGTCATTTATATATAGCTTATAAAAATTAACCCATAGAAAGTTGTGTAAATTTTTGAGGGCCCAGCGTTGTACAAGACATGGAATTTTTTTTACCGAAATTGAGGGACTGAATACAATCATGAAGCGACCCCTACAGATCTCCTGCGACGGTTCATTATGTTCATTATTTATGGATCTGTTTTATTTTTGTGAACATATTCCAAACTTTAATGGACATTTTTTAAATTCCCTAATATGTTTTGAATACTAGATATTTAAAAAAATCATGAACATTTCTTATTTCCTGAAAATTTATTTGAAATCGTGATAGTTTTTTATAACACGTGAACAATTTTTTGAAATCATGATCATTTTAGGATTTTATGAATGTTTTTTTAATTCATAAACAGTTTATAATTTTTCAAGACTTTTTTTTTAAATATTGTTTTTCTGGAAATCATGAATAAATCTAAAGGAGAAAAAACTAAAACAGAAATGAGAATGTGAAAGGCAAAAAAATGAAATAGAAAACAGGGGCGTTGCAACCTGCAAATGGGCCGGCCCATTACCGTGTGCGGGAGCAGGAGGCGCGCTTGCGAGAGAAAAAAATGAGAGATAAAAAGGGGCAGAATGGGGATCGAACCCTGGCCTCTGTAGTGGAGACTTGCGGCGCTGGCCACCACGCTCAGCGTATGTTTGTGTTATATTATGGGATCTTGGCTTATATAAACCATAACCAACAGTGCGATATGTGAACCTTTTTTGCCACTTATGGGTGGCATTGGTGGGTAATTTTTGCCAACTTTGAGGATATTTTTTATGACGTACGGACAGAAACTCAATTCTTTTTATTATCAGGTAAAGATAAAGATGGTCATCTTCATGACAAGCTCAAGTTCATCGAAAACGGAGTTCACCGCGGTGTTGACCTGAGGCTGGATCCGGTTGGGGAGGAAGCAGCGGCTGGGGTGGTTGGGGAGGATGCCACGGGGGACTGGGCCGTCGTTGTTGGCCGCGCCGCACAGGCTGCCCTCCACAGCAGCCGCTCCATCATCCTTGGCGGCGCCATCCGCAGCAGCAGCATCGACTATGGTGAGGAAGGGGAGGAACAGGGCGGCACCATGGGAGGAAGGGCAGGGGAGAGGTGGTGCCATGGGGAGGAAGGAGAAGAGGAGGGTGGTGCCATGGAGAGAGGAAGGGAAGGAGAGGAGCGGCGCCATGCGGAGCAGGGGGAGAGCAGGGCAGCGCGACTGGTAGGAAGGGAAGGAGAGGACCGGCAGGGGAGAAGCAGGAGCAGGTCCGCGGTGGAGAAATCTATCAAAAAAAAAAGTGTGTCGCGTAGCGAGTATCATCTCGGACAAAGCAGCACCTGCAAGTGGGACTGGCAACAGACACGAGCGATCGTGCAGCCACAAGCCGGCCGCTCGATTCAGCCAGGGAGGGCGCGCAAGATTAAGTAATGGGCGATGATACGCGCCGGTGCGCCGGCCCAACTGTTGGGCCGGTCTAGCCCTAACCGTTAGATCCAATGCGTTTTAACCGTCTCGATCTCGCTGTTGGATTCCGTCTCCTTCGTCCTCTTCGTGCGCTGCGCAGGCGCCGCCTCCTGCTTGCGTGGATGTCATCCCGGCCGCCGACCGCCACCCCCTTGCGTGGAACTCCTCCCTCCGCCGGTCGCCGCCCTCGTCGCCGGTGCTCGCCGCCCTCGTTGCTGGTGCTCGCCGTCGCAGCACACCGTCCTCGCCGGTTCCAGCAGGATGGCGTCGCCATCAAGCCCAGCGTCCCCTATCCTTGCAGCACCTAGCCGCCGCCGCCATATCACGTCCGTCGCAGCACCACCTTGTCGCCGGCCGCAACTCTGACCGCCGTCGTCGATGCACGATGCCCGAGGTTGCACGAACAAAGGCCGCCCAAATCGACGCCATTTAGATGGATGTAGCAAAAACTTCGCCGGTGGTAGCAAAAAATAGCGGCGGTTGCAGCAAAATCATTGTCGTCGTCGTCTAGCATCACATCTGCGCCATTAATGGATGTAGCAAAATTTCTCGTTGGTCGTAGCAAAAACCGACGACCGTTGTAGCAAAATAACCTCCGTCGTCGCGGGGGACTTAGCTCCGTCAACGAAACATACAACCGGATGCAGCTTTCCATGGTAGCAAAAATGTGTCGTTGAATGGATGTAGCAGAAAAAATGATCGGTCGTAGCAAAAAATGACAATGGTTGCAGCAAAAATCATCGTCGCCGCCAGCACGAGGTCACAGCTCCGCCATGATGGATGTAGCAAAAACCCTCGCCGGCGGTAGCAAAATCTATCTATGGTTGAAGCTTTTTTAGTTGGTCAGTGCCGATTGAAGCTTTTTTATCCATGGTTGAAGCTTTTTTCAAGTGTGGTTGAAGCTTTTTTGCATCACGGATGCAGCACTGTATACACGCGGTTCCGGCCATGGCAGCAGGTGGCTGTGGCATCTCTGCTCTCCTAGCAGTAGGCAGTCGTTGCTGTTTGATGACGACAACAGTTTCAGCACCGCCGGTCATCTTTACGTCGGCCCCGGTCCATGCCGTTTGAAGCACCGGTGCAAGAAGCTGGTAGCAAAAACATCAAAGCTTCGTCGTTCGTGGCGACGAAGAAAGAAGGCTGCGAGGGGAAGAAAGGAGAGGATGCGGGGAAGAAGATAAGGTTGTTTGAAAAAAAAATGATGTGTGGGCCTGCCTGTGTCCAGCACGGGGATCGCTAGACCCAGGATCAAAAGGGATCGCGTGGCTCGCGAGCGACCGGCCGAATCGTTCGGCCGGTGCGCCGTTGCCAAACAATTCCCTTAAGTAATTGGGAATATATTATATGTGCCATCACAGCCATCACAAAACGTTGTGTACAGTGTATTAACGCGATAGAGCTAGTGTGCTTGGCCAGTGGGATAAAAAAATGCTACACTTACGTGGCCCGCTGCTGCTGGACGCACCTCTTCGTGCACTCTCCTGGGTGAGACTAGATGCGGAACGTCGACGGCCGGTATGGGAGATTCAGATTGATTATTCACGGAGAGATCGTGTGCGGCACAGGCTCCAATTTGGCTGCGTCTTCGGCGTGCCACAAACGGCCAACTTTGTCGCGAGGCACCTAGGTGACCTATCCGTTTCCCTGTAATTTGGCAAGAAGTACTATTATTTTTTAGAAATTGCTGGCGAAAGGACTGTACTATTTTTTTTCTTTATTTTTGAAAAGGGGATATCCCCGGCCTCTGCATCCGAGCGATGCATACGGCCACCTTTATTACCAAGCAAAAAGTTCGACAGAGGTCTTAAAGTCTCAAACAAACAAGAACAAAAAATGCTCACAAAGAGCTAAAAAACAAAAGATGGGACCACAACCGGCTAGCAGGATAAAGATAGGAAAACTAATTGCCTATCCTGTTACACGACCGCTATCCAAACCGGTTGATCCAGTAACCAACGCTCCCTGGCCTCCGTCGGAGTGAGTAGCGACCAAATACAGATAAACGCAGTGGCTCGGAAGATAACCTGCAAAAAATGAGTATTTTTTGTTCTGTTAAAAACCAGATCATTTCTGCAATTCCAGATAGCCCATAATAAAGCACAAACTCCTACACGAATGTGTCTCGCTGTTTGGGGCTCAACACCATCAAGCCACGTCCCAAATAACGTGTTGAGATTATTCGGAGGAGTATTATTGAAGGCTATGTGAACTAACTGCCAAAGAATTTTTGCCAAGGGACAATTAAGAAAGAGGTGTTTGATTGATTCATCCCGATCACAAAAACTACATAGAGTGGAACTCTGCCAATTGCGTTTTAACAAGTTATCCTTAGTTAAAATTACTTGTTTCTGTAAAAATCACATAAACACTTTAACTCTCAAGGGAACTTTGACGTGCCAAACATGTTTCGAATTAGGAATAGAGCTAGAATTAATAACATCCAAATACATAGATTTGACCGTAAATTATCCATTCCTATTTAGCTTCCAACACAACTGATCGGGTCTTTGAGCTAGTTGAACATCCATCAATCTTCTCACAAGATGGAGCCAAGCTTCTCATCGGTTTCCGGCTAGTGCTCTCCTAAAGTGAATATTGAGAGGCGCGGACTGACGTATTGTCGCAACGGTTGCGTCTCTCCGTTGAACAATGCTATAGAGAGAAGCATATTGAAGCGCGAGAGGCATGTCCCCTAGCCATGTATCCTCCCAGAATCTCGTAGAAGTACCGTTACCTATAACAAACTTTGTCCGATTAAAAAAGACTGATTTAACTCTCATCAGTCCTTTCCAGAAAGGCGAATCTATCGGCCTCACTGTCACCTGGGATAAAGTTTTGGAATGAAGGTACTTATTACGCAGAATTTGTGCCCATGTAGCCCCGGTCTCACTAGATAACTTATACAGCCATTTGCTGAGAAGACATATGTTCTTCACCTCAAGATTTTCGATACCTAGACCCCTTGGTCCTTTGGTCGACAAATAATGTCCCATTTAGCGAGTCGATATTTCCTCTTTAGATCATCACTTTGCCAGAAAAAGCGGGATCGATAGAAATCAAGTCTTTTCCGAACTCCAACTGGTACCTCAAAAAAAGACAATAGAAACATGGGCATGCTTGTGAGAACCGAACTAATAAGAATTAAACGGCCTCCATATGACATCAATTTGCCCTTCCAGCAGCCCAGTTTCTTCTCAAAGCGATCCTCAATACTCTTCTATTCTCTGTTTGTTAGCTTACGATGGTGAATTGGTATACCCAGATATGTGAAAGGTAAATCTCCCAATTCACATCCGAACAATTGCTTATATGTCTCTTGTTCATCTTTGGCTCTTCCAAAGCAGAACAATTCGCTCTTGTGGAAATTAATCTTTAATCCGGACAATTGTTCAAATAAGCATAACACCAGCTTCATGTTTCTCGCTTTTGCCAAGTCATGCTCCATAAAAATGATGGTATCATCGGCGTACTGTAGGACGGACACACCTCCATAAACTAGCTGAGGTACCAGACTGCCTACTTGACCAGCATCCTTAGCCCTCCCTATTAGAATCGTCAACATATCGACTACGATGTTGAACAGAATGGGTGACATCGGATCTCCTTGTCTCAGGCCCTTATGTGTTTGGAAATAGTGACCTATGTCATCATTCACTTTATTTCCAACACTCCCTTTTTGCGTGAAAGATTCTACCAGTTGTCTCCAGGCTTGATCAAAACCTTTCATACGCAAAGCCTGTTGAACAAATGGCCATCTGACTTTGTCATATGCCTTTTCGAAATCCACTTTGAAAACAACCCCGTATAGTTTTTTTGTGTCAATTTCATGGAGTGTTTCATGAAGGACCACTACCCGTTCTAGGATGTTTCTGTCCGGCATGAAAGCAATCTGCGTGAGTCTATTTGTCCAAACCTGGGTGAAAATTTTGAAACTTACGTTAAGAAGGTAGATCGGCCTGAGTTGCGCGATTCGCACGGCCTCTGTTTTCATAGGGAGCAATGTAATAGTTCCAAAATTCAGATGAAACAACTGAAGCCGTCCAGAGAATAATTCATGGAACATCGGTAGCAAATCCCCTTTAATAATATGCCATCATTTTTTATAAAACTCCGCTGGAAATCCATCCGGCCCCGGAGCTTTATTATTCTTCATGTGAGAAATAGCTTTAAACACCTCTTTCCCCGAAAACGGGGATTATGCCAAGTTATAACTACACTTGTTTAAATTTCACAGCTGCGCAGAATTTTTTCTGGGGAAAAGAGAATTATTGAACGCTGATTATGCCAAGTTATAACTACACTTGTTTAAATTTCACAGCTGCGCAGAAGTTTTTCCGGGGAAAAGATAATTATTGAGAATTTTTTGTGGGGCCTGCCCGAGGATGTGCTGCTGAGCATTTGGGAGTGGACTTTTAGTGTTATAACATTTATTGTTCTTCTTCTCAAAATGACAAATTTATTAATTTAGAAATGTCCTGACAAACATCAAGCACACCAACCGTCACGCTGGACGGAACAACACCATCTAACAGTCCGTCAGTTATAGTGTGGTAGCACTGAAAATTTGGTTCTGTGACGAGTGTTCAACGATGTTGTTCCGTATTGTGTCTGAAAATTTTATACATCTCTGATCCACAAATCATTATTGTGTATATTACAGACAATGTTTATCCAAATTTGTGATAGGTGCGGTTGTTGTTTGCCATGTGGTTGTTGCTAGCCCAAAATGGAGTACAAACTTCATGTTGTTGTAAGTTGATAATATATCTTTTCTGCTTATAAAGTTTGTACTTAGTGGTAAGTTCACTCTTTTTTCTCCACTGGTAGTCACATTCTAAACTACCAACAACCCTACAAGATTCACATATAAACAAATGCACTTCTTGTACCATGGGAGACTAGCAAATTTGAAAAGACATGTCAATAAATAAGTGCATTCTTGTTCATATGTGGGACCAACACTCTAGCACATGACACAAATAGGAAAAACCATCAGGTGAGACCAAATTTTTTGGAAAAGACCACAAATAACCAAATGTGGACTTGATATTTCAATTCAAAACCCTGCTCTAGGTTTCAGCTTCCTTCGCCAGCCAACTCTATCAATTATATGTCGCAACATTAAAGAGCGATAATTTTACCTTTTCTGATGTGATAAAAAACATCGCCCTCCTTCCTAACCGTTGTCCTCCTGTTTGTCTTCTCTCTATCGAACAGTCTTCCTAAGTTTCAACAATTGAAATGTTGTAACACACTTTAAAATTACAATGGCCCTAGCATGGTCGCTTTAGAGTCTCTAACCAGACTTACAACTCCCTCATATTTTATCTCTCTTTTATATCATTAGACCGCATAGCTATCGGTATGACGCCAACGTCTTTTGCTGATGTACCAATCCGGTGGCCTAACTTCTTCCCTTTTAGTTGTTTCGTACCAATGCCCAAGCTCAAAATTGAATATATTATAGAGGGAGAGATGAAAAACCAAATAATAGCCACCTTGACAAAATTAGAAGAACAGAATAGCAAAAACAATTCAATTCTCACATGGGAAGAAATTTTCCATCACTTCAAACCAGGAAACTAAGTAAAGGGTACATAATACATAAACATACAACTTCTTGCCAACTCCTGATGAATGATATTTTGAATGAGCAAGAGGAATGTGGCATTGGATACAAAATTGGATCACAGTTAGTTTATTCATTTTACATAAACTCTCCTACATATTTGCTCCATATTCAACTTAGTTAATAAAGGTGAGATCAGATGTCGTCAAGCCATAAGCTCACATGATGAATAAAGAATTGAAACAATCAGTAATTTCTTGTTTACAAGTCGCACAAGTTCAGTCTTCTTCTGTATTATTATATAAAAATAAATCTTCTTCGATTTATTGTGGATGACACAGCTCCCTATAAATCCGTTCTTCAATGCCAATGAGATGCATGCAAAATAAAAACTCATATATAGACATATAGTCATAGGGTATTAATCATCACCTTTTATGTAAATAATGCCCGGCGCTGGGCATCATAGAAGGATAATTTAATGGTGAAAAACATCATGACTGTTGTACATTGCACAATAATTTCACTATTTTTAAGTTTGGGTATTGTCTGCACTTGTTTTATCCATCTCCATTATTGCACATCTCTTCGATTGACAATGACACAAGCAGCAGGTTAGCAACACCCTCTTGAAACGAAAATAAAGGATTGTTTGTACACACTTCACGATGGCATACATATTGATCAGGTTTATATAAACAAAGACTCTGATGGGTGCAGACAGAGGAGTAATGATTTTGCTACGAGTTGCAGCTGAGCTCTTCTATAAGAAGAAAGGTTGGCCTCCGATGATGCAAAAAATTGCAGTCTGGCATCATCATCTTCTAGAGAATTTTAGTGCAACAGTGATCCGGCTGATAATGATATTTAGTTGTGTTTTTTTATGTCCTAGCTATTGAAGTTACTGGTAAGATGCACTGTCTGGTAAGTTGGTTGTAATTTTTCCTGTCATTTTGTCGCATGAGGTTGTTTGGCCATGACCCTCGTTTACTCTTCTCCTAAACTCTTTGTGGGGTGAGACAACTGATGTATTATCAGGTTGTTGCTCTAATAAAATTGGAGGGCTCCTGGGTTCCTAAATGAGGGGGGGACTAAGGATTGCATTCGACAACTAGAGAAGATTTAACTGTCCTTCTAGGATAGTGAAGATGACTAACATTGCTATGTTTTCCGATGCTTCAAAATCCTACACCTGTGTTTTGTGCTACGATGCCCACCATCAACTAATCCGTTGGATACTACCACAACCTTTTTTGTGAAGATGTCAACCACGGTAGAACGCCAAACTTGTGCATATTGGGCATTTATATGGATTGAGCTCAATGACAATATCAGTGGGTTTTCCCCCCTCCTTTTATATCATTTCTTGTAATGGTTTCTATTTTCGTATTCTCATTTTTGTTCTTTCTTTGCCTTCTTAAAATTAATGAAAAATTTGATGTCCATTTTTATTTCTAAAAATTCTTAAAATTTTGAAAAATGTTAGTTTTTTCAAATTGGACAACATTCTTAAAATGAAAACTTCAAAATTTTGCTTGCATTTTGAAATTCTTCGATCCTTCGAAACTTCATGAACTTTTTTTTCTAAATTAGTTACATCCAGGAGGATTTCTATAGCTCAAACGTTGTCTAAATAAGTAAAAATTATATTCTTGTAATACCATAATTTTAAATATGTCAAAAATATGTAGGAGCTTTTTTTTATCGGAGAAAACCGATGTACCGAAAAAAGAGGGAAAGAAAATCACATGGACGAGCGTTGAATGCCAGACCATGAGCGAGAACTGAAGGTGTTGGCCGACTGTTTGTCGCAAAGATCGTCAAATAGGACCTCCCTTTGAATTTGTGTAGATGCTCAATGTATATCAAGATGCTGATTCTTTCTGTTTTCACGAGTTTTCAGTTTTCTTTTCTATTAGCATGTTTGCTTTTTCCGGTCTTCTTTCTCAATATCTTTATATTTTTGGTTATCTAAAATTACATGAATATGCTTTCTCGGAAAATATGTAAAAAATCACTTTACTTTTTTATTTTTAGTTTTTGTGGAGGAATATATCTAGAAAATAATTGAAAAATCAATGGATATATCTTTAATATACATAAAAGATATTCTGAATTATTAACTTTTATATGAATATTTTTCCATTCGTAGAATTTTTTTATAAAATTGAGATAAACATTTTGAGAGCATAGATATATTAATGGGACATTGTGCGACTGATGTCATGCAGTTTTTTTGTGGTGAGTCTGAGATGATCGGCATGTAGTTTCGCTGGAGATAAAGCTATCATGCCACTGTTGGCATGTAGTTTCAAAGTTATAGGACTTATCTGACACACTTGCAATAGTTTTAGGACTTATCATGCATTTTAATCTTTAATTTTTGGTACATGGTGCATGTCTTTTTCAATTCCCATACACAAACTTTGTTTTTCATCATTAAACTGACTTTTTCACAACATATTTTTTAAACTGTTTAAAAAGGGATTTTTTGGAGTTTTCCTAGAACATATATTTTTCAACAATGAATTTTTTGTTGTTATCAGAGTAATGTGTGTGTGTGTGTGTGAGTAAATGTTTTTAATGATTTATAAGGGAAAATTTATCACACACATTTTAACGGGCCGTCCCAAATGAGGACTAGTAGAGTTGCTTCAGTCATGCATCCCTTACTGCTTCCCTAAAAAAACCTTATTTGCCGCTGCTTCCTGCTTGAATGACTAGAAACGGTATACTGGGCGACTGAGAATTCCTCGTGGAACACATCGGCTTGGTTGGTTTTCTTCTACTCATAGATAGTGTTGACAAGCATTGGTGATTTTTTAGATGTTATCTTTTTTATAACAAATTTCGATAATATGTGACCTAATTCGTAAATTACAAATATATGACCCCGTTGGCCTCACTTAGGCCGAATAGGTACTCTTCGGTCTCGCTTAGGCCCAAGAGCCCTCTTTGTTTTGCTTTGGCCGGAGACCAGACAGCCTTGGCCAAAGAGTGGACTACGTTAAGACTGAGGAGATCCTCGGCCACGTGAAGGCCGAAGTGTGCATGCACGCTGGTGGGCTGGCTTGCATACTCAGCAGCTCCACATACTGTGGCTGGCTAGCTTGGTGCCTATGCATGCAGCGGACGCACCTCCTCTGACGTACGGCGCACTCGCTGACGTGTGGACCTGGACCCACGCGTCAGTGGCCCAACGTCAGGTGGCCGTACGTCAGGGGATCGAGCTCCGCATGCAGCAGCCTTTGCTCATGGATACGGACTCGATGGAATTGACCCGCCGTTCATGTGGGGATGGAGACGGTACCGCATGCGCACGTGCATGTACTATCTACATATATTAGTTGTAGTGCTTTGCATGTGCATGTACTATATACGTATACTAGTACTAGTGCAGGATTGTTTTACCCATTACGTGCAAGTGCATGGTCGGTAGTAGTAGTCTGTGTAACATAATAACGAAATTTGTTATAGTACAAGTGCACGGGGTCATATCATTGCAATTTAAGAATTAGGTCATATATTATCGAAATTTGTTATAAGGAAGATAATATTTTAAAAAATCAGCATTGGTACTATGCTACGATTATGGTCATATGTTTGGACAGCCAACACATCTTATACTGGCCAACCATATTGTGTTAGTGGTGTCGCCAAAGGAAGCTCACGGTCTTCCAGCAGACACATAGTCCAGTATGTTTTTTTTCTTTTTGCGGGGTAGTCCAGTATGATACTGTGCTTCAAAAAAAAAAAAACAGTGTGATCATGTGCATGTATAGATTGCTTATGATTTCTAAACTAAAATCTCGACACTTATTTTGAAACGGAGGGAGCACAATTTAATGATAAAGATTTACTTGCTCTCAAACACCATTACGACGGAAAACTGTCACGAATGCATGTGATTACCTTAGCTGGAGGTATTAAAATTTAACTTCAGGTAACACCAAGAAGATGGTAACTGCGGGTAGAACGCCTCCAAACATACCAAAGTGACGCCATTGCCATGTGAGTTTCCGTGTTTCTGATTTTCTGTTCTGTGCATACTTCTCAGTACTTGCATCCCATTAATATGGTGACCGGAATTCAACTAATCATGCCGAACCGTCCATGTTAATGATAATTGTAACAATATGCCAAATTCCTGAGTTTGCGGAGAATTAATAGGCCACACTTCTAATGTTTTGACATGATGCTCACGACAAGTTGCACTCTGACTAGATCCAATTTGGGCTGCAGCTCAGCTGGCTTGCGTCAAAGAGGACGGGGACGGCATTGGCCTGGCTCGCTGCCGTTTAGGACGGTACATCTGGTGGCCGCTAAACCCACACATACTTGCATCTCAACAGGTTTTCGTGTGATGTCACCAATGGGATACCCATCTGCAGGGTCATGTATCCCATGCAGCATGGAACTGAATCCTGACGCTTCCTAATCCCAACATACCTCTAGTTTTTCAACGACATTGCCAAAGTAATAACATGCATGCCTCATCTTGCACTAAACCAGCAGCATATAGAGAAATAGAGCTGTGTGGCTGTTCCAATGTTTCCTCTTAAATAAGAAGGTTGGTGTTCCTAGTTGTTTGCACATGGTGCAATAATTATTTCCAGTCTGCAACCACGTGCACAACGTGATGCTTCATTTTCGTGTAGAGGAACATGCTGCAGTACACACAAATCAATTTGGTTTTACAGCATGAACCGGAAAAAAATGATTGCAGTCAATTGTACGAATAAACTTGAATCCCCAGCCGTTAAGGTGGATTCATGTTGGACACCCGAATGATGGACCATACATAATAGAGACCAAACTGGTGGAAATAAATAAATGCTTGATAGTCTCATCATTGTGATACTCCCTTTAGAAGTTTTTTTAACACAATACAGAGACAGACATAGACGTTCATATATACGGACATACACTTAGGCTTATGAATGCACGCACGCACAACCTACCTATGAGCACCTCCTCGACACTGAGTCGGCACATCATATTGACATTGATGAAGTCACCACAGACACCTTCGTAGGCGACAGGAGCATCTCGTCCCACTGAGCGAACATGGACGAAAAGCTTGAAAGAAATCTAGGAAAATGTGAGCAAAGTGTCAAGTCTAGGACATGAACCTTGTGGGCTGGTTCCACCACCAAGAATCTAGTCATTTGACTTACGCTCAGTTCACGAACTTTTTAGAATTTGTAATTACCATTTAAAAGAATATGAATTTCTAAGAGCTAGTATACTTCGCAGAAATATTCAGGGATCAAACGAATTTAGATCCAAAAAATTGTTACGAATATGTACTGCTCAGGGGTTTCATTGTGTTTGATCTAGTACCGATGTGGTTTTGAAAATTTCTAAATCACATTGGGGTTCCACAAGTTGTCTAGTATGGAAAATTTCACAAGGTTTCCACAGTGAATGCATGTCACTCAAACAGAAAGCAGTATGAAGAGTGAGTACAATGTTGGCTTCAGCAAAAATTTCCACACCCTGAACTCGACCTGCGGGTACACCTACGTCAGCTTCCATGCCAACGCCTCACTCAGCCTACATAACTCAAGGAGGATGGACAGAAAACCATTGTGAATTGTGAACGTGTAGAACACCAAATTTTGTGGTCGCTTGATCGTGGATATGTTATTCGCTGTGGCTTTAGGCTTCATATCACAGAGTGATCACCCTGTTGAAGGTATGGAACCCAAGATGGAAGTGAATCCCTATTATTCCTAATCCTAAAACATATATCTCGTGTTTCAGTGGCACATAGAGAGGAAGACATAGTAGGCTACTTCTACAATATCCTACTGCAATTCTCATCTCTGCTCTTAAAAAAGATCAATGGTGTGTTTGCTCCGATGTTTCTCTGGGCCCTTAGGAAAGGATATCGGTGTGTTTGTCCTAATGTTGTTCTCTTATGTAAGTAGACTGAAGCGTTTAGTTGTTTCAACGTGGTACATGCAACATTCGGTATCAACTTGCAACCACATGCACCAAAGAGATGTTTTCAGTCCCAGATGGCCATAATGGTGTACATTAGCCGGCTATATGGTATCACAAACTTCATTTTATTTACTGTGTGTCTAAAACATCACTGCATTTTTGGATTACAGGGTATGGCGACATATCCGATGTAGAGGCAACATAGCTGTAAAATATGTTCATTAGAATTACATTCGTTGATTTTATTGTAAGGATTTTCTACATAATTACTTGGAAGACTCATCAGAATGAAAATTCAATATTTTTCTCATATAGTAGAAAATTGGAGCTGTGGCATGGAAAGGAAATGTGAAAATTCAAAGTGAATTTATGTATGTATGAGAAGTCATAAGGTAAAACAAAAATCATTACTTAAACATGTAACAATAGTATGTTGAAAACAGAAAATAAAATACCTTTTGTAATAAACAAAGTTTTCATTTGTTTTTATAATCACTGCAAAATCTGCTTGAAGCCGAGCTCCACATTCTTCAAGGCATCACTAACACCAAATAATTCCCTGTAAATCCTATTTGAAGTTTCAATTAGGATTTTAAATCTTAATCGAAGTAACATTGGCTTGTCAGTTTGATTATACTTCATAGGTTTACCTTTTTGTCTCAAAGACATTTCACATATTTCATTTTAATTTTGTTATGATATTTTTTTTTTTTTGAATTTAAAAGTTGATGTCAAGCTTTCAGTTGGGATTTAGTCAGTTTGATACCATGCCTAGAGAACAACGTGAAGGAGAATTAGCAAGAAGCATGGCAACTAGAGCTTAGCTATGCATGGAATCGCAACCACGTACATCACAATGTGCACTGCTTACATGAATCTCCTCTGTCTTAGGCTCAAGATCACGTAGTGACCCATTCGATAGAGCGTGAGTAAGGCAGGGGCAACATTGGCTTGGTCTGCCAACATATCGGGTGCCAAATCAGGTTGTCGATCAACCCAAGGATATTTTCTACTGGGTAACACCTATTGCTTAGTTTGACCAAGTAGTCGCCCTATATTATAGTGGGGAATGTAACTCAGCCTGAAATGGAATACCGATGCTTCCTAATCTCTCTAGTTTCTAGGGCATTGCCAGAGGAACACCATGTAGGGCACTCCTACAATATCATAATGAATTTCTCTTCTTTGTGTGAAATGAGACGGGGTATATTTTCTCTGATGTTTCTTCCTGTCGTGCTCTTTTATATGCTCTTAGTTACAAGATATATGCGTTTGAATGGATTAACTATGGCTATCTCCAACCATGTGCACCCACATATGGTTTTCATTTCCACAGGAGCATTCTCCATATGTAACCAAAGTGACCAGGACTTCAGTCCATATGTATAGGAGCCACCTAGTGCTGATTTCCATATAGGAGTTACAAATTCGTGTCTCGTCATCTACCTCTTGTAAACTTTTATCTCTCTTGTCGCATCTATTGGTTGATTTATGTGTAGGTATACAGCGAGCGTTGTGTTATTTTGAAGAACAAATAGGTCTGTGTCTATGTTGGATGGCGCCAGTTAAGGATTTGGTGATGAGAAGTGTTTTCTACAGGGGCGGGGATATCTCATGATCTAACTATCAATAATTGGATCAGGCAGCGTGCATGTACATCATTTCCTTCGTTTAATGTATTGGTTTGAAAGGACGGGCATTAGAGGAAAAAGAACACTAGCATATCTGACGGTCCATTATTAAACTAGTGAGTGAGAAATGGATACAAGATGTAGTGGGATTAATGAGGAAACTCAACTCAACTCGTTTGTTTTAGTTTAAATTGTTAGAAACTATGCTACTTTGACTCAATTAGCAATGGCATCGAGCTAACATATCTGTTTGGAGCAACCCATTCGGAAGTTGAATTAATTTAATTCATTATGAACGTCAATAGCATATCGGGCGGATTTTCTGTTTAGATTGTGTACAAAGTTCACTATAATATAGATATGAAATGATCCATATACATCAACTGCTTTTCAACAATAAGTAAAAAATATTTTGCTTGCCTATATGTTTGCTAGGCTAAGCTAGAACAAAAAAAAATTAGCATGCTTGGATTTTTTTTTCATATGCTTTGATGCACTAGCTTAGACTCGAGGACCAATGTCGCTCTCTGCTGGTTCCTTAACCACGCACTCTACAATACCAGAGTCGTTCGCACGACTTATCCATGAATATTAATTTCAATGTTTAGTTTTTTTAGGGGGTAACAGAACTCTATTCGACTAAGATAATGTTTGGAATACAAATAATGTCAGGAGTATCCAGAAGCCAAACATAGCGGCAGAGTTCTAAAGAATTAACAGCTTTTGCAAGATTATGCGCTTCATAATTAGACTCTCTATTCTCATGCAATATGGACAGCTCGCTGAAGGCCTTCCTCTTCTCCTCTATGTCCTGAATAATAACTGAGCTAGCACCCCTATAATCCTTCTTCGGGTGATTGACCGTCACAATACAATCCGTGAAAACCTGAACTTTCTGGAGGTATAAGTCCGCCGCTAAATTCAGAGCTTCATTGCACGCCATCGCTTCAAGTATCTCCGGCTCGATCAAGCTACTCAGCACCACCGCTAAAGCTCCAAGATACTTGCCCTTCTCATCTCTACAAACAACAGTAAAAGATCCCTTCACCATATTCATCGCAACTGATGCATCGACGTTGATCTTTGCAAAGCCCCCAGACGGTGCAAACCATCTCTTAGCTCTATCTCTCGTCATAGTTACACCACTTCTGCTAAGTAACGCTCGAACCCATGTAGCAGGAATCATGGAAAGATCATCTAAATACTTCCATATAAACACCATTACACCAGCGTTGATAATAGCGATTGGAAATGCTCCTCATGGATCGCTCGCCGGCGAGCCTACCAAATAGACAACATAGCAACCAGAACTTTAATGAAATCATCTTCATTCAGTGAGTTTCTAATTTCCATCAGCCGCCTGCATGCGATCATATGCTTGACTAGTTCCTCATCCATCAACGGCAAAATACACTTGGCCATGTTGCAATCAATTAAGGCATGCCTCCATGTATCTTCAGCACCATTGCATATAACAAAGATATTAGAATTAGATATATGTATCTCGCACTTTACCTGACCAGTTGGAATAGAATTACGTGCGAGCCTCCAGGCGAATTTTTTAATCACGCCCGGGACGCTTGTTTTCCATAGCGATTTCCACTCTCATCACCTGGTTGCACTATCTGATGTAGATGCACGTCTTTCCAGCCAATTTTTCCTCCTTGGCTTTGTTTGTGAAAGAAGTCTATAACAGGAGCGAACTGAAAAATTCCCAGTTCTCTCATAATGCACTTTAGGGCCTTGGCCACAAGAACTACTATGGCAAAAGCTATATGCCGAATGATGCACCCAATAACGTGTTAGCTGCCCAACCACACGAGGGTTAAATTGTGGGCTGAACCAGCAACATGGACAGCCGGGTTGGAGAATCATGGGTTTTTGCTCAAATGAAATTAGGAAATGGGGTCTCTATGGTGATTGTTTTGGATGTTCGGTTACCTACTATTTTCCTCGGTACTTATACTTAATTGATTTCCTTTTAAAAAATTATATTATTTTGAGTTTCATTTTTTCCTTTTTCCTTTTCCTTTCTCGTTCCTTTTAGTTCTTTTCTCGTTTTTTCACTTATTTTTCCTATATTATTTTTTATTTGAAATAAATATAAATAGTTTTGACATATGCAGATAAAGAACATAAATGTTGTTATGCATGGATCAAAAAACTATGACACTAATTCATACATGAATTTTACATTGAAAGTAAAATTATATTAGCAATTTGAATTTATCGCCTTCTGGTCAAGTGTACATGCAACACCAAACTTTGGCGGGTGGCGAAGAGTTAATCCGACCTAAATGGCAATAATAGGGATGTCTAGAACACCACCCGCAATGTTGAAGAATGTTGGACGAACCTTGTTTGCCCTTTGGGAGTGGTTGTCGCGGGCTTGGAAGTCACCTTGCTTTTCTCCTAGAAGATTCAAAGAAAACCACGAGGGTCATCCGGCATGTCGAGACACCTCGCATGACCATGTGTGCGAAAATCAAAGATGAAGCTAGAAATTTGCAGGTCGTGGGTGGCAAGCATTGGAGTATCAGTCTTGTGTGGTGCTTTCGCTTTTACATTCCGGCAACACCTGCTAGGGCATTTGTAATATCTGTTTACCTCACTACATTGCTCCATAGTTTGAAGTATTTTAAGGCGGGAAATGATTTGTGGGATTAATTTTAATACGCCGGGAGAAGCAATGCGTACTCTTGCTGTGTCTTTTGGAAGGACTGAGGTCCTATTCAGTTGATCCGCACCGAGAAAATTGACTACATTCAGCATGAAAAGACAACATAATGTTACTATAGCTAGAGCCTTTTGGATGAGGCATTTTGGCTCCCGGTATCAAAATCGTTAAAACTACTAAATAAATTCAAAAAATTGTGTCTTTTGGATGTGTGAGTGTGTTATATCTATGCCAAATTTTGAAGCATTTGGATGTGTGAGTAGCTCTCAGCAAAAAACACAAATTTGGGGTCCATGAAAAAGTTCATTATTTGTGCACTGTTCGAACCCGATTTTTCTTTTTCCTGAGAGCTACTCAGATGTCCAAATTCTTTGAAATTTGGCATGCTCCTCATGCACTCAAACATCTTCCATGAAAAACAATGGTATTTTTATAAATTTTCTAGTATTTGTTTTGAATTATTGTTCATCTGGTGCAGGTGAGCCCGGGCTCAAAATTGGATGCTCAGATTATTTTGTAGGGAAAAGGTACATACTGTATAAGTGTATAGAGTAATAGAATTTTTTTGCAAGAAAACAGTAAGAGATCTATCATAAATTGCTGGAAACTATAAACTACTCCTATATATTTATCGTCTTGTAATTGCCTGCTTGTAGATAATTGTCTGGTTAAGCCAACTGATCAATGAAAAGGAGAGCATGTACATAGTTCACAAGTTATTATGAAACCATGTGCTTTGTACGCATATGAGTGTTGTGCTGCCTGGTACATTTTTTGGCATCATCATCAGCAAAATTAATTCTTCCTTTTGTTTCTGATCCGATAAGATAGGAAGTTTATGAAGCATTACACAAAAAGCATTTATTTAGTAAACAAATATGTAAAAGGAAAATGGATGTAATTATTGAAATATAATAGTACTAAATGGCATCAGATGGTAGAAAAATTGATAGTTTTACATGTTACTTGCAAAATGTCTAAAAGTAACATATTGATGTCTTGACATTAGTTGAATGATGTGTAGTTTGCCTGCTGATTCAAGTGGGGATACCTGCTTATCCTGAAGCAACGAAATGAATGAAGCAGATAAAAATATAGAATTATCAATTCAGATTTGAATTAAGCAAACAAAAATCTAGAATTAGCAACCAAGGGGAACTTCTGAAGAGTATGTATCAGTAGGTGCAAGAAATCGGAGGTGTATGCGTGCAATGAGGGGACCAATGAAGATGACTTCTTGGGCTTGTCCAATATGCACCACTGAGAAAGTGACGCATCCAGCAACATGAAAGGATTGGAATGCAAGGTAAAATTCAAATTATAGTTAAGCAAACAAAATCCTAGAATTAGCAACGAAACGGAACTTGAGAAGAATATGTACTAGTAGGAGGAAAAAATTGAAGGAGCATGTGTGTGTAGTGATGGCGGCCGACGAAGAAGACTACTTGGGCCTCATCCAGCATGCACCCTCTGAGAAATTGCAAAATATTTGATGCAAGCACATGACATAGGTAATGTTAAGGAAATATGAGGGAGTTATTAACCGACGGATGCAGTAGGAGTGGCAGAAACCACCCGTGTTGGAGGATGATGGGAAATGAGATGAGGTGGAGCACAGTCTTTAAACATAAATTCATTAGTTACTTGTGGATATGGTGGGGATAGAGGAAGTTGAGTATCATCTTGGATATTTAGGAGAGGGAGTACCAAACATCAATTATTGTGTACCTGCAACTGAGGCTATATATGAGAGAGGTTATTATGTTTTCAGAACCAGGATATTCCATGGTAGAGATGGCAACTAGGGAGGATGAACAGGGGTGGGCCAGTGGGAGAACTGGCTTGAATAAGGCCTGAAGTAGTGGGTTTTGTAAGGTTCGAGTTACCTCTTGTATAAGAAAGAAATAAATACTGAAGAAAGATTACAAAATACTGAAGAACAGAAGCTTAATTCTTTTTGAACAACAAAGTACATAACCTTGAGCTCCAAAGATTTCATCACCATAGTCGAAAGTTTGACGTCATTGCCACAAATCCATCACCAAGAGAAAGTAGGAAGATGTAGGATGTCAGCTTGCCCAAATGTTGATGTTGAGGCCTCGCCCTAGCTCTCTCCCTCGATCACACTCTCGCTCTCTGGCACGAACCAAGAAGGAGGAAGGAGGAAGAAGAAGAAACAGAGTGCACGGCTAGGTTTCCCGGCGCACGAACGCCGCCGCAACAACTGCTTTTTCCTGAGTTCGAACTCAACACCCACGCCGTTACAACGATGGCCACACCGGCTTTATAACCTAGCCGGAGCCAGGGCACGAACCCACGCTTCCTACTCTGCTGCGGCCCGCGACCCACACGCTCCGCTCGTGCCCACGACGCGCTCCGACGCGCAAGGCACACCGCACACGGCGAGCACCAACAGATCGCCCGCGATCACCCCGCGTGACTCGCCAATGGGCTGCCCCCACACACACACACGCGCGCGCGCGCACGGTGTACTCCTACACGGGTAGCCCCGTGCACCACATGCACGCACTCCCGCACACACACGCCGCGGACCCGTCGCGTCCGACACGACCAGCGCGCGCCCACACGCGCACCCGACGCATCCGAGCCACAGCCGCGGCTTATTTGGCCAACACCAAAAAAGGCCACCATTGTCGCAGGACAATGTTGCTGAACGGAAAATATGACCATTGATGTAGTACATATCATCTCTGATTTAGCCGAGGTGGCACCAACGAGAGGAGTCCATTGAACGCTCTTGCCAACCATGACTGTGAATGGAGGCCTTACCTAGCGTCACCGCCGGCTCAGGCCTTTGAGGCCAAAAAGAAGTCCATCCATCGGCTGGGGACCTTCCCAGCGCTGCTTCCACTCCACGACTAAATCTTGAAACAGAGCATCCTTCCAGGTGAGAGCCCAACCGCCGGTCTGATTCTACTTGGACTAATTTCAATAAACCTCCCCAGTAATGCCTGAGGCACCTTGGCCGTAGGGGGGAACCAGGGTGGCACTCATGCGAGCTGAACGACACGCACATCACACCTGCAAGTAGAAATATTGGTGAGCTGTGCCGGCGACCTGGATGCGCGGTTGTGTTGGAGGAGCACCATAACGCACAAATATGAAACCAAAAGGGAATCCCCATGAGTGGAGAATGCAACCAAGATCGGCGGATTTTTCCGGAGAAGATGGATCCCCCGATATGTGGTAATTTATAGAGAGTAAAGTTTTCTGTACGGTCGGAGTGCTCAATATCTTCACTTTGCCAGAGCAATGAGTTGAGTAGAGAGTGAGGACCCTTGACTTTTTTTTAGAAGAGGAAGCTTGGTTGTGTTGGGTCCTTAGTAGGTAATCAAACGCTTATGTGGCAACGGTGTTGTAGCGGTTGGTCTCATATGTAAGTCAGTAAATGAATGTTGATGTAGCAGGTGTGGAAAGGTGGATAGGTTGCATATTTAGATAAATAAGATAAGTGGGGATGAACTTCTTAGGAATATAGGATATAGGATAACACCAGAGGTGTGCTCACTCCATTATTTCTTTTGTAGAAAGGGGGAGAGTTGTATCTGTTCTTGTATTGTGCTCTTAAATAAGATGATTGATGTGTTTCATTACACCCAGTGGGTGCTCAGGGCAAGTATTAGAAGTGCTACTTATTCCACTTAATACTGCTAACATAGGAACATCCACTACAGCGCGCTATTTGGCATAAATCGTCATCCACTTTTGCTAAAGATATTAATTAGCTTGAAAGTGTACATGGGACACAAATAAACCCTTAATCAGTTGTAGATGGAAACTCACTAGAAACCAACCATGTATATAACTACGTAACATGAAAACAACAGAAAAAATAATAGGGAAGCATCAAATCTTCTTGGTGCATGCTTTATCTCGGAGCGTCGGTAGCCTGGCAAGTGCTTCGTAGCGACTCCTACACACACTCATTATGTCCTAAGCCATGCAAGAAAATAAATCATCTAACTATATTTTATATAGTTCAGTGCCTCGTGATTTTTTGAAGAAATTATTTTTATTTTATTTCGACTGTCAAAACACTAGTGTAAATAGCTTATGTGATACCTCGGGGTACCTAACATAGTTATGCTCGGACCTCAGCAGGAAAAATGCAACTTAAAACTTTGTATCGAGGTTTTCATGTAGGCCTGGAAAATTAAACGAAATTAAAAAATATTTCTAATTTGTTAAAATTACACTCATATTTCGTCAATTAGTACAAACCAAAGTTGCACTTGAACTTTTGAATATTTTTTGCCAGTCCAATTATGCTTTGAAAGATTCTTCATGGAACAAATCGTGGTCTTATGTGTTTGTATAGTATTGATGAGGTTTAATGAATTTCAGCATAATTTAAACATTTTCATTGGGATTCCTCGAGGGCTTTTGTTTTCCCTAAAAATAAGTCAAGGGGTTTCCACAGTTGAATGGATGGCAGTGGAACTGAGAGTGGCAAGAAGAGATGGTACGAAGATTACTTCAATCGGAATTTTACATCGAATCATTTTCTGACATATAGTTCTACAATAGGTTTTTATCTAATTTTACTTGGATAGTGCCAGCTCCGTCCCTAGCAACAGCTGCTGCCCGTGGTAGGCAAGCAGCGCTCCAGAACAGAAGCAGCTGGAATGGCTGCCACGCCAGCGCCCACACACCATCACCTCGTGTGCCTCACCGTGCCAGAGTTTATGCCTGCATCTTGGCTGCGTCGGTGGGTGACATATCGAGATGTGATTCAGCCCATGTAAGTCAAGGACGATGGACACAACCCCTGCGTACGTTGTGAGCATATGGACCAGCAAATCTTGAGATTGCTCGACCCATGGATATTCTCTTTGCTGCTGGTTTAAGCTTCATATCAAAGAGCGATGGCCCCAATGAAGGACCAAGTATGGAATAGAGCAAGGAACTGAATCCCGACGATTCCTAATCCTAGCACATATCTCTCGTGTTTCAAATATGGAATAGAGTAAGACGACTAGGCTACTTCTAAAGTATCCAACTGCACTTCTCATCTTTGCTCCTTAAATAAACCAACGGTGTATTTGCTCCGATGTTTCTCTGGGCCCATAAAAAAGGTGAGTGGTGTGTTTGTCGCAAAGTTGTGCTCTTATATAAGAAGATCGAGGTGTTTAGTGTTTCGACATGGTACATGCATGCAACATTCGTACCAGCCTGCAACCACGTGCATGCAACAAGATGATTTCAATGACACATTGGCATTATCGTGTAGAGCAACTCACTATGGCAGTACAATCTCAATTTTATTTACTGCACGACTAAATGTTCACTGCAATTTTGGATCATAGTGATAATGCTAAATGTAGAGGCATAGAGCGGAAATAGAGCTAGCATAGCTCTAAAATATATTCATTATAATTAATTTGGGAAATCTTATTCTGCAATTTTGATTCATCTTAATACACCGACATGCAAAGCTTTTGTTCATTCTGTAAAAAGTGGCTAACCCTGTTTACGTCCTCGCGAAACAAGTGATCCATCTCGCCGGGCACTATAACACAAAGTATAGTTCGATGACATGCGAGCCTCATCCCTCAGTCGGTGTACTAGACCCGTGCTCCCTGTCCAGGTGGCGACCAGAACCATCTGGCAGAAGGACAAATGACACCAGTCTATGAGAGTGTTTTCCCCATGGGGATATAATAAATGCTGAATTCGCCCGCGCGGCTCCGACAGATGGCAGCCACCGCCATTGCCACCATCTCCGCCGTCCTGGCTCATGCCCCGTATCTGCATCACCGTGCTTTGGTTTAACCGCTCTCGTTTGGGGTAGAGTGGCGGGATTCGTAATCGGAGTGGCTTCAATGGCGAGGGTCGCGCGAGCTCATGGAGCGGGACATTCGGGGCGATTCTTGGCTTACTTCTTTTTTATTTTCTGCATATCTTGTTTGGCTTTGTGAGAGGTGCATCTAAGTGCTCCATTCGCCTCCTCAAGATGAGGTCTACATCTCTTAGCACAGGTGCACCCTCTCTGTCTGCCGGTAGTAGAGGCTCAAGAACGTGAACACCAGACGACTTCAACAGGCTTACGTGTGATCCGGCATCATGTGGAAATGGCCGTGTGTCACTATTACTCCCACCTCTTAATCTTGATAGTGACTATTGTGCCCTAGTTTGAACTGCGTCTTGATTGACTAGGGTACTAAATAGATACAATAGTGATCTAGACACAGATAGACTAATCTTTACATGGTAAACTACATAAGAATTAATTTGCATAATACAAATATACATGGAAAATATGACAAATAAAAATTATACAGAAGATGATAGTCAGTCTACCATAGTCCACATGTTACATTAATATCTTGTTCTCATCGTCATAAAGAGGTTGAGATGAACAAACAATAATTATAGTTCTAGACCATGAGCCTATATACACAATGAATATGTCTTAAAAGGGTGCTAAAACAGTATGCGCCTCATATACCCTAGCAAGACCATCATTTAATGGAGATCCTGCCCAGCACTTTCCCTGACTAAGAGGGACCACTAGAATTCAGCTGGGGGTAGAATTGCTCTTGTTGCGGTGCCGAAGAACTCGAGTTGCAGGTGCATATATAGAGCAACAACAATGGTTGTCATGCAAGCGCGCACATGGCCATATTCGCATGTTTCTCCAAGTGCGCGAGTTTCTATGTGAAGAAGCGGAGAACGTCGTACCTCTCTCGAGGCGACGGTTTCGTGTTAATATAGGCAGGGTTGTATCCTTGATAAGCATACAATGCGGTTGAGATTACATCTTGGAGATCAAGGAAGAAAGAGATAAGATAGAGATGAAAAGATTACAACAATATAGCCTATCAACCTCAATCTACCTAGGCCGGCTTGACTGAACCGGACTCAACTGATGCGCCCCAATGGACCTGATGAATATGTCGTTTAACACCCTCCCATAATCACAACTTGGACAAGTTGATATTACATTTGAATTCTTCAAAACTTCTTGTAGACAAGACCTTAGTACTGAAGCCATATGCAACTTCGTCTTGAGATCGAATGAATCGAATGTCCAATTTTTTTTCAGCAACTCTTTCTCTAACAAAATGAAAATCTGTATCGATATGTTTGGTCCTTGCATGAAAAATTGGGTTAGCACCAAGATTGTCACACCATAAGCATGGGACTTGTTTACAGTATATCCCAAGCTCTTTCAACAATGACTGAACCCAGATAATTTGTGCAGTAGCATTTGCTAGTGCTTTGTATTCTGCTTCTGTGCTGGATTTAGACACAGTAGCTTGTTTCTTAACACACCACGGGGCCTGATTTGGACCAAAGAACACCGCAAAACCACATGTTGAGCGTCTGTCATCAAGACAACCTGCCCAATCAGAATCGGAAAATGCACTGACACGTGTTGATGGTGACTTGGTGAATGTCGGTCCAATACTGAAAGTATTCTTGACATATCTAAGTATGCATTTTGCAGTTGTCAAATGTACTGTAGTGGGTGCATGAAGGAACTGACATACTTTGGTTACAGCAAAAGAAATATCAGGCCTAGTCAGAGTTAAGTATCCAGTGCACCAACCATACTTCTGTACCTGCTGCTGTCCTCTTGATTCAAGAGTTTTCCTTCTGTCAATGACAATTTTTCTGAGCTGGACAAGGGTGTTGGAACTGGCTTGCAACCTTGCAACCCTGCTTTAGCTACAAGATCAGTTGCATACTTCTCTTGGGATAAATGAAGCTCATCTCCATTCCTTTTTATCTCAATACCAAGAAAGTAGTGCAAGTCTCGTAGATCCTTAAGACCAAACTATGAGTTCAAATCCTTGAGCAATGCTAAAATGGCTTCATCAGATGAACTTGAGACAATAATATCATCAATGTATATAAGTACAAATATAGAGATATTTGACTTATTATAAATAAACAATGAGGTGTCAGACTTAGAGGGGGAGAACCCAAAGTCTTGAAGCTTTGAACTCAACCGAGAATACCATGCTCTAGGAGCTTGCTTTAGTCCATACAAAGCCTTGTCAAGCTTGCATACATGAAGAGGTTTTTGTCTGTCTTCAAACCAAGGAAATTGTTTCATGAACACTTCCTCTTCCAGAACGCCATGAAGAAATGCATTCTGTACATCTAGCTGTCGTAGACTCCATCCTCTAGATACGACAATAGACAAAACAAGACGAATAGTAGCAGCCTTTACAACAGGACCGAAAGTGTCCTCATAGTCTAAACTGTACCTTTGCTTGAAACCCTTTGGAACTAATCTGGCCTTGTAACGGTCTATGGTGCCATCAGATTTCTTTTTAATTCTGAAGACCCATTTACAATCAATCACATTTTTACCTTTTCCTTGAGATGCTGGAACTAAGTGCCAAGTTTTGTTTTTGTGAAGCGCCATGTACTCATGCTCCATAGCCTTCTGCCACTTTGGATCACCTAAGGCTTCTGTAACATAATGTGGTAGATTTGGTTCATGTGAGACACAAGCGTATCCAAATTTTTCTAAATATTTGTAATTTTTAGGTTGAGTTACTCCCCTATGAAAGCCTGGTCCGTGGTGACGAATGAGCGTCCGCAAAATATCCCGCGCCAGGAACAACTACACACCTGTTGGGTGAGGGAGACCAAGCCGAATCTTCTGTGGCCGGCACGGGTGACGCAAAGTGAGAAGGTGCCGCAAAGGATCCCGCGCCTGTAGGTGCATCAGGAGCAGGCTCATCATGAGCCAACGATGAGGCAGTCGGGGCAGAATCTGCGCGGGATTCGACGCCCTCGTCCCGCCATGACGGACACCGCGTGTAGCAGCGATGCTGAATCGGCCAGGCGCCAGGCCAGGCGTAGGGCTAGGCGCGGGCGGTTCGAGGTGGCGCCCCATTGCATTGGAGGATTGGCGCGGGGTGGACGCCTGGCGCGGATAAAGGCAGCCCACCGGGCCGCTGTTTGCGTGAAGCGGCGCAGGGCTCGAGGCGGATTGGCCTGGCGCTGTCATTGCGGATCCCGTGGGGAATAGCGTGTCAGTATAGCGGGACGCGGATCCCAAGGAAGATGCGCCTAGATCCCGAGGAAAATCTGCTCCGATGTTGCTGTTGTTTTGTCCATGGAGCATAAAATGATGATTCTGGCTGATTTCTTCACCATTTTCTGCACAGTCTTTTTCTGTTGCATCACAAGACTCAAGGCCATCATTAGTAAGAGGATTAGACAACAATTGATTATAAGTGTTTAAAACACCCCCATTATCAATGCCGGTAATATGAGAGGGTAAAAGAAGAATCTCTTTTTGGAGAAGATCTACGGCGTTTGGATGGAGATGTACAAAAGAGAAAACATTTCCATCAAACACAACGTCACGGGAGATGTAGACATGTCCGGTGGATACATCGAGACACTTTACACCCTTATGTTGTGGACTGTAACCCAAGAAGACACGTTTTTTTGATCGGAACATGAGTTTACAATTGTTGTACGGTCGAAGATTTGGCCAACACGCACATCCAAACACTCGCAACGATGTGTAGTCAGGTTTGGTGTGAAGGAGGCGTTCTACTCGAGATTTATTGTTGATGACCCGACTAGGCAACATGTTTATGAGGCGGACTGCGGTGAGAAAAGCCTCATCCCAGAATTTCAAAGGCATGGATGCAGCAACAAGCAAAACTAGGCCGACCTCAAGTATATGTCTGTGCTTATGCTCAGCTGATCCGTTTTGCTGGTGAGCATTGGGGCATTACACATGATGTGATATGCCAATTTGTTGAAGGAGTTGAGGTTTCTGTACTCCCCTCCCCAATCAGATTGAAGAGCTAAGATTTTGCAATCAAACTTTCTTTCTACTAGTGCTTGAAAGTTGTGAAAAACTTGAAACACATCAGATTTCTTTTTGATAGGATAGATCCAGGTGTACTTTCTATAGTCATCGATAAAGCTTACGTAATAGGTGTGTCTACCAACGGAGGTGGGATCATGACGCCAAACATCAGAAAAAATGTGTTCAAGAGGTTTGGTGGAGATGCTTGTAGACACAGGTTAAGCTAACTGATGACTCTTAGCAGGTTGACGTGAATCACAAAATGTTTCACAATCACGCTCACCAACAAACGAGAGCTTATTCTTTCTAAGCAAATGTTCAACTAAAGAAAAAGATGCATATCCTAATCTATCATGCCACCGTGTTGAAGAGACTTTGGTGACACCATAGGCTTGTTTATTCAATCTCCTAAGCTCCGGAATCAACGGGTAAAGCCCTTGAACGCATCTACCTCGATACAGGATTTTCTTCGTGACCTGGTGCTTGATCAAAAAGAAAACGGATGAAACTCAAGGAATACATGATTGTCAATGGCAATGCGATGAACTGAAAGGAGATTTTTTGAGGCACTGGGAACATGCAAAAAAATTCAGAGACGAATATTTCTATGAGGAGTTTTAATCACTAAATGACCAACATGGCTAATGCTCATACCTTCTCCGTTGGCAGTGTGCACTTGATCTTGCCCGCGATATTTCTCACGAAATGTCACCTTCTCCAGCTCGCTGGTGATGTGGTCGGTTGCGCCGCTGTCCACATACCAGTTTGTATCGATGTTGTAGGAGCCATCTGCTGCGCCCGCGACCTTCTCATCTTGAGACGACTCGCCGTCATCCTCATAGTGATACCAGCCGTTGCGTGTGGTGTGGCCAAGTTTGCCACAGATTTGGCAGCGCGGAGCGTCAGGACTCATGCGAGGCTGCCACCACGGCGGCCCTTGTCGTTGTTGTTGTTTTTGTTGTTGAAGGGCCACCCATTGTCGCCGCTGTCGCGAGAGGAGTTTCCGCCGCAGCTGTTTCCACCTGCTGGCGGCTTTCCCTTGCCGTGCTGTGGACCAAGGTAGCGCGAGGAGCCGCCGCCTCTCTCGCGGGCGGCCACGTCTGCAGAGGACTTGAAGCCCCCGTCGGAGGTGTTTTAGAGGGCAAGGCGCTGATCAAAGTTGCTCATCTGAGCATAGAGATCATCGAGGCTGATAGTGTCGGTGCAGGCGTCATTGGCGGAGATAAGGTGCTGTTACTCCATGTCAAGGCCGGCGGTGATGTAGGAGACGAGCTCATCATCATCGATGGGCTTCCCGGCGGCCACAGCACATCCTCTTTCACATCTTTGTCCTTCGTGGTGAGGAACTTGATGGGCTCTAGCATGGTTTCGTCGATGTAGCCAAAGAAGCCAGCTCCCCTCAGCTGCGGTGTCACCTGCGCACTCCACATGACGTAGTTGGTGCAGGTGAGTTTCTCTGCAACCTCCCAAGGGAGTCCTGGACGGTGCTTGAGGAGGAGGACATGGCTGGCGATGGGTTTTTGCTAGATGTGGTGGATAGAGGAGGCTCTGTGTACCATGTGAAGAAGCGGAGAATGTTGTACCTCTCTCAAGACGACGGTTTCGTGTTAATATAGGCAGGGGCATATCCCTGACAAGCATACAATGCGGTTGAGATTACATCTTGGAGATCAAGGAAGAAAGTGATAAGATAGAGATGAAAAGATTACAACCATATACTCCCTCGGTCCTAAAATACTTGTCGAAGGAACGGATGTAACTAGACGCAATTTAGTTATAGATACACCCATTTTCATCCATTTTTTCGATAAGTATTTCCGGACGGAGGGAGTACCTAACAACCTCAATCTACCTAGGCCGGCTTGACTCAACCGGACTCAACCAATGCGCCCCTATGGACCTGATTAATATGTCATTTAACATTCTAATTCAACCTCATCCTCGGTAGGCGATAGCTGACTGATAAAGATTTAGTTGGCCTGTGCAGGTCCAAAATGATGAATACAGCCTCGTGGTGGGTTGCAACCCATCTTGATCAAATAGTAGAAGGGAAAATTCAGACTACTCGATAAGTTCATCGCTGCTGCTTTGTGCTTATCACAGACAAGAAATCTCATTGAAGGTTCGTCTTTGAATCCTAGCACCAAAGTGAATCCCGGTGATTCCTAATCCTAACAAATATCTCTCTTCCTTCAATGGCACAGCAAGATGAAGATCGTGAAAGGTGTTTCTACAATATCCTGATGCATGTCCCATGTGCTCTTAAATAAAAAGAATGGTATATTTGCTCTACAATATCCTGATGAATGTCCTTTGGAAAAGGAGAGCGGTGTGCTTGTCCCAATCTTGTTCTCTTAAATAAGAAGATTGTTCTCTTAAATAAGAAGATTGATGTGTTGAGTTGCTTCGACAGCAGTATCCGCGAGGTGTTTTCAGTGGCACATGAGCATTGTTGTGTAAAGGAAGTGGCTATGGTATTACAAACTGAATTTTATTTACTGCGTGACTAATCACCACTGCAGTTTTCGATCACAGGTTAACATTAGATATGGATACCAGCAAAAAACCAAAACTTTAAATATGGAGGCATATACAGAAAGTAGAGCCAACATAGCTCTAAAAATCTATTCCTTATAATTATTTTGGGGAATCTTATTAACAAGTTTCTATACAATTATCGATTGACTCATGTGAACTAAAATTCAATATTTTTTTATCATATACACGAAAAATTGATTGTGTGAGACTAAAAGGAAATATAGAAGTCCCAAGCACGAATCTATCGCCGTCCTCCTCCCGGGTCGCCCCCGTGCGGCGGGTGGGAGGGCCCCAGATCCCGTCGCCCCTGACTCCCCCTCTAGTCCTCCTCCTCCCTCGCTGCCGCCAGAGGGCGCGGCCAGGCAAAGCCTTGCAGTCGCCGGCGGAGGTGGGGAGTAGGTGCCCTCTCGCTCGTGAGGAGCTGGCGCGGGCCGGCGCCCCCGGGCTGGAGCGTGGCGTGCGGTCGGACGTCACGGCGGGGGCTAGCGGCGCGCCGGCGATCCCTTACCCCATGGCAGGCGGCTTCAAGATCTATGGTGCCACGGTCGCCAGGGACGGCGGCTGCGTGACCAGATCGGTGGTGGCGTGGCCGGATCTGGGCCCAATTTTATTTATTTGTCTCGTCTATGGCAAACGCAGCCACCATCTCAGGAGAGGTCATTTTCCCTTCAAAAGTGCGCACGTTCTGTTCCTTCCACAGGTTCCAAGCTACATAGACGGCCATAGTGACCTGCCTGGTCGAGTCAGCGGCTCGCACTAGAGAAAAAGTCTTTCGCCATAAAGCTCGAACCGCAGTGCAGTTGACAGTAATCTGAACCGCCCTTCCGTCTGAGAGCCTGAACATATCACTACAATATCTAAGCTCCCTCGATTGTAAACGCTGTAAGCGCTCCGGGGCTACAAAGGGTCAAAGTGACCACTTCTCTTCCCTCAAACAAAACGTGACCACGTCTCTTGTTTTTATAGGTGAATCGCTTAGTTTTTCTTAGGAGAACCATGCTCTCTTACTATGTGAGTATGAGTAGGTATTGCTTTTAAACATATTACAATCGAAGTATCTCACATATACGAGTATACACTCATTGTTATAAATGCACGTACGCATACCCTATTTCTATGATTACCTCTGAGAGATTGAGTTAGCATATACTTTTGAGATTGATGAAGTCGCCACAGACACCTTCGTAGTCGACGGAAACGTCTCCTCCCACTGAACACACGTCGCCAAAACGCCTAGAATAAATACATGAAAATGCGAGCACCAATGTCCAGTCTGGGAATTGAACTCTGGTGGGCAGGGATAGCAATGTCCTCCTAACCATCTAACAATAGATACTGTTTGGGTCAACTATTCAACTATGTGTGTCCAATACTTGACGGGTTACGTGTCACTTACTCTCTGAACTAAAACCACGACATTTATTTTATATATGAGAGACTACTTTTTTGCAAGAAAAAAAAAGGATTGCATGCCGCTCATGTACAACTGGTACGAGGGAACTTAATGATGCGACCAACTATATTCACACCTATCAAAATGATGTACCATCGCAAACACGCATGGTCACCGCCAGATTGGCCCATCACCGCCTCCTCTACGTCACATCCCTGCATGGACACCGTCAGTCCACCACCACTCCACATGCCCCGCCCATCTCTCCATCTTTCTCCCATTCTCTCAGGGCGGTACGCCCGAGCCATCATTGCCCCCTCCGCACCACACGGGTGCACATGCACTCAGACCATCACCTGCTCCTTCGTGTCATATGATTGCAGGGCGCCATTCCATCAACGCCTTCTCCACACCACACGGTTGCACAGGCGCCCGACCCACACCGCCTCCTCCGCACCACAAGGCTGCACGCCGCACACCCCGCCCATCTCTTCATCTTTCTTCCCTTCTTCTGTGCAGTAATTAACGTACAACCAGTGGCGAAGGCAGGAATAATTTCTAGGTGTGGCAGAGTGTTTGAACAAAAAAAACCATGTATAATTCAACTATGGAAGTGCTCACTAGAATACTCGATAAATATTACTTGGTGTTCAACAAATAAAACCGAAATCAAAACTTAACTATTGGCACTCTAAATACCTCAGCTGATGAAGATTACATGGATGATTGAGTGCCAAAAAAACCATTTATATTACCTAGACCGGCATAAAGATGACCTATAAAACAAAAACACCAGAGATAAATCATGAATTAGTAACTAGTAGGATATAATGATATAAACAACATTATGCAAGTGAAGATAGTTAGAAAGAATACATACCCATAATCAAGATTTACTCTCATTAAATAGAACGTGGCAATGGCATTCTTCTACCTTCACGTTGAAATTCTTTCTTAATTTCAGCAAGATCAAGTCCTTTAAATATCTCTCTCTCGATGTAGCACACCATTAAGTCATCAAGCCAACCATTGGACATCTTGCTGCGCAAATCGGTCTTGATGATCTTCATTGCTGAGAAGGCCCTTCCAACCGATGCCGTTGCCACCGGTAGAAGCAACCCCAACTCAATAAGGCGATAAACCAGAGGGAACATAATATTTCTTTCAAGTTCAAACATTTTCTTGGCTAGGCTTGCAATATCATAACAAACTCTAAAGTCATCATGTCTTCTCATGTGGTTGATGAACAATTGGAGCTCGGTTTTCATACGCTTACGGTCATCATTGGAGAAATCTGCATCATAGATGTCTGTAAGCTTAGCAACTTTGTACAAATCAAACTTGGAAAATGAGTCTCTTGGGTCAAGACAAGCAAATCCACATAGCAGTTCTGAAGCCATGTCATTAAAGCGATGATCCAGCTCTGTGGTGATAGCATCTATCGCTGCATAGAAGGTATCAACACGAAAAAAATGTTCTTGAGTAACATTATTTCTCCCTCCTTTTCTTGATCGGCCGAATCTCGGTACAGCTTCATCCATATTTGGAACCAGAATATCATTAACATTACAAAAGATCTTGACATCTTCAAAGAGTGGCTCCCAACCATGGTTCCTCAAGTTGGCCAAGGAAGACCTCACATCTGTAACCAAAGACATGGCTTGAACAATATTCTGATCCTTCCGTTGGAGGAGAAGTGACAACTGATTTGTAATGCGAAGGATTTGCAACATCAATTTCATGATGAACACAAAGCTAAAAGACTCCATTATCTGCACCAAACCTCCTGCCCTAGATGGATTACGCTCATCCCCATGCACAATAGCTAACACTTGTATAACTGCATCCCACATCGATTCTATACGAACTAGTGTTTTATAATGAGAGCCCCATCTTGTATCTCCTGGTCTAGCCAATGATGTTTCTTGGTTTTTCCCTCTTCCTGAGAAAATTTCTCCACTCTCTAACTTAGCCAACAGATTTATGCGTTGCTTATCAAGCAATATATCCTTCCTCTTGCAAGACGAACCAGCGGCGTTCACAATCAAGGCCACATATTCAAAGAAATCCTCAATGGAAGAACAACATCTTGAGACAGCAACAACTACTAGCTGCAATCGATGGGCGAAACAATGCATATAGAAAGCATATGGGTTTTCATCTCGGACAAGTTTTTGAACACTATTGAATTCTCCCCTCATATTAGATGCTCCATCATACCCTTGCCCTCGTAAATTTGCAATAAGTAGCCCATTCTTATCAAGAACCTCAACCAATGCTTTCTTTAGTGCTTCTGCTGTTGTCTCCTTGACATGCTTGATACCCAAAAATCTTTCAATAACTTCTCCCTTGCTCATATACCTGTAAGGCATAGAAGAAATAATAAAATTAGTTAATTAGAAAAAGGCGATTACCAGGCAAAAGATGGAACACATAATAAAGTAACCAATGGCTTACCTCACAACCAAGGCCATTTGTTCCTTTACTGATATATCACGAGATTCATCAATAAGAACCGAATAAAGATTATCCCCCATCTCTTGTTTTATTGCTCTTCGGACCCCATCTGCACAACTTTTGGCAAGTGCTTTTTGAATTGTTGAAGAAATCATTTGTGCATTTCCTGGGCATAGCTCATCAAACGCAATTCTCACTTCCTCCTTTCTTGCTTTGTACCAATCAAGCATCTCTAGAAAATTACCCTTATTTAAGGAAAGGGCAGATTCATTGTGTCCACGAAATGGTTCACCTTGCAATGCAAGAAAACTTACAATCCCCAAAGATGTTTCCAAACGGGTCTCATACTTGATTAATGATTCTTTGTTATAGACTGTAACCTTACGCTTCAGACTTGAGCTTTGATTTTTAAAATCTTCATATGCTGTCCTTGATTGATTGTGGATACTCCTGGGGCCACCAACATGAAGAGGAAATGCCTTGTATGCATTCTTCCAAGTACTGTAGCCATCTTTGGTGAAGGTAGTATGACCAAATTTTTCATCCACGGATCTTGTCTAAAAAGAAAACAATAAAAGCAATAGACTGCATTCTTTTCCACGCTATATTCCAACCAAGGATTTTTTTCATACCATGCTTCACAAAAGGCCCTGTCAAAATGATCACGTTCGTACGTATGACCGACCGGTCGAGTTGGACCCTTTGCCACATAAGCCAATCTAACTTCATCTCTAATGTTGGGATGAAAATTATTAATTGGAATACGAAGCCCGGGATCAGGCTGGATGTGGTCAGGATGCAACTCCTCAATGAACTTGCCTTCTCCCCCGTCTCTAGCTATTGCTTCATTCTCAATATAATTTTCGCCTTCATTCTCTTCCTCTTGAACAAATGCTGAAACTTCAATCCGCACATTCTCTTGATGCGCAGGCTCTTCTCGTCGTTCAGCGACTACTTCCAAAGTTGGAGCTGGGCTCGAGGTGCTAGTGCCACTGGCTTTGGCAAAAATACTCTTTAAATCTGTATAAGAGAACACAAGAGAAACTAATTGGAGGTTGGAGCAATACCAGTAGAATAATTAAATAAATGTTCAAGCAAGTAACCTGAGTACATACATGACACAATTGAGATGATGCGATCAAGGGGAAGAACCGAAGAAGTACAACTAAATTATACCTTTCATTACATACTTAATCCTCTTCTTCGGCGGCGTCATCTGCAAATCCTGCGGACTCGCCGAGTCGCGGCCACCGCCTTGCTGATCTCGGAGCCTGTCGCCGCCTTCGCGCCCACGGTGTCCGGTGGTTGATTGCCGGCTGCCCGCTACCATGCGTCCGTGCGGCCGTGCCCTAGCCTCTAAAGCGCCGCCGCGTCGCCTCCGTCTCGCGAGCAACGAACGACTCGTATTCTCGTCTCGTAGAGTCGTAGTCTGCCAGGCGGTCGTGAAAATGTGATCGATCGTCTGTGTCCTTCAGCCCATGGGCACGGCCCGTCATTCAATCAGCAGCAACCAAGCCCAATAGGAGGCACGCGCACGCCCCACTACCTGAAAATTACGCCAGGCTAATACACTAGTATATATAGGTATTTGCACGACAGCTTAGGTATGGCGTTCGCCAGACCACGCCATATAGCTAGCTTCGCCCCTGCGTACAACGACGCCGATGCTTGGGGCCTAGAGGAGCAGGGCGACAAGGTAGGCTGCCATGGCTAGCAATGGCGCTCGACAGGGACGACTGTCGTCTTCGGAACATGGTCGCCTTCATCAACACGCCATGGTCCACAAGGTATGTTGTACAACTCCCGGTACCTCCTTCCTCTCTCTTTGACATCCTTTCTTTGGCACCTTGATTCAAATTCAATCTCGCTCACTTCAGGGCTAAACAAGTAGTACATTATATCAGGATTTTATCTCACCGTGTAAGGTTCCAATCTGAAAGCCTCATGCTCTACTGCGTGAGTACCATGTCCATGCTTGTGGATAAACAACCTCAGGCAGTTTATACATGGCATGCTTTATGTTGCCTCTGTACCCCAATGCAGTGCATATTAGTTTTTTTTTCAGAAGTCAAAGATGTCCATGTCCCACGAAGTTTCTAGAATAAACTATCAATATCTTAATTACTAAATAAATAAAATATAAAAGTACATGTGGATGCTGATTTTTTTTAGACTTGTTACATTATGCACATTGTATTATTTGTATGTGACCAAGGTAAGTTTTGAAATATTGGTTGGTCAAATCATAGAGCTGTATGATTGTTGTAGATGAATACTACAATCGAAAGCCTTAGTTATGCATATCATAGTTTTAAATTAGTTTTACAGATGAATATTATCTTGTCCATCCAGTATTATGGTTTAACCCTGCAGGTCCGGGACATGCGTAACACCAACCACTACTTTGGATATGTTTCTAACAGTGCTGCTAACATATCATTTTTGTGAAGAACAATGGTGTGAAAACCGAGTAATATCCTACCAACTAGATGTAGAACATCTTCACGACTTGATATAAGTCGCATTGAACTCTAAACGGGATATGGAAAAGGCTCAATTGGATCAACAAGCCTGTAACTTTTCAAAACTTTATACATAGAACGTCTCTTGTGCCATCTTAGATTTCAACAGTGGTTAATTACTCGATTTTTATTTGTTTCTCACCATGCACAAATTTTGTCAAACCAATCTCGCCTCGGGAATAGGGAACTTTCATGTTATTCTACATTGTGTTTTGTTTTATGTGTTATCAAGGTTTGCTGAGCAAGAGCATTCGCCTGATCCAGCTTTCTCGGCGCCGGCTCTGAGCCTGCCTTCAACTCACGTAGTACAACAATTCAATCTCACTCTGTGCTTGCCACTTGATTCTACTCAGCTCATCCAAACACTATCAGCATTCGTTACATATAATCTAGCCAAATCTAAGATTTAAACAAGCATTGTATCTCCCGATGCTTCTCAGCCCTACCATGTCACCTGTTGGAACGACTTCCCTAGAGGACCCAAGTTTTTTTTAGTACCGAGGACTCAAGATTCTAGCTCATAACTTGATAACTTCTTGTTTTTTTGCGGGTGTTGATAACTTCTTGTTGGCACATGTATATATCTCAAAAGCCGCTTATCTCTCATCATGTTACAAGCCCCGTCTTCCTCATAATAAGAAAAGTAATCCAATGCAACTACCTACATACCATCCCCTACGTGGTAGAACCAATTGGTCCATAATGTCTCCAGGGACAACATTATAATATTCAAAATAGTAGCACATACGCATATTGAATTAGCTCCTGCATTAGGGCATCTTCAACATGGACCCTCAAACCATCAGCATAAGTCCGGACCGTGAATCTGGACGTCTTGTGCCATCCAATGCATGCCTATATCGGTCTACTTGACGGTCCGGTCTCACATGCTCCCGCAAACCGGAGACAAACTAGGGGGCTTTATGGTGACAGCCGTCACACCCGTGTCTAACTGTCCTGGCCCATCCAAACTCTCTCCCTCGCCACGCGCGCTTCCGCCCGAGAACAGTCATCGCCGCTCTAGAGCTCCACTTCTGCATTCAAGCATGGTCAAAGCAGACGCGACCTATCACTCGCGCCAGCATTGAAGCGGTCCGCCGGTGGAGAGAGCGCCGCCCGCGCCGCTTCCCAGTGCACGCGACTGCTCCGCTTTCAAATAACACCATGGCAGTCCGTCTGCCGCACACATTAATGACACACAGTTGCCGAGGAACCTACTCCGGCGCCACCAGTCTGTCCCTCTGCCGCCCATCATTGCCATTCGCCCGATACATAAACTGCAGCCCCGTCCATAACCGCAGTCATCCCCCTCTGGTCCCTTTCTCCTCATCCGCACAACTCTCACCATGGCCTCCTCACGCTCCACAGCTCTCTAAGACAGATTGTCGTCGGAGAAGAAGAAGGAGATGGCCACCATTGCTGCTAGCAGGCAGCCGGAGGCCGATGACACAATGGAGGATGTGTCCAAGGACGAGCCGGTGCCACCCTCCTCACCAGCTCCACCCTCGCGCGATGCATTGCACCATGACCATCAGCGAGGCTCGTGCCCATTACATTGAGGCGCGGGCTGATGCCGGCTACAACCTCCAACTCCTCCGGGAGCACCAGCAGGTGGTGGAGCAGCTCAACACCGGTAGGGAGATCGTGCCGGATGCGGACGCGGCGGAGTAGGCGGCGTTGCTCGAGTCCTACCCTCCACCCACCAGATCCACCTCTCCCACTGGAGGTAGCGCCAGGAGGAACTGGAAGCCGCCTGCGAGGAGTTTGATGAGGCGACGGATGGGGTGTGAGGCAAGATCGACGATGAGGAGGACTTCGCCGGCTCTGCCGAGGCCACGCCCCTCTGCCTCGACCATGAAGCCGGCATGTCCGCAGGCGCTGCCGATAGCGAGGAAGAGTAGTGCATGGTAGGTTACTACCGCTCGGGTCCCAAGAAGGTCACCGCTCCTCACCTCGCGCTGAGCCAAGCTTGGTGGGTTGAAGATCATTAGCGGATTAGCCGCTTGGCGGCGACGTGAAGGCGGACAACTTCACTTCCCGGGGCTCAGGAGGCAGAGCTAGAGAGCGTCGATGCGGAACTGGAGAAGGAGAAGCTTCAGTTCTAGGGGCTCATGGCCGGGCATGGGGAACAAGCATCGGCGATCAATTAGTTCAGGTTTAGAATGGAAGTACGTCCGAAATTATACCTCCAGAGTCGAACGAGCTCCACTTCTATTTGAAGTATGTCCGAAGTGTAATCAATTTTGTCATGTTTATGAAATCCTCCATGTTTATATCAAAATCTGCCCGGTTTGCACGTTGTTCGGTTGGTTCAAAAAGTTGTTGAAATGTATGCAGGCAGTTCCGCCTTTAGTTCAAGTATGTGTTGAAATGTGATAAATTTTGTCATGTTTATATGAAATCCTCCGTGTTTATATAAAAATCCACCCGATTTGCACAAATTTATTCCAGTTGGTTCAATAAGTTGTTGAAATGTATCCACCCAGCATTGGATGGCGGCCTCCAGCATAAGTGTCCGCGGGCTGGTTCCCTTGTCCGCGGACGGATGCCGGAGGAAATTTGCAGGTCGGCGTTAGAGATGCCCTTCGTTTGAGGCACGTCCCCATTCTCCTACACAAGGTTGATATATCCTTTTCGCAAAAAAGGTCAACGTATCCAAGGCATTGAATACTATTTTGTCGACTTTTAATCTTCATGTATTGCGATATATTGGCTTTGGTCTTTCTTTTGCATACTCAAATTTCATGTTGAGCGGAATTCCTCAAAGGTGTATGCTATATTGCCACGGCTTGCGGCAGCCCCCATCCATGCTTTTTTCATCCTGGTCATGGAGGAGCTCAATGCCTTGTTGATCCATACTCAGGAGGCCAGCATGCTATGGTTGTTGCGATGTTAAGGTGTCAAGCAATGTTGGCCACCTCTATGCTCAAGTGTTATAGGTTCAATCGATAATCTGCTCATAAATTGTTCCTCCTCGGCCTTAATCTGGCGCTAGATTAAGGTAACTGGCTCGTGGCCTGTTAGTCGTGATCTACGCCTGACACATTTGCGCCATGGGTTGAAATATACAATCCAGTTGATGGTGTAGATATTCTACAAGGAGCGCAATTTTCAAGTCTTCAGTGTCCAACAATCCACAATTGGTGCCCTTAGGCAGAAGTTCGGAGATGAAGCTCCATTTGCGTTAGCCCTGATACAACATCCCTGGCAGACGTCGGGAAGGAGGACCTAGATTGTTCAAAGTGCGCTTCTAGTCCCAAGCTCACATGCGCATGCCATGAACAGTAAAATCCAATAAATAACAAACACTGCTTAGGGTTGTGGCTACATGCAAATCTTCATTATGAAATCACATTCATGGATGTGCGGACAAAAAAAAAATAATAATAATAATGTCAGTGCTCCAAAATGCTTTAAAAGAGTCTTTTTGAAACATAGGCTTTTCTTTTGCCAAGAGCTATGTCATTCCATCATAAAACTTTGCACACATGTGAAACACTTGTACCACTAGTAGAAAAGGGGGCAATGGTCCAGGCCGGGTCAGCCCATTAGTCCCGGTTCAATCCAGAACCGGGACCCATGGGGGCATTGGACCCGGTTCGTGAGCCCCGGGGGCCGGCCGGCCCACGTGGGCCATTGGTCCCTGTTCGTCTGGACCTTTTGGTCCCGGTTGGTGGGACGAACCGGGACCAATGGGCCTCGCTCCTGGCCCACCACCATTGGTCCCGGTAGGTGGCTTGAATCGGGACCAAAGGCTGCCCTTTAGTCCCGGTTCATGCCACGAACCTGGACCAATGAATTGCCTATATATACCCCTCATCCGCGAGCAGAGCACTTCACTGCTCTGTTTTTCTGCCCGGCCGTTGGAGAGCTTTGTGGTGCTTTAGCTCACCTCCTATGCACACGAGGTGTTCGATGGAATGCCCGGGCCGCACTACTTAACTTTCACCTCTCCAAGCTCGACCTCCAAACTCCATTTCCCTCAATATTTGTCTAGGTTTAGTGGTCTGTCATGTCCCGTCTCCGTCTTCACCATCGTCGATCGCCCGCGCCGATCTCATCGCCGGCACCACCGTGGTGAGCCTCTTGTTCTTTTCTTGTTTCTGAAAGGAAAAATATTCTTACTTGTATGTTTAGATAGATACTTGTATTATTTTCTTACTTTTACTATGTATGTACTTTGTTTTTAATGTGATGATGAACTTCTATTAATTTGGCACTTAATTATCTATTCATGATGTTCTTTAATAGTTTTTGACACACTTAATTATACATAATGCACGCAGATGAACCGGCAATGGATGTACGGTGACAGACACACCTCCGAGTACATTAAGGGCGTGCATGATTTTCTCGAAGCGGCTGAGGCAAACAAGCAGAATGGTTTTATGTGTTGTCCATGCCCTATATGTGGGAATACGAAGTCTTACTCTGACGGGAAAATCCTTCACACCCACCTGCTTTACAAGGGTTTCATGCCACACTATAATGTTTGGACGAGGCACGGAGAAATAGGGGTTATGATGGAAGACGGCAAAGAAGAAGAGTACGATGACAACTATGTGCCCCCTGAAAACGATGATGCTACTGAACATCAAGAGGAACCAGACGATGTGCATGATGATGCTGCAACGGGCAAAGCTGCTGAAGATCAAGAGGAACCAGACGATGTGCCCGATGATGATGATCTCCGCCCGGTCATCGTCGATGCAAGGACGCAATGGAAAGTCAAAAAGGAGAAGCTGGAGTTCGATCGCATGTTAGAGGATCACAAAAAAGGGTTGTACCCCAATTGCGAAGATGGCAACACAAAGCTCGGTACCGTACTGGAATTGCTGCAGTGGAAGGCAGAGAATGCTGTGCCTGACAAAGGATTTGAGAAGCTACTGAAAATATTGAAGAAGAAGCTTCCGAAGGATAACGAATTGCCCGACAGTACATACGCAGCAAAGAAGATCGTATGCCCCCTAGGATTGGAGGTGCAGAAGATACATGCATGCCCTAATGACAGCATCCTCTACCGCGGTGCGTACAAGGATCTGAACGCATGCCCGGTATGCGGTGCATTACGGTATAAGATCAGACGAGATGACCCTGGTGATGTTGACGGCGAGCCCCCCAGGAAGAGGGTTCCTGCGAAGGTGATGTGGTATGCTCCTATAATACCACGGTTGAAACGTCTGTTCAGAAACGGAGAGCATGCCAAGTTGATGCGATGGCACTGTGAGGACCGTAAGAAAGACGGGAAGTTGAGACTACCCGCTGACGGGTCGTAGTGGAGAAAAATCGAGAGAAAGTACTGGGATGAGTTTGCAAGTGACCCAAGGAACGTATGGTTTGCTTTAAGAGCGGATGGCATTAATCCTTTCGGGGAGCAGAGCAGCAACCACAGCACCTGGCCCGTGACTGTATGTATGTATAACCTTCCTCCTTGGATGTGCATGAAGCAGAAGTTCATTATGATGCCAGTTCTCATCCATGGCCCTGAGCAACCCGGCAACGACATTGATGTGTACCTAAGGCCATTAGTTGGAGAACTTTTACAGCTGTGGAATGGAAACGGAGTACGTACGCGGGATGAGCATAAACAGGAGGAATTTGACCTAAAGGCGTTGCTGTTCGTGACCATCAACGATTGGCCCGCTCTCAGTAACCTTTCAGGACGGACAGACAAGGGATACCACGCATGCACGTGTTGGGGAACATAGTAATTTCAAAAAAATTCCTACGCACACGCAGGACCATGGTGATGGCATAGCAACGAGAGGGGAGAGTGTCTGTCCACGTACCCTCGTAGACCGAAAGCGGAAGCGTTATAACAACGCGGTTGATGTAGTCGTACGTCTTCACGATCCGACCGATCCAAGCACCGAACGTACGGCACCTCCGAGTTCTGCACACGTTCAGCCCGATGACGATCCCCGGGCTCCGATCCAGCAAAGCGTCGGGGAGGAGTTCCGTCAGCACGACGGCGTGGTGACGATCTTGATGTTCTACCGTCGCAGGGCTTCGCCTAAGCACCGCTACAATATGACCGAGGTGGAATATGGTGGAGGGGGGCACCGCACACGGCTAAGGAACGATCACGAAGATCAACTTGTGTGTCCATGGGGTGCCCCCTGCCCCCGTATATAAAGGAGTGGAGGAGGGAGGGCGGCCCTCTACTATGGCGCATACTGGGAGTCCTACTCCCACGGGAGTAGGATTCCCTTTCCTAGTCCAACTAGGAGACCTTCCATGTATTAGGAGTAGGAGACTAGGAAAGGGAAGGGAAAGGAGAAGGAAGGAAGGGGGCCCCTCCCTAGTCCAATTCGGACTAGTCCAAGGGGAGGCGGCGCCACCCTTTGGCCCTTTTCTCCTTTCCCGTATGGCCCATTAAGGCCCAATACGAATTCCGTAACTCTCCGGTACTCGAAAAATACCGAATCACTCGGAACCTTTCCGAACTCGAATATAGTCGTCCAATATATCGATCTTTACGTCTCGACCATTTCGAGACTCCTCGTCATGTCCCCGATCTCATCCGGGACTCGAACTCCTTCGGTACATCAAAACTCATAAACTCATAATAAAACTGTCATCGAAACCTTAAGCGTGCGGACCCTACGGGTTCGAGAACTATGTAGACATGACCTAGAACTATTCTTGGTCAATAACCAATAGCGGAACCTGGATGCTCATATTGGCTCCTACATATTCTACGAAGATCTTTATCGGTCAAACCGCATAACAACATACGTTGTTCCCTTTGTCATCGGTATGTTACTTGCCCGAGATTCGATCGTCGGTATCCAATACCTAGTTCAATCTCGTTACCGGTAAGTCTCTTTACTCGTTCCGTAATACATCATCTCACAACTAACTCATTAGTTGCAATGCTTGCAAGGCTTATGTGATGTGTATTACCGAGAAGGCCCAGAGATACCTCTCCGACAATCGGAGTGACAAATCCTAATCTTGATTCATGCCAACTCAACATATACTTTTGGAGACACTTGTAGAGTACCTTTATAATCACCCAGTTACGTTGTGATGTTTGGTAGCACACAAAGTGTTCCTCTGGTAAACGGGAGTTGCATAATCTCATAGTTGCAGGAACTTTGTATAAGTCATGAAGATAGCATAAGCAACATACTAAGCGATCAAGTGCTAAGCTAATGAAATGGGTCATGTCAATCACATCATTCTCCTAATGATGTGATCCCATTAATCAAATGACAACACATGTCTATGGTTAGGAAACATAACCATCTTCGATTAATGAGCTAGTCTAGTAGAGGCATACTAGTGACTATCTGTTTGTCTATGTATTCACACATGTATTATGTTTCCGGTTAATACAATTCTAGCATGAATAATAAACATTTATCATGATATAAGGAAATAAATAATAACTTTATTATTGCCTCTAGGGCATATTTCCTTCAGTATCCCACTTGCACTAGAGTCAATAATCTAGTTCACATCTCCATGTGATTTAACATCAATAGTTCACATCTATATGTGGTTAACACCCATAGTTCACATCGACATGTGACCAACACCCAAAGGGTTTACTAGAGTCAGTAATCTAGTTCACATCGCTATGTGATTAACACCCAAAGAGTACTAAGGTGTGATCATGTTTTGCTTGTGAGATAATTTTAGTCAACGGTTCTGTCACATTTAGAGTCGTAAGTATTTTGCAAATTTCTATGTCTACAATGCTCTGCACGGAGCTACTCTAGCTAATTGCTCCCACTTTCAATATGTATCCAGATTGAGACTCAGAGTCATCTAGATTAGTGTTAAAACTTGCATCGACGTAACCCTTTACGACGAACCTTTTTCACTTCCATAATTGAGAAACATATCCTTATTCTACTAAGGATAATTTTGACCGCTGTCCATTGATCTACTCCTAGATCACTATTGCACTCCCTTGCCAAGCTTAGTGGTAGGGTATGTAATAGATCTGGTACACAGCATGACATACTTTATAGATCCTATGGCTGATGCATAGGGAATGACTTTCATTCTCTTTCCACTTCTGCCGTGGTCGGGTTTTGAGTCTTACTCAATCTCACACCTTGTAACACAGGCAAGAACTCTTTCTTTGACTGTTCCATTTTGAACTACTTCAAAATCTTGTCAAGGTATGTATTCATTGAAAAACTTATCAAGCGTCTTGATCTATCTCTATAGATCTTGATGCTCAATATGTAAGCAGCTTCACCGAGGTCTTTCTTTGAAAAAACTCTTTTCAAACACTCCTTTATGCTTTGCAGAATAATTCTACATTATTTCCGATCAACAATATGTCATTCACATATACTTATCAGAAATGCTGTAGTGCTCCCACTCACTTTCTTGTAAATACAGGCTTCACCGCAAGTCTGTATAAAACTATATGCTTTGATCACACTATCAAAGCGTTTATTCCAACTCCGAGATACTTGCACCAGTCCATAGATGGATCGCTGGAGCTTGCACATTTTGTTAGCTCCTTTAGGATTGACAAAACCTTCTGGTTGCATCATATACAACTCTTCTTTAATAAATCCATTAAAGAATGCAGTTTTGACATCCATTTGCCAGATTTCATAAAATGTGGCAATTGCTAACATGATTCGGACAGACTTTAAGAATCGCTACAGTTGAGAAAAACTCATTGTAGTCAACACCTTGAACTTGTCGAAAAACCTTTCTGCGACAAGTCGAGCTTTGTAGATAGTAACACTACTATCAGTGTCTGTCTTCCTCTTGAAGATCCATTTATTTAACATGGCTTGCTGATCATCGAGCAAGTCAAAGTCCATACTTTGTTCTCATACATGGATCCTATCTCAGATTTCATGGCCTCAAGCCATTTCGCGGAATCTGGGCTCATCATCGCTTCCTCATAGTTCGTAGGTTTCATCATGTTCTAGTAACATGACTTCAGAACATGATTACCGCACCACTCAGTGCGGATCTTTACTCTGGAAGATCTACGAGGTTTGGTAGCAACTTGATCTGAAGTTTCATGATCATCATCATTAACTTCCTTACTAATTGGTGTAGGAATCATGGAACTAATTTCTGTGATGAACTACTTTCCAATAAGGGAGAAGGTACAATTACCTCATCAAGTTCTACTTTCCTCCCACTCACTTCTTTCGAGAGAAACTCCTTCTCTAGAAAGGATCCATCTTAGCAACGAATGTTTTGCCTTTAGATCTGTGATAGAAGGTGTACCCAACAGTTTCTTTTGGGTATTCTATGAAGACGCACTTCTCCGATTTGGGTTTGAGCTTATCAGGTGAAAACTTTTTCACATAAGCATCACAACTCCAAACTTTAAGAAACGACAGCTTAGGTTTACTGCTAAACCATAGTTCATATGGTGTCATCTCAACGGATTTAGATGATGCCCTATTAAACGTGAATGCAGCTGTCTCTAATGCATAACCCCAAAATGATAGTGGTAAATCGGTAAGATACATCATAGATCGCACCATATCCAATAAAGTGCGGTTACGACGTTCGGACACACCATTAAGCTGTGGTGTTCCAGGTGGCGTGAGTAGTGAAACTATTTCACATTGTTTTAACTGAAGGCCAAACTCGTAACTCAAATATTTTTCCTCTGCGATCATATCGTAGAAATTTTTATTTTCTTGTTACGATGATTCTTCACTTCACTCTGAAATTCTTTGAACTTTTCAAATGTTTCAGACTTGTGTTTCATCAAGTAGATATACCCATATCTGCTCAAATCATCTGTGAAGGTCAGAAAATAATGATACTTGCCGTGAGCTTTAACACTCATCGGACCGCATACATCAGTATGTATTATTTCCAATAAGTCATTTGCTCGCTCCATTGTTCCGGAGAACAGAGTCTTTAGTCATCTTGCCCATAAGGAATGGTTCGCAAGCATTAAGTGATTCATAATCAAGTGATTCCAAAAGTCCATCAGCATGGAGTTTTCTTCATGCGCTTTACACCAATATGACCTAAACGGCAGTGCCACAAATAAGTTGCACTATCATTATTAACTTTGCATCTTTTGGTTTCAATATTATGAATATGTGTATCACTATGATCGAGATCCAATGAACCATTTTCATTGGGTGTGTAACCATGTAAGGTTTTATTCATGTAAACAGAACAACAATTTATTCTCTTACTTAAATGAATAACCGTATTGCAATAAACATGATCAAATCATATTTATGCTCAACACCAAATAACACTTATTTAGGTTCCACACTAATCCCGAAAGTATAGGGAGTGTGCGATGATGATCATATCAATCTTGGAACTTCTTCCAACACTCATCGTCACTTTCCCCTTCAACTAGTCTCTGTTTATTCTGTAACTCCTGTTTGAGTTACTAATCTTAGCAACCGAACAGTATCAAATACTCAGGGCTACTATAAACACTAGTAAGGCACACATCAATAACCTGTATATCAAATATAACCTTGTTCACTTTGCCATCCTTCTTATCCACCAAATATTCAGGGGTAGTTCGCTTCCAAAGTGACCAGTTCCATTTCAGCAAAAGTACTCGGTCTCAGGCTTAGGTCTAAACTTGGGCTTCTTCACTCGAGCAGCAACTTGCTTGCCGTTCCTTTTGAAGTTCCCTTGTTCCTTTGCCATTTTCCTTGAGACTAGTGGTCTTGTCAACCATCAACACTTGATGTTTTTCTTGATTTCTACCTTCGCCGATTTTAGCATCGCGAAGAGCTCGAGAATCTTTTTCGTCATCCCTTGCATACTATAGTTCATCACGAAGTTCTACTAACTTAGTGATGGTGACTAGAGAATTCTGTCAATCACTATCTTATCTGGAAGATTAACTCCCACTTGATTCAAGCGATTGAAGTACTCAGACAATCTGAGCACATGCTCACTAGTTGAGCGATTCTCCTCCATCTTTTAGCTATAGAACTTATTGGAGACTTCATATCTCTCAACTCGGGTATTTGCTTGAAATATTAACTTCAATTCTTGGAACATCTCATATGGTCCATGACGTTCAAAACGTCTTTGAAGTCCCGATTCTAAGCCGTTAAGCATGGTGCACTAAACTATCAAGTAGTCATCATATTGAGCTAGCCAAACGTTCATAACGTCTGTATCTGCTCATGCAATAGGTCTGTCACCTAGCGGTGCATTAAGGACATAATTCTTCTGCGCAGCAATGAGGATAAACCTCAGATCACGGATCCAATCCACATCATTGCTACTAACATTTTTCAATACAATTTTCTCTAGGAACACATACGAAAACATAGGGAAGCAACAACGCGAGCTATTGATCTACAACATAATCTGCAAAATACTACCAGGACTAAGTTCATGATAAATTAAAGTTCAATTAATCATATTACTTAAGAACTCCCACTTAGACAGACATCTCTCTAGTCATCTAAGTGATCACGTGATCTAAATCAACTAAACCATGTCCGATCATCACGTGAGATGGAGTAGTTTCAATGGTGAACATCACTATGTTGATCATATCTACTATATGATTCACGCTCGACCTTTCGGTCTCCGTGTTCCGAGGCCATATCTGCATATGCTAGGCTCGTCAAGTTTAACCTAAGTATTCTGCGTGTGCAAAACTGGCTTGCACCCGTTGTAGATGGACGTAGAACTTATCACACCCGATCATCACGTGGTGTCCGGGTACTCTGAACTTTTAGCAACGGTGCATACTCAGGAGAACACTTCTTGATAATTTTAGTGAGAGATCATCTTATAATGCTACCGTCAAACAAAGCAAGATAAGATGCATAAAGGATAAACATCACATGCAATCAATATAAGTGATATGATATGGCCATCATCATCTTGTGCTTGTGATCTCCATCTCGAAGCACCGTCATGATCACCATCGTCACCGGCGCGACACCTTGATCTCCATCGTAGCATCGTTGTCGTCTCGCCAACTATTGCTTCTCGACTATCGCTACCGCTTAGTGATAAAGTAAAGCAATTACATGGCGTTGCATTTCATACAATAAGCGACAACCATATGGCTCCTGCGATTGCCGATAACTCGGTTACAAAACATGATCATCTCATACAATAAAATATAGCATCACGTCTTGACCATATCACATCACAACATGCCCTGCAAAAACAAGTTAGGCGTCCTCTACTTTGTTGTTGCAAGTTTTACGTGGCTGCTACGGGCTGAGCAAGAACCGTTCTCACCTACGCATCAAAACCACAACGAGACTTCGTCAAATAGACTCCGTTTTAACCTTCTCAAGGACCGGGCGTAGCCACACTCGGTTCAACTAAAGTGAGAGAGACAGACACCCGCCAGCCACCTTTAAGCACGAGTGCTCGTAACGGTGAAACCAGTCTCGCGTAAGCGTACGCGTAATGTCGGTCCGGGCCGCTTCATCTCACAATACCGCTGAACCAAAGTATGACATGCTGGTAGGCAGTATGACTTGTATCGCCCACAACTCACTTGTGTTCTACTCGTGCAAATGACATCAACGCATAAAACCAGGCTCGGATGCCACTGTTGGGGAACGTAGTAATTTCAAAAAATTTCCTACGCACACGCAGGACCATGGTGATGGCATAGCAACGAGAGGGGAGAGTGTCTGTCCACGTACCCTCGTAGACCGAAAGCGGAAGCGTTATAACAACGCGGTTGATGTAGTCATACGTCTTCACGATCCGACCGATCCAAGCACCGAACGTACGGCACCTCCGAGTTCTGCACACGTTCAGCCCGATGGCGATCCCGGGCTCCGATCCAGCAAAGCGTCGGGAGGAGTTCCGTCAACACGACGGCGTGGTGGCGATCTTGATGTTCTACCGTCGCAGGGCTTCGCCTAAGCACCGCTACAATATGACCGAGGTGGAATATGGTGGAGGGGCACCGCACACGGCTAAGGAGCGATCACGAAGATCAACTTGTGTGTCCATGGGGTGCCCCTGCCCCGTATATAAAGGAGTGGAGGAGGGAGGGCGGCCCTCTACTATGGCGGCATACTGGGAGTCCTACTCCCACCGGGAGTAGGATTCCCCTTCCTAGTCCAACTAGGAGACCTTCCATGTATTAGGAGTAGGAGACTAGGAAAGGGAAGGGAAAAGGAGAAGGAAGGAAGGGGGCGCCCCCCCTCCCTAGTCCAATTCGGACTAGTCCAGGGGAGGCGGCGGCCACCCTTTTGGCCCTTTTCCTCCTTTCCCGTATGGCCCATTAAGGCCCAATACGAATTCCCGTAACTCTCCGGTACTCCGAAAAATACCCGAATCACTCGGAACCTTTCCGAACTCCGAATATAGTCGTCCAATATATCGATCTTTACGTCTCGACCATTTCGAGACTCCTCGTCATGTCCCCGATCTCATCCGGGACTCCGAACTCCTTCGGTACATCAAAACTCATAAACTCATAATAAAACTGTCATCGAAACCTTAAGCGTGCGGACCCTACGGGTTCGAGAACTATGTAGACATGACCTAGAACTATTCTTGGTCAATAACCAATAGCGGAACCTGGATGCTCATATTGGCTCCTACATATTCTACGAAGATCTTTATCGGTCAAACCGCATAACAACATACGTTGTTCCTTTGTCATCGGTATGTTACTTGCCCGAGATTCGATCGTCGGTATCCAATACCTAGTTCAATCTCGTTACCGGTAAGTCTCTTTACTCGTTCCGTAATACATCATCTCACAACTAACTCATTAGTTGCAATGCTTGCAAGGCTTATGTGATGTGTATTACCGAGAAGGCCAGAGATACCTCTCCGACAATCGGAGTGACAAATCCTAATCTTGATTCATGCCAACTCAACATATAGTTTGGAGACACTTGTAGAGTACCTTTATAATCACCCAGTTACGTTGTGATGTTTGGTAGCACACAAAGTGTTCCTCCGTAAGCGGAGTTGCATAATCTCATAGTTGCAGGAACTTTGTATAAGTCATGAAGATAGCATAAGCAACATACTAAACGATCAAGTGCTAAGCTAATGAAATGGGTCATGTCAATCACATCATTCTCCTAATGATGTGATCCCATTAATCAAATGACAACACATGTCTATGGTTAGGAAACATAACTATCTTCGATTAATGAGCTAGTCTAGTAGAGGCATACTAGTGACTATCTGTTTGTCTATGTATTCACACATGTATTATGTTTCCGGTTAATACAATTCTAGCATGAATAATAAACATTTATCATGATATAAGGAAATAAATAATAACTTTATTATTGCCTCTAGGGCATATTTCCTTCAGCACGCACTATTTACTTGACACCGATAGTATATACCTGTGAAGCTGCAGGAAGAATGTGTACCTGGACCATCGTCGATTTCTTCCGACCAACCACCAATGTCGAAAGAAAGGCAAGCATTTCAAAGGCGAGGCAGGTCACCGGAAGAAGCCCGCCATGCGTTCTGAATGACGCCGAGAAACACGCACCCATGTGGAAGAAGAAATCTATATTATGGGACCTACCCTACTGGAAAGACCTAGAGGTCCGCTCTTCGATCGACGTGATGCACGTGACGAAGAACCTTTGCGTGAACCTGCTAGGCTTCTTGGGCGTGTATGGGAAGACAAAAGATACACCTGAGGCACGGGAGGACCTGCAACGCTTGCACGAAAAAGACGGCATTGCCTCTGAAGCAGTATGAAGGTCCTGCCAGCTACGCTCTTATGAAAGAAGAGAAAGAAATCTTCTTTGAATGCCTGCTCAGTATGAAGGTCCCGACTGGTTTCTCGTTGAATATAAAGGGAATAATAAATATGCCAAAGAAAAAGTTCCAGAACCTAAAGTCTCATGACTGCCACGTGATTATGACGCAACTGCTTCCGGTTGCATTGAGGGGGCTTCTACCGGAAAACGTCCGATTAGCCATTGTGAAGCTATGTGTATTCCTCAATGCAATATCTTAGAAGGTGATTGATCCAGAAATCGTACCAACTCTAAGGAGTGATGTGGCGCAATGTCTTGTCAGTTTCGAGCTGGTGTTCCCACCATCCTTCTTCAATATCATGACGCACGTCCTAGTTCATCTAGTCGACGAGATTGTCATTTTGGGGCCCATATTTCTACACAATATGTTCCCCTTTGAGAGGTTCATGGGAGTCCTAAAGAAATATGTCCGTAACCGCGCTAGGCCAGAAGGAAGCATCTCCCGCAACTATTATGATGATACCATGCCAACTTTGTAACAGACGAGTATGATACCATTGTCCGTTTTGTACATGCACATGCCAACTTTCAACTTTTTCAGAGTTCATTTGAAATGCTTTATTATGAATTTAGGTTGAATTTTCTCTATAGGCGCATCAATGTTCATTTTTTAGTAAAGTTAATCACAAACTTGTGATTTACACAAATTTCAAAGAATTCAAATTTTAATTATTCAAATTTGAAAACTAATGGCACTAACAGAAAGTTTATAATTTTTCTAAAACTAATGGCACTAAAAGAAAGTTTATAATTTTGCTGACGTAAAAGCAAAAAGAATTAAAAATAAAGCAAAAACAAAAGAAAATAAATAATGCAAAAAACAAAACAATTTTATAAAACTGGAAAAAAATAAAAATAGCAACAATAAGTATTTTGTTGTAAGTAGAAACAAAATAAAATAAATAAAGCAACAAAGAAAAAAAACAAAAAAAGTGTTTTCAAATTTGAAAACTAATGGCACTAACAGAAAGTTTATAATTTTTCTAAAACTAAAAGCAAAAATAATTAAAAAATAAAGCAAAAAACAAAAGAAAATAAATAATTCAAAAAACAAAACAAAAAACTGGAAGAAAAATAAAAAAACTGCCATCTATTGGGCCACCACGGCGTGAATACGACTAGAAACCCAACCTGGGCCAGGATTCAGGCCCGCAGAAGGTCCAATTGGCCCACAGACAACACAGTGTGAGATTAGGCCCGTAAGCCTGCATTTGACAGGAGCTCGAGAGGGTAGCCGCACTGGGGCTTATAAACCACTCCGAGCCCCTCTCAACTAGCGAGGTGGGACTAAAGTTTTGGCCACAGGAAGCGCAAGGCCTTTGGTCCCGGTTGGTGCCACCAACCGGGACCAAAGGCCGCCGCTTCCCACCCTTTGGGCTGCCGAAAACTGGCCTTTGGTCCCGGTTGGTGGCACCAACCGGGACTAAAGGGGGCATTGGTCCCGGTTGCTGCCACGAACCGGGACCAATGCTCTTGGTATATAACCAGGACTTGTGAAAATTTCAGTTTCTCATCTCCATTTGCCCCCGACGACGCCGAGATCATCGCCGCCAGGCTGCCCCGACGCCGTCCGCCGCCTCTGCCGTCACCGTCGCCCGTGCCTCGCCGTCGCCGTCGCCGACGTCGTCCCCGAGCCCACGCGCCCCTGCCCGACATCGTCCCCGCCCAGCGTCGCGCCTTCGACGACGTCGCCGCCCAGCGTCGCCCGATGCCATCGCCGCCACGACGCCATCCCTGCCCCACGCGGCGCCGCCTCTGCCTCAGGCCGGCCCGACCTCGCCGTCGCCAGCGCCGCCCATAGTGAGCCGCGCGCGCCTGCCCTGCCCCTGCCGCAAAAAAAATAAATAAATATATGTATGTATGTATCCTTTTATCTTGCTAGGAAAGTATGTATGCTTTTTTGTATATATGTATGTATGTATGCTTTTTCTAATGTATGTATGCTTTTTTGTATGCATATATGTTGATGAAATATGAACAATGCATTAGGAAAAACCTTTACTTTTTTCAAAATTTTCTATTTGAACATTAAAAAAAAACAAGCAATACTAAAAGAATGAGAGGAAAAAGGAAAATAAGAAGAGGAAGAAAGGAGGACTAGAGCGGAAATAAATAAGAAGAGAAAAAAGAAGAAAAAGAAGAGGAGAAGAAGAAAGGAATAGATGAGAAGAAGAAGAAAAAAATTCTATTTTTTCTTCTTCTCCTCTATTCCTTTCTTCTTCTCCTCTTTTTTTTATTTTTTTCTTTGATCTTCTCCTCTATTCCTTTTTTCTTCTCCTCTTTTTATTTCTTCTTCATTTTCTTATGTTTTATCGGGTCTGTCGTCGTCGATATACCCCTCCCGATAACTTCAATACGAGGGGGGGAGGGTCGATATACCCCCTCCCCGATAACATTATTTTCCCATGTATATGTTGGTCGCGTCGTTGTCGATATAACCCCCTCCCAGATAACTTCGACATGAGGGGTGGTCGATATATATACCCCCTCTCGACCATGATAACTTATACCACAGCAGCGCCCCCCTCGGCCCTCTCGCTCGACCAAAACTCTCGAGGACACCCAAACCCTAGAGAAAAAACAATGTTGGTCTCCTACCCCCTCCCGCCGCGCCCCTACCCGACAAACTCTCTCGAGGCCACCCAAATTTACCAAGTTAAAAGAGCGTTGTCATCGAGGCCACCCCAAACCCTTGAACCGTTGTGTCGAGGCCACCCCAAACCCTTGAAGCGTTGTCTAGGCCACCCCAAACCCTAGAGAAGCAGCGTCGAGGCCACTAACATGATTCCTTATTGTGATTAGCTAGCTAGTTCTATGTTTGCCACTAATATATATCCATCTGTACCATGTTTGAATAATAATTGACATGTTGTAAATATTTGCAGAAACTATGGAGCACTCCCGAGACGAAGCAACAGAAGCGATGTTGGGGGACATAATCGCACAAGGAAGTGATGTCGTTGCGTCATTTCTCAACGACACCGATGGTCAGGAGGGACTGGGTGAAGAAGAGGGCTATGTTCATGATGGCTCCGGCCCATTAATGCCGGTACAAGAAGAGAGGGCTATGTTCATGATGGCTCCGGTGACCTAATGGAGGTACAAGAAGGAGACCGTGCTGACTGCTCCGGTGACCGAACCGAGTCCGGCCAGGTATATATATATATATTAGTTAAGCCCGTGCTGACTAGTTAATTGATGCATTCATTGTTTGGTATATGTACACATATTGATTAACTCTCGTCTTTCTTCCTTTTTCTAGCCCTCCGGATCGAGCACAACTTCGGTAAGGAGACGAGGCTCGAAGAAAAAGTTGAGCTCGGATGAAAGGTTTGAGATCACAGCAATCGTGCCCGACGGCGAACCGATTGAACCCATCCAGACAAAGAACGCATTTTCTGCTCAGTGCGGGGTTCTTGTTAGGGACAAGATCCCGATCAGCATCCAACAATGGTATAAGCCTAAGGAGGAAGACCCTGAGGTGTCTTATGTCAATGATATGCAGAAAGATGATCTTTGGACTGAGCTGAAGGAAAATTTGACCCTACCGCCTGATGAGGATCCGGAGAAGCCAGTTAAAGAGCAATTAATCAAGTCTTGTGCTCTTAAGAAGATGGCAAGCCTATTCAGGAGGTGGAGGAAAGAGCTGAACAAGTTTGTCGACAAAGAAGAGACACCAGAATTCATCGGCAAATATGAGAAGATCATAGATCACTGGCCCGCATTTGTGGCCCACAAGACATCGGAAAAGAGTAAGAAGATGGTGGAGACAAACAAGAAAAATGCTGCGAAGAAGAAGTTTCACCATCGCACAGGGTCAGGTGGCTACCTCAAAGCCCGGCCTAAGTGGTCCAAGGCTGAGAATGATCTGCTTGATAAAGGGATCGAACCAGAGACAATGAACTGGCCAGACCGTTGCCGGACTTGGTTCTTCGGGGCTGGCGGAACCTTGGACCCTCTATCAGGGAACTGTCATTAAGTCTCTATATATAGCTCAGCCCTTTCATTGCATGTATTTATAATTAATTATCCTCACTATATTATGCAGATTGAAGATCGTCGAGTGCAGAAAACAAGAAATGTATGATATTGGGTTAAAAAGCACGCCGAAGACGCCGAGGCCAACTTGCTACAATCGTTGATCAAAAATCAAAACAAAGATACCATACTCTTTCCTTACAACTTCAAGTGAGTGTTATTGTCGTGTGCATATTCGGTTTCCCTTATTACTCGAGCGAGGTTATAGTAATGTAATTGATGAGTTATGCATGCGTGCGTAGCTACCACTATGTTCTTCTGAAGATTAAGCTTGAGCGGGGACTAGTAACCGTCTTAGACCCGAGATGAAAAGGTCCCGAAACCTATGCGGACATGACTAAATTGCTCAACAAGTAAGTTCAATCGATCATTATCGCACCATATCGGAAACTTTTTGTTCATTTCCTGATATCTCAAGTAATAATAATTATTTTCTTTGTCTTGCAGGGTTTGGAAACAGTTCACCGCAGAAGCTCCGGGACTGCCGAAGGAGCTGCGATATACATACCCGGACGTAAGTACTACTGGCTAGCTAGTTGCGCGCATCTCCTGTTGATTCTATAGCTATACTTTCATCAATGCCATTTATAATGCTTCATTATCAGTTTGATTGACCTCTATTTCTCGTAAAGTGCTTGTGGCAGGAACAAGGGAATGATTACTGTGGATACTACGTGTGCGAGTTCATCTACAACGCGACATTGAAAAATAAGCGGGGCTACTCTAAAAGAGAATATGAAGTGCGTAAGAAATAATATTCACAATTTCATTTTATTACACCATCATTTCTGTTGAGTTTCATTCATATATATGTATTAACCGCCTTCTTCAAATTAGACGTGGCAGATGCGGAAAGAACTCCTATCACAAGATCGCATTAAAGCAATTCAAGAGGAATTGGCGGGATTCTTTCTTGACCACATCATCAATAAAGCCGGAGAATACCATGTGGAAGCTTATTTCAAATGCTAGGGGATTGTAAGATATCTTACATATTGTATATGTATGTAGCCAGTAGCGTCGGATAGATAATACGGAAACTTGTTGTTCGACCAATCTCTCAGAGAAGGAGAGGTCGATCGATCACTTCTCTCGGTATGCATGACGAAATTTTGTACTTAATGGTTTCCTTCATTTTCTTACTAGCTAGCGTGTCGAGGGCCTCTCTATGTATATAGTACGTAGCATCGACCTATCACAGACATAAGAGAGTACACTTCTCTCTCTATTAATTAGCTAGCTAACACAATATATGAAACACCTAAATTAACCCCCCAAAACCCCCAACCCCTCCCCCCCCCTTTAAAAAAAACAAAAACCCAAGTCACTGAAATGCTGACGCGTGGAAGCCTTTTTGGTCCCGGTTTATGTCACCAACCGGGACCAAAGGCCCCCCTGCCTGGGCTGCGAGCAGCGGCCACGTCGATGCCCATCTGTCCCGGTTCGTGTAAGAACCAGGACTAAAGGGGGGAGGCATTAGTAACGACCCTTTAGTCCCGGTTCAAGAACCGGGAATAAAGGCCCTTACGAACCGGGACAAATGCCCTGTTTTCTACTAGTGTACAATGACATGTGGGCCCCAACCATGCCTTGGCCCACCCATCAGTTGGTGCGTGCTAGTGGGAGACCCGTGCTCGCTCGTCCAGGTGCCGAGCCGGCCCACCTGGCAGAGGGACAAATGGCACCAGTCAACTTTTGCCTCATGTCCAAAATACTCCACCCTATTAGTCCCAAAGAGAGAAGAAATTTAGTTTGTGCCTATGCTAAATTGTAGGGATGGAATGAAAAAACTGTGAATTTCACTTCCTAGGGTTACCTATTTTATCTTGCCCATTTGTTGCCAATACTCTTTTTGTTGTTACAAAAGCTTATCCTATTGAACTTTCAGATGCTTTCTGTGGACAGGCTCACGAGTGGAAAGGTCTCTAAAATCTTCTAAAGTATCAATCATGAAGATCAGAGTATTGGCAAAAGCGATATCCTCCTTCAGATTGGAGAAGGTTTTTGCCCAAGATTTCAGGCTTTTTGCCCAAGATTAATGACCTATATACATATGGCTCGTTAGCATCCTGGATTCATCTGGAATCGTTGGATGCCGAGGTTTTATAACTCGTTAGTGGCTTGAGTTCATTTGACCCATTAGTGTCCCATACTAATTAATGAAACGGATGCAATAAATTATACCAAAAAATATAATTAGTTGCTACATAACATGGAAAACAAATAATGTGTGTAGCATCTTGTAGTTCATGCATGCATGTCACAGAAAAAGTATACAAATGGAATAACCATTTTAACAAGGACATTTATATTAAAAAATGGGATTACCTTCGATCCCATATAGCAGAAGCAGCAGGGTCAACTCCATCTTTGCTTGCTTCCTTTTGATTTTCTCCATGTCTTATTTGTGTCTGGTGAGAGGTGCATTTGAGTGCTCTGCTTGCCTCCTCAAGATGTCAACTACCTCTCTCAGCATAGTTGCCCTCTTTCTCTCAGTAGTAGAGCCTCAAGAACTTGAACACCTGCTGACTGCAAAGGGCTTGCGTGTAATCTGGCATCATGTGGAAATGGTCGTATGTCACTACTACTCCCACCAATTGATCTTAGGAGTGACTATTTTGACCTAGTTTGAACTGCAACTTGACATAACTAGGGTACAAGATAGTTACGATGGTGATCCAGAAAAGGATAGACTAATCTTTACATGGTATACATAAGAATTACTTTGTGTAACACAAATATACATGGCAAACATGGCAAGCTATATTCAAAAGCTGAACTTGCATTAGTTGAAGAAAATTTAAAATTATACAGAAGATGATAGTCAGTGTACCACAGGTTACATAAATATCCTGTTCTCATCGTTGTAAAGAGGATGAGATGAACAAAAAAATAATTCTTTGGGCAACTCCCAGTGGATTACATTTCTAGACCACGAGCCTATACACAATTAATGTCTTAAAAGAGCACTAAATTAGTGTGCGCCTCATATAAACTAGCAAGACAATGATTTAATGAAGTTTGTAGCCAGCCCCTTCTCTAACTAAGAGGGACCACTAGAATTTCAGCTGGGGGTAGAAGTGCTCTCATAGCGGCGCCCAAGAACTCAAGTTGCAGATGCACCTAGCTAGAGCAAGAATAATGGCTGCCATGCAAGCACGTGGCTGTATTCGCATGTTGCTCCCAGTGCGCGAATTTCTACTTCCGCCTCTACCTGTGGGCGATAGTTGAATGATCCAGAGGTAGTTCGACCTGTTGAGATCAAAGATGATGAACACAACGAGGGGGTGGGTCGCGACCGTGTAGGGCACCAAATCATGTGGTCATTTGACACATGGATATGTTTCACTGCTACTTTTCCATTTGTATCACACACCAGAAATTTCATTTAATGGTCGTCTTTGAATCCTAGCACCAAAGTGAATCCCGATGATTTCTAATCCTAACAGATATCTCTCATGTTTCAATGGCACAGCAAGATGAAGACGTGTAGGGTGTTTCTACAATATCCTGATGCATGTCTCTTGTTGCTCTTGAATAAGAACAATGTTATATTTGCTCAAGTGCTTTTGTAGTCCCTTGGAAAAGGAGAGCGGTGTGTTTGTTCCAATCTTGCTCTCCTAAATGAGAGCATTGATGTGTTCAGTTGCTTCGACATGGTACAAGCAACAGCCGTACCAGCGAGGTGTTCACAGTGGAACATGAGCATTGCTGTGTAGAGGAAAGCGGCTATGGTATTAGTACAAACGAATAGTATTATTTATTGCGTGACTAGTTGGCACTACAGTTTTCGATCACAAGTTAACATTAGATATGCAGACATATACCGAAAGCAGAGCCAACATAGCTCTAAAAATATATTTAATAGAATTACTTTGGGGAATCTTATTATAACTAGATTCTATACAATTATCGATTGACTCACATGAATTAAAATTCAAAAAAAATCATATACAAGAAAAATTGATGGGTGAGACTAAAAGGAAATATGGAAGTCCCAATCACGAATCTACATGCGTCAGAAAAATCATAAGGTAAAAAAACAGTTCCTAAACAAGTACCAATGGTATGTTGAAAACAGAAAATGGGTCTCTTGTCACAAAAAAAGTTTTCATTTATTTTATAAATAGAAGATGGGTTCAATCGGGCCATAAATGCTTGATATTCTCATAATTGTGACAAAAACAAATGGGATAATTGGTTTGATAGCCCTAGTTGGGTCACACTCGGTTTGATGCCCAAACCACTTTTCTCGTCTTATGCTTTTACCCTTTGACCGTTTAACCGTCATCTTGAAAACTTCATAACAAATACATACTAACTCAGAAAATGCAAATAATATATCAAAATGTTCAGAAAAACATCACCTATATGTGCATGACATTTGCATTTATGAGAAAAGTATTGGAAAGTCCCCATCTCAAATTTAGCTCATATAGGTGATGGGAAATTTCCAACACTTTTGTCATTAATGCAAATTGCATGCACATATAGGTGATGTTTTTCTGAACTTTTTGATATTTTATTTGAATTTTTCTGAGCTAGTATGATTTTGTTTGAAGTTTTCTAAATGATGGTCAAATGGCCAATGGGCAAAAGAATAAGACGAGCAAAGTGGTTTGGGCAGGAACATGTATTTCCGGAAACTAGGGGCAAACCAGCCGAGCGTGACCCAACTAGAGGCATAAAACAAATTATCCCAAAACAAATTGTCACTGTTATACATCGTTATTTTTTCACGGCCAATAGCAGGTGTTCTGCTTTTTCATTGTAGAACAAAGAAAACACAGTACGAGAACAGGTTAACAGATCACTGTAAAGGATTGATAGAAGCCTGGGAACACGAAAATCAAAGTAATTACAGAAAGACTTTAAGGTTTTGCCTCCCACAGCCAACGAAGCCACCATCTCAGGTGAGGTCATTTTCCCTTCAAAACTACGCCTGTTCTGTTCCTTCCACAGGCTCCAAGAATCATGCCAAAGATGCAGTGTTCCGCTACCAAGCTCGAACCGAAGTGTCGTTGACAGTAAACTGAACCACCCTTGCGTCCGAGAGCCTGAACATCTATATCTATACTTCTATACTTATACTAATTTGGGACTCCCTAGAAATTACCATGTTAATTAGAAATTAACAGCCGTTTATCTGGTGGGACCGAATTATAACGGTGTAGATTTATTCTGGATTGAGACGCCCTAAAATTTCAATGTTAATCATAAAAAAAATGTTAATCTGCTCGGACCAAATTATATTGGTATATAACTAGTCATCAACCCGTGCATCTGCACGGGCTAGAAGTATATATAGAATTATACTTCATAAATGTTCATAATAACATTTTTTTCTACTTGCATTTTTAGTTGGCTGGAAAATATGTACGGATAAAAAGTGTCCTCAGAATTGTTAATATCATGTAATAGTCATCATCATATTTAGGATTCTATCAATCCTTCATAATGTGGTGATAATCCATAATAAGGTGATAAATTGCAGGCAAAACATTTTTTTGAAGTATATTGTGTTCTTTAAGTGTTGTGATGTGGCTATCTGTAATCTTCTGTGAAAATTAAGAATGAAATTATGGAAAAGTGGGTCAAACTAATATGAAAATGAAGTAATGCAGGTGAGGAAAATGGCAGCATGACACTCCACCACAATGTTAATCGATGATTAGTTACGTTATATTTCCTAATAGCTGGAATGTTTATACTGGTCTAATAAGCTTGTTCGTGTGGAATCACACATGTATAGAGAAATATAATAGACGCAGTGTGATAACCAATGGTGTATATTTATTGGGTATGTCTATGGCACATCTAGATGTGTCATAGTCATCGCACATCTAAGTGACTCAATCGAATACAAAAAGTCAACGTAAAAAAATACCCACATGAATATCTGCGTAAAGTAAATTCCTGTGTCGATGAACAATTTTGATGATTTTCCCTGGAAAAAGAAAATCAAGAATTACAATGGTGTTGTTCCATGATAAAAAAATTGATTAAGCACTGGATTACCTATTGATGCTTTGGGTCAAACTTAATTGGTCGAATTTGATATGGTAGTTAGTTATAGTTTTTTCTGAAGCTGAACAAAAGTTTGTGCAAACAGCTAATATACCAACAAAAATTTCATATCAAGTACACGGTCATGAAAAACTTTATTCTGTAATCCCATTTGTATTACACCGGTGTATTAGTTCACCATTTGCGATGTAAAATACATTTGGCATTGCCTTGTAAGTTCTCCTTGTTACATCATGTAATCTCGTTGCATAGTTTGTTTGTTTAAGAAAAAATAATATAAATATAAATATAAAATTGACCATTAGATGAACATTATTGTATGTTTGCTTGACATGTCCCAACTGCACATCAGTGAATAAAGCTGACTTCTTCGCCAAAAGCAACAAATTATGTTCTAATATGTCAGGATGAGCACTATTCAGAAAGTATCTGGCGAAAAATGCACGTATTGCAAATAAATTAGAACAGATCCACATGCATTTTCTTACCTATGTGGCAGCATATCTCCCAGTAATTATTTTGGATCATATTGTAAATACCTATCACATGCAGTTATAAATGTATACATGGTATTGGAGGCAACACAAATAAATCTCTTCATAGGACAGTGAGAAAAGAAAAACTGTACACTGATTTTTGCACGGCTGCTCAACAATCATGCCCGGTTTGGAACCCAGCTTCTGGTCCATCTGGCGGTGCTGGCCAACGCTGGTGTGCGGACATCTCGTCCTCCGGCATGTTAGCACTGGCGTTTACCTGTTGGACAAAAGCATCAGCGAAGATGATTAAGGAAATCAATTATCTGTAGTTCGGTAGTTGTAGTATATGCATGTGTTTCCGACCAAGCAATCTGGTGTAGCTAGCTAGCCTTGACTGGAAAAGGTTCAGCAACATGGTTCCAAAAATCCAGCTCGTGTACTTGTAAGTACGCGGCCGACTCAAGCATAGAGTACACATGCCGGCCTGGTGCAGCTGCCGTCCAATCTGAAGCCTGCGTCGTCTAGCCATGCGTGCTTATGGGGGAGGTCGGCGTGCAATGCCATGTGATGTCTGTCTAGTCCAGGTTTCCCGTCCGCCTCAAGGCCGTCTAGTCTGAGGCGCGGCCGTCTAGTCTGAGGCAGACGTCCTCCGCCTCAAGGCCATCTAGTCCCGGGTGGACACCCCCTCTTGATGAGACTTCAAACTTGAGGACGGCAAGGAGAAGAACGACCCTAGGGATCGCCTGAGAAAATTTCGACGGGCGAACAAATCTTGGAAGAGATATTTTTTTTCCCTATAACACACATGAAGCAGTTTGGGGAAACTGCACGTAGGTGTACGACAACAGGCGAGGATGCCCTTATTTTTTCATGTTTTTTTTTCACGGTGGTGCTGTTCATTTTTTTTTCGGATGGTGCTGTTCATTTTTAAGATCACGTATGACCTTTTTATGAGATATAGTGTTCCTAAAATTTCTTGGACTCTTCATCACGTCTAGAAGAGATAAGAGTGCTTAAAACTTTTTGGGCTATAAAAGATGGTTGCAGACTTGTCTTTTCTTTTCAGGAAACGGATGTATGCACTTTGTTTTTCTTTGTTGCACAAACATTGGACGTGTCATATGCCTTTTTTCCGGCACGTCCCGACCATCTATGTTACGTTTGTTTTCCTTTAATCCTGGACGTAAATTTTATAATCCAACGGTGTAATTATTGTTAATGATGTGGATCAATGAGAAGACTTAAAAGGTGCCTCCAATTAGTAAATATAAGATTGTTGCAGATCGTTGTAGATTTATTGCAGACCTGGCGTATTATATGCGGACACTTGAGGTTAGTTATACGTACTATATATTAAGCAAAAAAGCTATAGGACATTGTGGAAAAAAAAACAGGACGCTGCTCTACGCCTACGCACGCTTTCTCTTTTTTATAGCGATTAGCCTTCTCCCGTGACCCAAAAGCACAGCAAACAGGGCCCACGGCCAGAAATTTTATCTTTTTTGATAAAGAAGACCTATGGCCTGCTGTTCGCTTCCAGAGTAGGGCCCAAAAATTGTTAGAGCGGCCTAGGCAGCCCAACTATAGAAAAAAAATCGTTTTTTCAGCACATGTCATCATTTGGTGTCGCTCAAGTGACGCTGATTGATCACAATATTCATGCATGTTAACTTTGATTTTTTATTGTAGAGGTCTATTAACTTTGGTTCGCGTACCCTAATCGACTAAATTCTCATGACCATTTGAGAAAAAGTATCAAAGCAATACTAGCTAGGGCCAAATCTTTACACACTTTTTATGGCAAATAGTTTCATATAGTCTAACTGGCCAAAATTTCATGTTTACTCAAGAAAAAATAATCAATGCAGTAGTCTGCTAGCTCAGGACTAAATCATAACACATTTTAAGCATACCAATATAAGAAAATATAACTAACTTTTTTTATCAAGTGACTTCCCACACACAGGAAACGGCAATATCTTTTCAGTATTGTAGAAGGCCATAGATCACGTACATTCCTAATTAGAAAAGGTACGAACTAAAGTAGTCACACATATTTATATACAAAAGAATTCCAACAGAAAAAGTGTACACCCAATAATACTGCTTCATAAATAACAGGCACTCACACAATAATAGTTTTTATACAATTTATCTTGTTTTTTTCCTGTTCTCATGATCACTACTCTCCGTATGAAAGTGGTTGGTCGCGCAGATACATGACAATGATATTTTACACAATATAAGCCTAGCCCGTGCAAGCGCACGGGTTCACGACTAGTATCCTAAACTTGTCTAGCAAAAGTGCATGTGAGAAGGATGTGAGCCACATTCTCCTCATGGAGATCACAGAGAGAACACTTCTCGTTGTGAGGCCACCCCTTGGTCGCAAGGCGGTGAACTGTCTAGTTTCAGTTATGGATAAGGTCACAAGGAGCCACAGATAAAACTTTACTTTTACTCCAAAAGAAGCACGTAAAACTTTACTTTGGGTTCAGCTTTAATATGCCCGACTGAGTTCAGTAACGGTTCCTTGACACGTGTCAAGAACTGAAAATTATAGGCAGACCAGAACACGGTTCTTGGACGTGTGCATCTTCACTTCTCCGTCGCCCATGCATAGTGTCTGCACCGATCTCAGCATCATGAAAACATCGTGAGACCAGAAAAAAAAGTAGAGAATAATGGAGAATATAAGATTTACTCCATTCACAAATCTGAGGTTGGTATTGATGAGGCACTTGCACTGCTATCTTTCCCTATGCTTCGAAATCAACTATTCCCTCTGTTCACAAATATAAGATGTTCTCATTTTTTTCTGAAGCAGATGTATATGGACACATTTTATGTGTTTGCTCACGGACGCGGTTGTCCTGCTCGCGAGCACAGGTGAGCGCTTTATCTGGGCGGCTGGACCTAGCGTCGGGATGTGTAGCGCGCAATTATTCGGCCAACCAGTCCCTCTTTTTTAATTCACATGGTCAGAGAATACCGTATACTGCTGCGTAGTTCGTCCCGCCGGAGACGGGGCTCGTGGTTGGCGCCGTGACGGCGAGAAAGCAGAGCCGTGGCTCGGGATTTTGGCTCTCCGCCTGATCCGTGGCTCAGGAGGTGTGATTTCTGGTAGGGGCCAGTGTGGACGCCAGTAATGACAAACACGGAGCTGTCTCCCACCTCTGGCTAAAGTTTTTTGGATCGCCATTAACGCCAGTGAAGATCTGCGGTGGAGCAAAACCAGGCGGCGCTTGCTGGAATGGAGTTCCTGATGCAACCCATTAGGAGGTAACATGAAAATCTCACACCCCTCTGGCCTCTGCCCGCCGCCGCCGGGCGAATCTTTACACCGTAGGTTCTGCTTCTTGATTTTGGCAATCGATTTGTCCGCCTGACCCACAGATTTGGCCAACTGCAGAATCGCGGTGATGGAAGAGGTTAGCGATAGCCAGCTTCCAATGGAGCCGCCGCACTACCCCGCGGTGGCGACTGAAGCTGAGCAGCTACCACCCATGCGACTGGTAGCGTGGACGGGCAGATCTGTGCGGCGGAGGGGGGAGTCGCAGGCGAGGGGGATGCTGAACCGCAAGCATCTGAGCAATCTATTGCACAGATTGATCCGAAAACACCAGGCTGGACTTGCAGGTAATTTATCTGAACAATTGTGCTTGCGGTACAGGCTGTTTGACTGACTTTAGGTGGATTGCAAATGACATGACCTGACTTGCATATAGGTTGCACATTTGTGCAGGACAATTTAGATTCAGATTTTCTAGTAGGTTGTTCCTGGATAAATTGGAATGTACATTTACATATTTTTCGGAAAGATGGTGTACTGTCGTGCTTTCGAGTGGTTCGCATACTAGCAGAACCATTTGATAAAAGAAGAAAGCATCCTAATGGCAGGATGTTTCATGTGCACTGGATTATGAAGCCAGGGAATAGATGGAAAAATTGGGCTGAAACATAGATTTTACTAACTTAATTCTGATCGAATTAGTCATTCTGCTTGTGCAGTGTTTGTGCAACTTGCAATGTCTGAATTTTGCATTAACTGAGTTGCATATAGGGTGCTAAGCCATGCAAAATAGATAACCATTGCAGTAGCTGGAAGCACCACGTGGATTCAAAAAAAAGGTTGATAGCGTTGATTAGTTATGTCGAAAATTGGTTCCAATATGAGCTGATAAGAATCAAAAAAATTCAGTTTTGAAGCTTCTGACTTACTGATGGAATTGAGATATAATAACAGGGAAGAGGACACCTGAAGAAGCAAAAGTAATTTTCATTGAGAATGTTGAAACATATGAATGTAATCATAAAAAGGGCATCAAGTTTTTTGAATTAGGATGAAAAACGTGCACTCACACATTGATTTATCAAAAATGCAGGGTTAGAATTGGAGCCGATGCCCCAGGAAGGGCACCTTGCCCTGGGCGAACAAGCGCCTTTGAAAAGGCAACACGGGGTGCGCTGATCAACCTGGGAACATTGTAATTGTTCCAGCACTTGGTACAAGCTTCGATACCCTCGGGGAGGCATATGATTTCTACAATCTCTACTCGTGGGAGAAGGGTTTAGGAATAAGGTAGGAAGAGTAGACTGAATGTGGAGAGAAATTGTTTGTGGATGTGCGGTATGCATATGAACCCTTCCTGTACTAATGTCTATTAATCCGATCTGCTTTCTTTGCTGCTGATGAAACCTAAGACGTTTGTGTTGCGTACACTTTGGTGTTTTGCAGGGTAAAGCTGCGGTGGAGAACACTAGATCGTGTCGGTGTGATTAATCCGATCTGCTTTCTTTGCTGCTGATGAAACCTAAGACGTTTGTGTTGCGTACACTTTGGTCTTTGCAGGGTAAAGCTGGGGTGGAGAACACTAGATCGTGTCGGTGTGAGTGTCCTGCATTAACAAGACTCCTCCGATCGAAGGACAATGGATGGTACATAGGGGAGCATCGTGAACATCACAATCATTCATTGTCTCCAACGTATGGTCAGACAATACACTGGCTCAGCATATTGATGCCAACAGCAGAGACTTGGTGGAGCATTTGCGACAGAACAACGTGAATGTGGCAAAAGTACACATCATCATTGGGAGTTTTTTTTTGGCTCAATAGAAAAGGTACCTTTCACAAAAAGAGCTCTGAAGAATTTGTGTGGTAAAATCAGCAGAGAGCAGGCAGAGGATGATGTTAGGAAAACTATGGAGGTTTTCGCAGATCTGGGTTCAAGAGATCTGCATTTCACTTACCGAGTCCAGGCAGACAAAGATGGTCGGATAACCACTCTTATGTGGGCAAATGGGAGCAGCAGGTTGCAGTACACATTCTTCGGAGACATTGGTTGACAAATATAATTTAAAGATGCATGACTACATGACCCAACTTTATGAAATAAGACACAAGTGGGAACAGACCCAATGGTCTGTTGGCGCCAAAGAAGCGGAAAGAGATAGGGCGACCAACAGCTAGAAGAGAGAAGGCACCGTACGAGGGGCTGAGCAAACGAACGCGGTTCTGCGCCATATGTCGCGGGTAGGGGCACAAGAGGACAACATGTCCGGACCGAGGTGATGCCCCGAAACCTGTTCACAAACCGGCAAGGTGCAAAAATTGTGGAATTGAAGGTCATGGGCAAAACAACTGCCACAAAGCGAGTGATCTGCGGTTGACTGGCATGTGAACAATGGCTGGAACCTATCGGTTGAGACTGTAAAACTGTAGAACTGAAATCTGTAGAACTTAGGTAGTTTCGTCAGTAGAAGTGCTTCTTGTTTCATGGTTGCTGAGTGTATTCGGTACCTGCTATGGATGGCAAAATAAATAAATGGAATGGAATGGCCGAACAAGAATAATGTATGTTTAAACTAGTCTCGATGCTGGAGTACGAGTGCTCGCACCAAGTAATTGTTGATTTCTGAAGTTTTTTACAATGTGGTGATGCATTCTGAAACTGTGAGCAGTATGATCGTGTCTGTACTTCTGAATTTTTTGTACAATTTGTCCACGCATTCTGGAATTTCCATGACGGGGAACGTGCCTTCAGTACAGAATTTTTGTGAACACATGTCATGCCTTCTGAATTTGTTTCAGAGATGTACGATTGCATTCTGAATCTTTGTAAAAAGTAAAAACATGTCATGCATCCTGAATTTTTGTGAACACATGTCAAGCTGGAGTACATGTTTACGGCTTGGTGTGCAAACTTTGCCTCTGTTTGCTTCAAAATTTAAATTTGAGCAGAGTTGGTTCGGTTTGGCATCTCTGAGCAGCAGCGAGAGTGATTTCCAGGCACACATCGCCGGCGTCGGTGGTTATTCTGCATCTGCAACGGGGCACTGTGAGCGTCGCCGAGCACAGCAGTGACCTGGTCCGCTGCCTGCTGCGACCGAACCCTGTTGCGGATATGTAATGCCTGACGACGAGGAGAGGGAGCTGGGTAATGCTGAACGCTGTACGTCCTGTTCGATCTGATGTATCCACGAAGACCTTCCTTCACCAACAAATGCAGATCTGGGTCTACTGAGTACGAGACCGCTGAAATATGAATCAAGATCAGACTAGAGAAATATCTTACATCTTTCCTGGCGCACTTGTAAAAGCGGCCGCCGGCGTTGTCACCGCCCCTGAGCAATCCAGGTGATCACCTGACCGCCACATTCAGGGCATGGGATAAGCGGCAGCATCTCGTCGTCGAATCCATTGGACGCGGAGGTGGATATGGAACAAGATGGCGCTGCATTAACTGAAGACGAGATTGAGCGAGCATGGAAGGGGATGAATCGTAAGGGGGAAGAATGAGCAGCAGCCGGTGTTTTTTTTTTTTTTTTTTGAGAAGAAGCAGCAGCCGGTGTTGGCCTAGAAATCTAGAATCGGCGCCAAAACGGCCCACCCCGTCTGTGTACGTCTGAGCCAGAGCCCAGGTAGCTCACGGGGTAGCAAGGCCGGCAGGACAGACGTGGGCCAGAGAAGACTGTTCATCAAAGAATATACGGGAATAATACCTGGGCCTATACGAGAGTGTTTGTGGATCACGAGGCCTGCGAGCGGGGAGGATACCGCGAGCATGTGCGCTCGCACTCAGAAGATCACTTTCGTTTGCTCACTCATTTCAGTCTGCATATACTCTATATTAACATATCCAAAACATCTTATATTTATGAATGAGGGAGTATATATCTTGTGTCTCTGCTGACAACCTCCTATGCCTAACTAACCGGCCTCTAGAATGCCCGTCAGGACGGAAGTTATCAAGAGTGCCATATTTCACCAGAAGAAAGCAGGGATACTGCATGGTCCAGGAGGAAAGAGACTCCAGATAAGCATGTGGGCGAGCTAGCCATTCAAATGCACTCGGTTGTAAGTGGAACCGGATCCCCTGGCGTATTGCACCCTGCCCATTTGGCCACTGACATGTAGGCCTGGGTCCACTTGTCAGTGGGCCAATACCATGTCAGTGGAGCCGCGTCCATTGTAAGGTGTGTTGGGGAACGTAGTAATTTCAAAAAATTTCCTACGCACACGCAAGACCATGGTGATGGCATAGTAACGAGAGGGAGAGTGTACGTCCACGCCCTCGTGAGACCGAAAGCGAAGCGTTATAACAACGCTGTTGATGTAGTCGACGTCTTCACGATCCGACCGATCCAAGCACCGAGCGACGGCACCTCCGAGTTCGCACACGTTCAGCTCGATGGCGATCCCGGACTCGATCCAGCAAAGTGTCGGGATGAGTTCCGTCAAGACGACGGCGTGGTGATGATGATGATGCTCCACCGACGCAGGCTTCGCCTAAGCTCATGACGATATGACTTCTCCGGTAGCAGATTGCCGCCTAAGCTCGCGACGATATGACCGAAGTGGAATATGGTGGAGGGGCACCGCACACGGCTAAGGAACGATCCGTAGATCAACTTATGTGTCATGGGGTGCCCCCTGCCCCGTATATAAAGGAGGGAGGGAGGAGGAGGCCGGCCCTAGGAGGAGGGCGCAAGGGAGTCCTACTCCCACCGGGAGTAGGACTCCTTCTTCCTAGTCCAACTAGGAGAAGGGGGAAAGGGGAAGTGGAGAAGGAAGGGAGAGGGGCTGCGCCCCAAACCCTTGTCCAATTCGGACTGGGCTTGGGAGGGCGCGCCACCTCCTGGCTCCTTCCCACTAAGGCCCATTAAGGCCCAATACTCTTCCCGTATTCCCGTAACTCCCGGTACTCGAAAAATACCGAATCACTCGGAACCTTTCCGAACTCGAATATAGTCGTCCAATATATCGATCTTTACGTCTCGACCATTTCGAGACTCCTCGTCATGTCCCCGATCTCATCCGGGACTCGAACTCCTTCGGTACATCAAAACTCATAAACTCATAATATAACTGTCATCGAAACCTTAAGCGTGCGGACCCTACGGGTTCGAGAACTATGTAGACATGACCTAGAACTATTCTTGGTCAATAACCAATAGCGGGACCTGGATGCCCATATTGGCTCCTACATATTCTACGAAGATCTTTATCGGTCAAACCGCATAACAACATCGTTGTTCCCTTTGTCATCGGTATGTTACTTGCCCGAGATTCGATCGTCGGTATCCAATACCTAGTTCAATCTCGTCACCGGCAAGTCTCTTTACTCGTTCTGTAATGCATCATCCCGTAACCAACTCATTGGTCACATTGCTTGCAAGGCTTATAATGATGTGCATTACCGAGAGGGCCCAGAGATACCTCTCCGACAATCGGAGTGACAAAACCTAATCTCGAAATACGCCAACCCAACATGCACCTTTGGAGACACCTGTAGTACTCCTTTATAATCACCCAGTTACGTTGTGACGTTTGGTAGCACCCAAAGTGTTCCTCCGGTAAACGGGAGTTGCATAATCTCATAGTTACAGGAACATGTATAAGTCATGAAGAAAGCAATAACAACATACTAAACGATCAAGTGCTAGGCTAACGGAATGGGTCAAGTCAATCAGATCATTCTCCTAATGATGTGATCCCGTTAATCAAATGATAACTCATGTCTATGGTTAGGAAATATAACCATCTTCGATTAACGAGCTAGTCAAGTAGAGGCATACTAGTGACACTCTGTTTGTCTATGTATTCACACATGTATTATGTTTCCGGTTAATACAATTCTAGCATGAATAATAAACATTTGTCATGATATAAGGAAATAAATAATAACTTTATTATTGCCTCTAGGGCATATTTCCTTCAACGTGGCGACAAATGCTTTCATTGGTAAAACAAAACTGGTAGTGTTCCCATAAAGAAATCCTTTTACTCAAGGCCAAGGGCGCTTCATCATACTGTTCTAGAGTGGATCTACACAGGAAGGGTGCATCATGTCATTCTTCTCTACAGGGGTCCATAAACATTGTAGTCGAGCTACAATGTATGTTGCGATTCAATGGCATCATCAAGGGATGATGCTCCCCTGTCTTGCTGCAGGGAAACATAGTGCAGTTTGCCACGACCTGTCCTGCTGAAAAGATAAAAAATGTGAGTATATATATATATTATGTACTAGGGGTATGAACTTTGCAGACAACTTCTTATCGACAAATGTAGAACAACATCTTCAAGTTTTGCCTCAAACACCACAACCACTCGATTTCATTTGATCTAAGTCGGATTGAACTCTAAACAGGATTTTGAAAAGGCTCGATTGCATAAACAAGCCTGTGATTTTTTGAAACATTATACCTAGTGTGTCTCTTGTCCCATGTTTGATTCCAACTGAGCTTAATTGCTCGATTTTTATTCATTTGACATTCTGCACAACTTTTGTCGAACTAATCTCGAGAATAGGCAACTTTCATGTGATTCTAAATGGTGTTTCTGGTTTATGTGTTATCAAGCTTTGTTGAGCAAGAGCTTTCCCTTGCACGAGCTTTCTCTGAGGCGTCTCTGAGACTGCAAAAAATCAAAGCAGAACGTCATTTCAATCTCACTAGACCTTACCACTTGGTTCTACTGAGCTCATCCAAACCCTATCTGCATTCGTTTCATATATGATTGCCTGGTCTCAGATTTAAACATCCACTTTATTTCCCGATGCTTCTCAGTCCTGCCATGTCATCTGTTTGGATGACTGTGCTAGAGGACTCAAGATTCTAGCTCACAACTTGATAACTTCTTGTTGGTATAGGTATATATTTTGAAAGCCACTTCTCTCTCATCATGTTACAAGTCTTCTCTTGCTCATAATAAGAATAGCACTGCAATGCAACTACCTACGACGTACCATCACCTACGTGGCAGAACCATTTGGTGCATAATGTCTCAAGTGATGACATTATAGTAATGAAAATTGTTTTGCATGCACATATTTAGCTAGGTCCCGCGTTAGTTTGATAAAATAGTGTAACATTATTTGCAAAAAAGAAATTAGTTCCACATGTGTTAGGAACATCCCCACTCTCCTACTCAAGATCAACATATAAAAGGCATTCAATTCTATTTCGTCAACTTTTCTTCTTCATGTGTTGCGATACATTGGCTTTGGTGAGAAGTTCCTCGAGTGGATCTGTATCTCGAATATCATGTTGAATGGAACTCCTCAAAGGTGTATGCTCCCTCCCCACGGTTTGTGGAAAGCCCAAGCCCTCCTATCCATGTTTTTTTTTCATCCTAGTCATGGAGGAGCTTAGTGCCTTGTTGATCCATAGTGATGAGGTGAGCATGCTCGAGCCACTACGTTGTTGAGGTGTCAAGCCATGTTGCCTGCCTCTATGCTCAAGTGTTATTGATTCAATTGATAGTCTATTCATTTATTGTTCCTCCTCGACCTTAATTTGGAGTGAGATTAAGGTAACTGGTTCGTGCCCTATCCGTTGTGCACTGTCTCTGATACATTTATGCCACGAGTTCAACTATGCATTCCAACTAACGATGCAGGTCATCTAGAAGGAGCGCAATGCTCAATTCTTCAATGTCCAACAATCTGCGATTTGTGCCTGTAGGTAGAAGTTCAGGTTCAGAGATGAAGCACCATTTGCGTTAGCCGTGATACACCGTCCTTGGCTGACAACGGGAGGGAGGGGCTAGATTTTCAAAAGTGTGCTTCTAGTCCCAGCACACATGCACATGGCATGAACATTAAAAAATCCCAAAAACAACAAACATTTGCTTAGTGTTCTGGCTGCAAGAAAATCTTGGTGGTGAAACGACATTCATGGATGGGCGGACAAAAATAATAATAATGCCAGTGCTCGAAAATGCTTTGAAAAGAGTTATTTTGGAGCATAGACTTCCATCATAAAACTTTGCACACATGTGAAACACTTGTCCAATGACAGGTGGGCCCCACCCATGCCCTGTCCCACACGTCCAAGTGCGGAGCCGGCCCACCTGGCAGATATACAAATTGCACCAGTCAACGAGGGAGTCTTGCTCACGGGGATATAATAAATGACGCTTTCTCCCACGCGGCCGCCCGCGCCTACCTGAACCGATGGTACACTAGCACGCATCCCTCTCGCTCCCTTCGTCCCCCACTCCAGCAGACGGCAGCCACCGCCGCCGCCGCCCTGCCGCACGCCACGCCACCCGCCTCGCCGCGCTTCGGTTCTGAGTGAGCGAATCCTCCCGCCGGCACCCCTCTCTCCCCCCTCCCGCCTTGGGAGGATCCGCACATGCTCATGAGGTTTAGTCGGCCCTGTTCGGGGTTCAGGGCCGGGATTCGTAATCGGGGCAGACGGCGAGTGTCGCGCGTGCGCATGTGTTGTCGGTGAAGGAAATATGCCCTAGAGGCAATAATAAAGTTATTATTTATTTCCTCATATCATGATAAATGTTTATTATTCATGCTAGAATTGTATTAACCGGAAACATGATACATGTGTGAATACATAGACAAACTTAATGTCACTAGTATGCCTCTACTTGACTAGCTCATTAATCAAAGATGGTTATGTTTCCTAACCATAGACATGTGTTGTCATTTGATTAACGGGATCACATCATTAGGAGAATGATGTGATTGACTTGACCCATTCCGTTAGCTTAGCACTTGATCGTTTAGTATGTTGCTATTGCTTTCTTCATGACTTATACAAGTTCCTACAACTATGTGATTATGCAACTCCCGCCATTGGAGGAACACTTTGTGTGCTACCAAAGCGTCACAATGAATCGGGTGATTATAAAGGAGCTCCACATGTGTCTCCAAAGGTACATATTGAGTTGGCATATTTCGAGATTAGGTTTTGTCACTCTGATTGTCGGAGAGGTATCTCTGGGCCCTCTCGGTAATGCACATCACTATAAGCCTTGCAAGCAATGTAGCTAATGAGTTAGTTACGGAATGATGCATTACGTAACGAGTAAAGAGACTTGCCGGTAACGAGATTGAACTAGGTATTGGGATACCAACGATCGAATCTCGGGCAAGTAACATACCGATGACAAAGGAAACAATGTATGTTGTTGTGTGGTTTGACCGATAAAGATCTTCGTAGAATATGTAGGAGCCAATATGAGCATCCAGGTTCCGCTATTGGTTATTGACCGGAAATGGTTCTCGGTTATGTCTACATAGTTATCGAACCCGTAGGGTCCGCACGCTTAAGGTTTCTATGACAGTTATATTATGAGTTTATGAGTTTTGATGTACCGAAGTTTGTTTGGAGTCCCGTATGTGATTACGGACATGACGAAGAGTCTCAAAATGGTCGAGACATGAAGATTAATATATTGCAAGCCTATATTTGGATATCGGAAGTGTTCCGGGTGAAATCGGGATTTTACCGGAGTACCGGGAGGTTACCGGAACCCCCCGGGGGCTCAATGGGCCTACATGGGCCTTAGTGGAGAAGAGGAGAGGAGGCAAGGGCTGGGCCGCTCGCCCCTCCCCTCTGGTCCGAATAGGACAAGGAGAGGCGGCGCCCCCCCCCCTTTCCTTCCTCTCTCTCCCTCCTCTTTCTCCCCTTCTCCTAGTCCAACAAGGAAGGAGGTAGTCCTACTCCCGGTGCCGGGAGTAGGACTCCCCTTGGCGCACCCCCTCCTAGGTCGGCCGCCCCCTCCCCCCTTGCTCCTTTATATACGGGGGCAGGGGGCACCTCTAGACACAATAATTGATCTCTTGATCTCTTAGCCGTCTGCGGTGCCCCCCTCCACCATAGTCCTCCTCGATAATATTGTAGCGGTGCTTAGCCAAAGCCCTGCGATGGTAGAACATCAAGATCGTCACCACGCCGTCGTGCTGACGGAACTCTTCCCCGACATTCTGCTGGATCGGAGTACGGGGATCGTCATCGAGCTGAACGTGTGCTAGAACTCGGAGGTGCCGTAGTTTCGGTGCTTGATCGGTCGGGCCGTGAAGACGTACGACTACATCAACTGCCTTGTTCTAACGCTTCCTCTTTCAGTATATGAGGGTACGTGGACAACACTCTCCCCTCTCGTTGCTATGCATCACCATGATCTTGCGTGTGCGTAGGAAATTTTTGAAATTACTACGTTCCCCTACAGTGGCATCCGAGCCAGTTTTTATGCATAGATGTTATATGCACGAGTAGAACACAAGTGAGTTGTGGGCGATACAAGTCATACTGCTTACCAGCATGTCATACTTTGGTTCGGCGGTATTGTTGGATGAAGTGGCCCGGACCGACATTACGCGTACGCTTACGCGAGACTGGTTCTACCGACGTGCTTTGCACACAGGTGGCTGGCGGGTGTCGGTTTCTCCAACTTTTGTTGAACCGAGTGTGGCTACGCCCGGTCCTTGCGAAGGTTAAAAAAGCACTAACTAGATGACCTATCGTTGTGGTTTTGATGCGTAGGTAAGAACGGTTCTTGCTCAGCCCGTAGCGGCCACGTAAAATTTGCAACAACAAAGTAGAGGACGTCTAACTTGTTTTTGCAGGGCATGTTGTGATGTGATATGGTCAAGACGTGATGCTATTTTTTATTGTATGAGATTATTATGTTTTGTAACCAAAGTTATCGGTAACTAGCAGGAGCCATATGGTTGTCGCTTTATTGTATGAAATGCAAACGCCATGTAATTGCTTTACTTTATCACTAAGCGGTAGCGATAGTCGTAGAAGCAATAGATGGCTTAACGACAACGATGCTACGATGGAGATCAAGGTGTCGCACCGATGATGATGGTGATCATGACAGTGCTTCGGAGATGGAGATCACAAGCATAAGATGATGATGGCCATATCATATCACTTATATTGATTGCATGTGATGTTTATCCTTTATGCATCTTATCTTGCTTTGATTGACGGTAGCATTTTAAGATGATCTCTCACTAATTATCAAGAAGTGTTCTCCTGAGTTTGCACCGTTGCGAAAGTTCTTCATGCTGAGACACCACGTGATGATCGGGTGTGATAGGCTCTACGTTCAAATACAACGGGTGCAAAACAGTTGCACACATGGAATACTCAGGTTAAACTTGACGAGCCTAGCATATACAGATATGGCCTCAGAACACGGAGACCGAAAGGTCGAACGTGAATCATATAGTAGATATGATCAACATATTGATGTTCACCATTGAAAACTACTCCGTCCCACGTGATGATCGGACATGGTTTAGTTGATTTGGATCACGTGATCACTTAGATGACTAGAGAGATGTCTGTCTAAGTGGGAGTTCTTTAGTAATATGATTAAATTGAACTTAAATTTATCATGAACTTAGTACCTGATAGTATTTTTCTTGTCTATGTTTGTTGTAGATAGATGGCTCGTGCTGTTATTCCGTTCAATTTTAATGCGTTCCTTGAGAAAGCTGAGTTGAAAGATGATGGTAGCAATTACACGGACTGGGTCCGTAACTTGAGGATTATCCTCATTGCTGCACAGAAGAATTACGTCCTAGAAGCACCGCTGGGTGCCAAGCCTGCTGCAGATGCAACTGATAATGTTAAGAACGTCTGGCAGAGCAAAGCTGATGACTACTCGATAGTTTAGTGTGCCATGCTTTACGGCTCAGAACCGGGTCTTCAACAACGTTTTGAACGTCATGGAGCATATGAGATGTTCCAGGAGTTGAAGTTAATATTCCAAGCAAATGCCCGGATTGAGAGATATGAAGTCTCCAATAAGTTCTATAGCTGTAAGATGGAGGAGAATAGTTCTGTCAGTGTACATATACTCAAAATGTCTGGGTATAATAATCACTTGATTCAACTGGGAGTTAATCTTCCTGATGATAGTGTCATTGACAGAATTCTTCAATCACTGCCACCAAGCTACAAGAGCTTCGTGATGAACTATAATATGCAAGGGATGGATAAGACTATTCCCGAGCTCTTCGCAATGCTAAAGGCTGCGGAGGTAGAAATCAAGAAGGAGCATCAAGTGTTGATGGTCAATAAGACCAGCAGTTTCAATAAAAAGGGTAAAGGGAAGAAGAAGGGGAACTTCAAGAAGAACAACAAGCAAGTTGCTGCTCAAGAGAAGAAACCCAAATCTGGACCTAAGCCTGAGACTGAGTGCTTCTACTGCAAGCAGTCTGGACACTGGAAGCGGAACTGCCCCAAGTATTTGGCGGATAAGAAGGATGGCAAGGTGAACATGAAGGAAATATGCCCTAGAGGCAATAATAAAGTTATTATTTATTTCCTTATATCATGATAAATGTTTATTATTCATGCTAGAATTGAATTAACCGGAAACATAATACATGTGTGAATACATAGACAAACAGAGTGTCACTAGTATGCCTCTACTTGACTAGCTCGTTAATCGAAGATGGTTATGTTTCCTAACCATAGACATGAGTTGTCATTTGATTAACAGGATCACATCATTAGGAGAATGATGTGATTGACTTGACCCATTCCGTTAGCTTAGCACTTGATCGTTTAGTATGTTGCTATTGCTTTCTTCATGACTTATACAAAGTTCCTGCAACTATGAGATTATGCAACTCCCGTTTACGGAGGAACACTTTGTGTGCTACCAAACGTCACAACGAATGGGTGATTATAAAGGTACTCTCAGGTGTCTCCAAAAGTATATGTTGAGTTGGCATAATTCGAGATTAGGTTTTGTCACTCCGATTGTCGGAGAGGTATCTCTGGGCCTTCTCGGTAATACTCATCACCTAAGCCTTGCAAGCATTGTAACTAATGAGTTAGTTATGAAATGATGTATTACGGAACGAGTAAAGAGACTTGCCGGTAACGAGATTGAACTAGGTATTGGATACCGACGATCGAATCTCGGGCAAGTAACATACCGATGACAAAGGGAACAACGTATGTTGTTATGCGGTTTGACCGATAAAGATCTTCATAGAAAATGTAGGAACCAATATGGACATCCAGGTTCCACTATTGGTTATTGACCGAGAATGGTTCTAGGTCATGTCTACATAGTTCTCGAACCCGTAGGGTCCGCACGCTTAACGTTACGATGACAGTTTTATGAGTTTTGATGTACCGAAGTTTGTTCGGAGTCCCGGATGTGATCACGGACATGATGAGGAGTCTCGAAATGGTCGAGACATGAAGATTGATATATTGGAAGCCTATGTTTTGACTTCGGAATAGTTCCGGGTGAAATCGGGATTTTACCGGAACACCGGGGGGTTACCGGAACCCTCCCGGGGGTTAATGGGCTTTAGTGGGCCATGAGGGAGAAGAGGAGGGTCGGCCGGGGCAGGCGCGCCCCCCCCACCTAGTCCGAATAGGACAAGGAGGGGGGGGGGCGCCCCTTCCTCTTTCCCTCCCCAAGTCCTAATCCAACTAGGAAGGGGGAGTCCTACTCGGTGGGAGTAGGACTCCTCAGCGCCTCCTCCTAGGGCCGGCCGCACCCCTTGCTCCTTTATATATGGGGCAGGGGGCACCCTAGGACACACAAGTTGATCTACGGATCGTTCCTTAGCCGTGTCGGTGCCCCCTCCACCATATTCCACCTCGGTCATATCGTCGCGGAGTTTAGGCGAAGCCTGCGCCGATAGAGCATCATCATCGACACTACGCCGTCGTCTTGTGGAACTCATCCCGACACCCTGCTGGATCGAGTCCGAGGATCGTCATCGAGCTGAGCGTGTGCTGAACACGGAGGTGCCGTCGTTCGGTACTTGGATCGGTCGGATCGTGAGGCGTCACGACTACATCAACCGCGTTGTCATAACGCTTCCGCTTTCGGTCTACGAGGGTACGTGGACACACTCTCCCCTCTCGTTGCTATGCATCACCATGATCTTGCGTGTGCGTAGGAAATTTTTGAAATTACTACGTTCCCCAACAGTGGCATCCGAGCCAGGTTTTATGCGTTGATGTTATATGCACGAGTAGAACACAAGTGAGTTGTGGGCGATACAAGTCATACTGCTTACCAGCATGTCATACTTTGGTTCAGCGGTATTGTGAGATGAAGCGGCCCGGACCGACATTACGCGTACGCTTACGCGAGACTGGTTTCACCGCTGCGAGCACTCGTTGCTTAAAGGTGGTGGCGGGTGTCTGTCTCTCTCACTTTAGTTGAACGAGTGTGGCTCGCCCGGTCCTTGCGAAGGTTAAAACAGCACCAACTTGACAAACTATCGTTGTGGTTTTGATGCGAGGTAAGAACGGTTCTTGCTCAGCCCGTAGCAGCCACGTAAAACTTGCAACAACAAAGTAGAGGGCGTCTAACTTGTTTTTGCAGGGCATGTTGTGATGTGATATGGTCAAGACGTGATGCTATATTTTATTGTATGAGATGATCATGTTTTGTAACCGAGTTATCGGCAACTGGTAGGAGCCATATGGTTGTCGCTTTATTGTATGAAATGCAAACGCCATGTAATTGCTTTACTTTATCACTAAGCGGTAGCGATAGTCGTAGAAGCAATAGTTGGCGAGACGACAACGATGCTACGATGGAGATCAAGGTGTCGCGCCCGGTGAAGATGGTGATCATGATGGTGCCGGAGATGGAGATCACAAGCACAAGATGATGATGGCCATATCATATCACTTATATTGATTGCATGTGATGTTTATCCTTTATGCATCTTATCTTGCTTTGATTGACGGTAGCATTTTAAGATGATCTCTCACTAAAATTATCAAGAAGTGTTCTCCCGAGTATGCACCATTGCCAAAGTTCAGTAGTGCCAAGACACCACGTGATGATCGGGTGTGATAAGCTCTCGTCCATCTATAACGGGTGCAAGCCAGTTTTGCACACGAGAATACTCAGGTTAAACTTGACGAGCCTAGCATATGCAGATATGGCCTCGGAACACGGAGACCGAAAGGTCGAGCGTGAATCATATAGTAGATATGATCAACATAGTGATGTTCACCATTGAAAACTACTCCATCTCACATGATGATCGGTTATGGTTTAGTTGATTTGGATCACGTGTTCACTTATATGACTAGAGAGATGTCTGTCTAAGTGGGAGTTCTTCAATAATATGATTAATTGAACTTAAAATTATCATGAACTTAGCACCTGATAGTATTTTTCTTATCTATGTTTGTTGTAGATAGATGGCTCGTGCTGTTGTTCCGTTGAATTTTAATGCGTTCCTTGAGAAAGCAAAGTTGAAAGATGATGGTAGCAATTACATGGACTGGGTCCGTAACTTGAGGATTATCCTCATTGCTGCCTGGAAGAATTACGTCCGAAAGCACCGCTGGGTGCGAAGCTCTGCTGCAGAGCAACGCCGAAGTTGTGAGCGTCTGGCGAGCAAAGCTGATGACTACTCTATAGTTCGGTGTGCCATGCTTTACGGCATAGAACCGGGTCTTCAACGGCGTTTTGAGCGTCATGGAGCATATGAGACGTTCCAGGAGTTGAAGTTAATATTTCAAGCAAATGCCCGGATTGAGAGGTATGAAGTCTCCAATAAGTTCTATAGCTGCAAGATGGAGGAGAATAGTTACGTCGGTGAGCATATACTCAAAATGTGCGGGTATAATAATCACTTGATTCAACTGGGAGTTAATCTTCCGGATGATAGTGTCATTGATGAATTCTCCAATCACGCCACCAAGCTACAAGAGCTTCGTGATGAACTATAATATGCAAGGGATGGATAAGACTATTCCCGAGCTCTTCGCAATGCTAAAGGCTGCGGAGGTAGAAATCAAGAAGGAGCATCAAGTGTTGATGGTCAATAAGACCAGCAGTTTCAATAAAAAGGGTAAAGGGAAGAAGAAGGGGAACTTCAAGAAGAACAACAAGCAAGTTGCTGCTCAAGAGAAGAAACCCAAATCTGGACCTAAGCCTGAGACTGAGTGCTTCTACTGCAAGCAGTCTGGACACTGGAAGCGGAACTGCCCCAAGTATTTGGCGGATAAGAAGGATGGCAAGGTGAACAAGGGTATATGTGATATACATGTTATTGATGTGTACCTTACTAGAGCTCGCAGTAGCACCTGGGTATTTGATACTGGTTCTGTTGCTAATATTTGCAACTCGAAATAGGGACTACGGAATAAGCGAGCACTGGCAAAGGACGAGGTGACGATGCGCGTGGGAAACGGTTCCAAAGTCAATGTGATCGCGGTCGGCACGCTACCTCTACATCTACCTTCGGGATTAGTTTTAGACCTAAATAATTGTTATTTGGTGCCAGCGTTGAGCATGAACATTATATCTGGATCTTGTTTAATGCGAGACGGTTATTCATTTAAATCAGAGAATAATGGTTGTTCTATTTATATGAGTAATATCTTTTATGGTCATGCACCCTTGAAGAGTGGTCTATTCTTATTGAATCTCGATAGTAGTGATACACATATTCATAATGTCGAAGCCAAAAGATGCAGAGTTGATAATGATAGTGCAACTTATTTGTGGCACTGCTGTTTAGGTCATATCGGTGTAAAGCGCATGAAGAAACTCCATACAGATGGACTTTTGGAACCACTTGATTATGAATCACTTGGTACTTGCGAACCGTGCCTCATGGGCAAGATGACTAAAACACCGTTCTCGGTTGTATGGAGAGAGCAACAGATTTGTTGGAAATCATACATACAGATGTATGTGGTCCGATGAATGTTGAAGCTCGTGGAGGATATCGTTATTTTCTCACCTTCACAGATGATTTAAGCAGATACGGGTATATCTACTTAATGAAGCATAAATCTGAAACATTTGAAAAGTTCAAAGAATTTCAGAGTGAAGTTGAAAATCATCGTAATAAGAAAATAAAGTTTCTACGATCTGATCGTGGAGGAGAATATTTGAGTTCTGAGTTTGGTCTACATTTGAAACAATGCGGAATAGTTTCACAACTCACGCCACCGGAACACCACAGCGTAATGGTGTGTCCGAGCGTCGAATCGTACTTTACTAGATATAGTGCGATCTATGATGTCTCTTACCGATTTACCGCTATCGTTTTGGGGTTATGCTTTAGAGGCGGCCGCATTCACGTTAAATAGGGCACCATCAAAATCCGTTGAGGCGACACCTTATGAACTATGGTTTGGCAAGAAACCAAAGTTGTCGTTTCGAAAGTTTGGGGTTGCGATGCTTATGTGAAAAAGCTTCAACCAAGCTTGAACCCAAATCGGAAAATGTGTCTTCATAGGATACCCAAAGGAGACAATTGGGTATACCTTCTATCACAGATCCGAAGGCAAGACATTTGTTAAGAATGGATCCTTTCTAGAGAAGGAGTTTCTCTCGAAAGAAGTGAGTGGGAGGAAAGTAGAACTTTATGAGGTAACAGTACCAGCTCCCTTATTGGAAAGTAGTTCATCACGAAATCGGTTCTGTGACACCTACACCGATTAGTGAGGAAGTTAATGATGATGATCATGAAACTTCAGATCAAGTTATTCTTGAACCGAGATCAACCAGAATAAAATCCGCACCAGAGTGGTACGGTAATCCTATTCTGGAAGTCATGCTACTAGATCATGGTGAACCTACGAACTATGAAGAAGCGATGGTGAGCCCAGATTCCGCAAAATGGCTTGAAGCCATGAAATCTGAGATGGGATCCATGTATGAGAACAAAGTGTGGACTTTGGTTGACTTGCCCGATGGTCGGCAAGCAATAGAGAATAAATGGATTTTCAAGAAGAAGACTGACGCTGACGGTAATGTTACTGTTTACAAAGCTCGACTTGTTGCAAAAGGTTTTCGACAAGTCCAAGGAGTTGACTACGATGAGACCTTCTCACCCGTAACGATGCTTAAGTCTGTCCGAATGATGTTAGCAATCGCCGCATTTTATGATTATGAAATATGGCAAATGGATGTCAAAACTGCATTTCTGAATGGATTTCTGGAAGAAGAGTTGTATGTGATGCAACCGGAAGGTTTTGTCGATCCTAAGGGAGCTAACAAAGTGTGCAAACTCCAACGATCAATCTATGGTCTGGTGCAAGCCTCTCGGAGTTGGAATAAACGCTTTGATAGTGTGATCAAAGCATATGGTTTTATACAGACTTTTGGAGAAGCCTATATTTACAAGAAAGTGAGTGGGAGCTCTGTAGCATTTCTAATATTATATGTGGACGACATATTGTTGATTGGAAATGATATAGAATTTCTGGATAGCATAAAAGGATACTTGAATAAAAGTTTTTCAATGAAGGACCTCGGTGAAGCTGCTTACATATTGGGCATCAAGATCTATAGAGATAGATCAAGACGCTTGATTGGACTTTCACAATGCACATACCTTGATAAAGTCTTGAAAAAGTTCAATATGGATCAGGCAAAGAAAGGGTTCTTGCTCGTATTACAAGGTGTAAGATTGAGTCAGACTCAATGCCCGACCACTGCAGAAGATAGAGAGAAAATGAAAGGAGTTCCCTATGCTTCAGCCATAGGCTCTATCATGTATGCAATGCTGTGTACCAGACCTGATGTGTGCCTTGCTATTAGCTTAGCAGGAGGTACCAAAGTAATCCAGAGTGGATCATGGACAGCGGTCAAGAATATCCTGAAATACGAAAAGGACTAAGGATATGTTTCTCGTTTATGGAGGTGACAAAGAGCTTGTCGTAAAGGGTTACGTCGATGCAAGCTTTGACACTGATCCGGACGATTCTAAATCGCAAACCGGATACGTATTTTTATCAAACGGTGGAGCTGTAAGTTGGTGCAGTTCTAAACAAAGCGTCGTGGCGGGATCTACATGTGAAGCGGAATACATAGCTGCTCCGGAAGCAGCAAATGAAGGAGTCTGGATGAAGGAGTTCATTTCCGATCTAGGTGTTATACCTAGTGCATCGGGACCAATGAAGATCTTCTGTGACAATACTGGTGCAATTGCCTTGGCAAAGGAATCCGGATTTCACATGAGGACCAAGCACATCAAGAGACGCTTCAATTCCATTCGGGACCAAGTCCAAGTGGGAGACATAGAGATTAGCAAGATACATACGGATCTGAATGTTGCAGACCCGTTGACTAAGCCTCTCTCATGAGCAAAACATGATCAGCACCAAGACTCCATGGGTGTTAGAATCATTACTGTGTAATCTAGATTATTGACTCTAGTGCAAGTGGGAGACTGAAGGAAATATGCCCTAGAGGCAATAATAAAGTTATTATTTATTTCCTTATATCATGATAAATGTTTATTATTCATGCTCGAATTGTATTTACCGGAAACATAATACATGTGTGAATACATGGACAAACATAGTGTCACTAGTATGCCTCTACTTGACTAGCTCGTTAATCGAAGATGGTTATGTTTCCTAACCATAGACATGAGTTGTCATTTGATTAACGGGATCACATCATTAGGAGAATGATGTGATTGACTTGACCCATTCCGTTAGCTTAGCACTTGATCGTTTAGTATGTTGCTATTGCTTTCTTCATGACTTATACAAAGTTCCTGCAACTATGAGATTATGCAACTCCGTTTACGGAGGAACACTTTGTGTTCTACCAAATGTCTGGCGAATCGGGTGATTATAAAGGTACTCTCAGGTGTCTCCAAAAGTATATGTTGAGTTGGCATAATTCGAGATTAGGTTTTGTCACTCCGATTGTCGGAGAGGTATCTCTGGGCCTTCTCGGTAATACTCATCACCTAAGCCTTGCAAGCATTGTAACTAATGAGTTAGTTATGAAATGATGTATTACGGAACGAGTAAAGAGACTTGCGTAACGAGATTGAACTAGGTATTGGATATCGACGATCGAATCTCGGGCAAGTAACATACCGATGACAAAGGGAACAACGTATGTTGTTATGCGGTTTGACCGATAAAGATCTTCGTAGAAAATGTAGGAACCAATATGAACATCCAGGTTCCACTATTGGTTATTGACCGAGAATGGTTCTAGGTCATGTCTACATAGTTCTCGAACCCGTAGGGTCCGCACGCTTAACGTTACGATGACAGTTTTATGAGTTTTGATGTACCGAAGTTTGTTCGGAGTCCCGGATGTGATCACGGACATGACGAGGAGTCTCAAAATGGTCGAGACATAAAGATTGATATATTGGAAGCCTATGTTTGGACTTGAATAGTTCGGGTGAAATCGGATTTTACTAGGAACACCGGGTTACGGAACCCTCCGGGGGTAATGGGCCTTAGTGGGCCATGAGGGAGAAGAGGAGGGCCGGCCAGGGCAGGCCGCGCGCCCCCTCCCCCCCTAGTCCGAATAGGACAAGGAAGGGGCGGCGCCCCTTCCCTCTTCCTCCCCCAAGTCCTAATCCAACTAGGAAGGGGGAGTCCTACTCGGTGGGAGTAGGACTCCTCCAGCCCGCCTCCTCCTAGGGACGGCCGCACCCCTTGCTCCTTTATATCACGGGGCAGGGGCACCCTAGGACACACAAGTTGATCTACGGATCGTTCCTTAGCCGTGTGCGGTGCCCCCTCCACCATATTCCACCTCGGTCATATCGTCGCGGAGTTTAGGCGAAGCCTGCGCCGTAGAGCATCATCATCGCCACCACGCCATCGTCTTGTGGAACTCATCCCGACACCCTCTTTGGATCGGAGTCCGGGATCGTCATCGAGCTGAGCGTGTCTGAACACGGAGGTGCCGTGACGTTCGGTACTTGGATCGGTCGGATCGTGAAGACGTCACGACTACATCAACAGCGTTGTCATAGCGCTTCGCTTTCGGTCTCACGAGTGCGTGGACACACTCTCCCTCTCGTTGCTATGCATCACCATGATCTTGCGTGTGCGTAGGAATTTTTTTGAAATTACTACGTTCCCCAACAGAACAAAGGTATATGTGATATACATGTTATTGATGTATACCTTACTAATGCTCGTAGTAGCACCTGGGTATTTGATACTGGTTCTGTTGCTAATATTTGCAACTCGAAACAGGGACTACGGATTAAGCAAAGATTGGCTAAGGACGAGGTGAATATGCGCATGGGAAATGGTTCCAAAGTCGATGTGATCGCGGTCGGTACGCTACCTCTATATCCGGATCTTGTTTAATGTGAGACGGTTATTCATTTAAATCAGAGAATAATGGTTTGTTCTATTTATATGAGTAATATCTTTAATGGTCATGCGCCCTTGAATAGTGGTCTTTTTTTATTGAATCTCGGTAGTAGTGATACACATATTCATAATGTTGAAGCCAAAAGATGCAGAGTTGATAATGATAGTGCAACTTATTTGTGGCACTGCCGTTTGGGTCATATTGGTGTGAAGTGTAGGACCTTGAGAAGAGGTGTCTAGAGGGGGGGGGGATTAGACACTAAGTACCAAAGTTGCAGTTTTTAAGTTTCTCTGAAGTTTGAGTGGAGTTTAGGCACAAGTTTAACATTCACAACATATAGCAAGCAAGCATGCAAAGAGTATATGAGCAGCGGAAAATAAAGCATGCAACTTGCAAGAATGTAAAGGGAAGGGATTGGAGGATTCAAACGCAATTTGGAGACACGGATGTTTTTGGCGTGGTTCCGATGGGTGGTGCTATCGCACTTCCACGTTGGTGGAGACTTCAACCCACGAAGGGTAATGGTTCTTGTGAGTCCATGGAGGCTCCCCCCACGAAGGGTCCACGAAGAAGCAACCTTGTCTATCCCACCATGGTCGTCACCCACGAAGGACTTGCCTCACTAGCGGTAGATCTTCACGAAGTAGGCGATCTCCTTGCCCTTACAAAGTCCTTGGTTCAACTCCACAATCTTGTCGGAGGCTCCCAAGTGACACCTAGCCAATCTAGGAGACACCACTCTCCAAGAAGTAACAAATGGTGTGTTGATGATGAACTCCTTGCTCTTGTGCTTCAAATGATAGTCTCCCCAACACTCAACTCTCTCTCATAGGATTTGGATCTGGTGGAAAGAGGGTTTGAGTGGAAAGCAACTTGGGGAAGGCTAGAGATCAAGATTCATATGGTAGGAATGGAATATCTTGGCCTCAACACATGAGTAGGTTGTGGATGCTGGAAGTGTAGGTTCAGTCTGATGGCTCTCTCCATGAATGAAGAGGAGGTGGAGGGGTATATATAGCCTCCACACAAAATCTAACCGTTACACACAATCTACCAAACTCGGTGGGACCGAATCATTAAACTCGGTCGGACCGATTTAGAAAATAATGTGACCGTTAGGGTTTTCGGTGGGACCGGAATGCAACTCGGTGGGACCGATTCGGTTAGGGTTAGGGCATAACGTAATCTCGGTAAGACCGATTACAAAAACTCGGTGGGACCGATTTTGGTAATAAGCTTTCCAGAGAGTTGGTCAGGCAAACTCGGTTTGACCGATTATCAAACTCGGTGGGACCGATTTTGATAATAAGTTAACCAGAGAGTTTGCATTGTAATCTCGGTAGTACCAATTGCTCAAACTCGGTGAGACCGATTTGGATAATGGACATACACAGAGAGATTACAATCCCATCTCAGTGAGACCGAGATCCCTATCGGTGTGACCGATTTGCCTCGGGTTTGTGGCAGTGGCTAAGACATCCAAACTCGATGGCGCCGGATAGAAAGAATCGGTGGGGCCGATTTTGACTTTAGGTTTAGGACATATGTGGATGTGGGAAAGTAGTTGAGGGTATTTGGAGCATATCACTAAGCACTTTGAAGCAAGAGGCTCATTAAGCAACACCTCATCCCTCCTTGATAGTATTGGCTTTTCCTATAGACTCAATGTGATCTTGGATCACTAAAATGTAAAATGAAGATTCTTGAGCTTGAAGCTTGAGCCAATCCTTTGTCCTTAGCATCTTGAAGGAGTTCCCACATCCTTTAGTCCATGCCACTCCATTGTTGAACTTATCTGAAACATACTAGATAAAAGTGTTAGTCCAACAAGAGATATGTTGTCATTAATTACCAAAACCACCTAGGGAGCACTTGTGCTTTCATAAAGCGCATGAAGAAACTCCATACTGATGGACTTCTGGAATCACTTGATTATGAATCACTTGGTACTTGCGAACCGTGCCTCATGGGCAAGATGACTAAAACGCCGTTCTCCGGAACTATGGAGCGAGCAACTAATTTGTTGGAAATCATAAATACTGATGTATGTGGTCCAATGAATATTGAGGCTCACGGAGGGTATCGTTATTTTCTCACCTTCACAGATGATTTAAGCAGATATGGGTATATCTACTTGATGAAACACAAGTCTGAAACATTTGAAAGTTCAAAGAATTTCAGAACGAAGTGGAAAATCATCGTAACAAGAAAATAAAGTTTCTACAATCTGATCGTGGAGGAGAATATTTGAGTTACGAGTTTGGTTTACATTTGAAGCAATGCGGAATAGTTTCACAACTCACGCCACCCGGAACACAACAACGAAATGGTCTGTCCGAACGTCGTAATCGTACTTTACTAGATATGGTGCGATCTATGATGTCTCTTACTGATTTACCGCTATCGTTTTGGGGTTATGCTTTAGAGACGGCCGCATTCACGTTAAATAGGGCACCATCTGTTGGAAATATGCCCTAGAGGCAATAATAAAAGGATTATTATTATATTTCCTTGTTCGTGATAATTGTCTCTTATTCATGCTATAATTGTATTATCCGGAAATCGTAATACACGTGTGAATAGATAGACCACAACATGTCCCTAGTGAGCCTCTAGTTGACTAGCTCGGTGATCAATAGATAGTCATGGTTTCCTGACTATGGACATTGGATGTCATTGATAACGGGATCACATCATTAGGAGAATGATGTGATGGACAAGACCCAAGCCAAAGCATAGCACAAGATCGTGTAGTTCGTTTTGCTAGAGCTTTTCCAATGTCAAGTATCTCTTCCTTAGACCATGAGATCGTGTAACTCCCGGATACCGTAGGAGTGATTTGGGTGTACCAAACGTTGCAACGTAACTGGGTGACTATAAAGGTGCACTACAGGTATCTCCGAAAGTATCTGTTGGGTTGACACGGATAGAGACTTGGATTTGTCACTCCGTATTTCGGAGAGGTATCACTGGGCCCACTCGGTAGTGCATCATCATAATGAGCTCAAAGTGACCAAGTATCGTAGCGGATCATGCATTCTGATGCGAGTAAAGTGACTTGCCGATAACGAGATTGAGCGAGGTATTGGGATACCAACGATCGAATCTCGGGCAAGTAACATACCGTCTGACAAAGGGAATAGTATACGGGGTTGCTTGAATCCTCGACATCGGGGTTCATCCGATGAGATCATCGAGGAGCATGTAGGAGCCAACATGGGTATCCAGATCCCGCTGTTGGTTATTGACCGGAGAGCCGTCTCGGTCATATCGCATGTCTCGAGAACCGTAGGGTCTACACACTTATGGTTCGGTGGCGCTAGGGTTGTATCAATATGAATATGCAGCAAACCGAATGTTGTTGAGTCCGGATGAGATCCCGGACGTCACGAGGAGTTCGGAATGGTCCGGAGGTAAAGAATTATATATAGGAAGTGCTATTTCGCCATCGGGAGAATTTGGGGTTACGGTATTGTACAGGGACCACGGAAGGGTCCTGGGTCCACCGGTGGGGCCACCTATCCCGGAGGGCCCGTGGGCTGAAGTGGGAGGAACCAGCCTGGTGGGCTGGTGCGCTTCACTTGGGCCCCCCTGCGCCTAGGGTTGGAAACCCTAGGGTGGGGGGCGCCCCACTTGCCTTGGGGGGCAAGCCTCCCCCCCTTGGCCGCCGCCCCCCATCTAGATGGGTTCTAGAGGGGCCGTCGCCCCCCTGGGGGCCTATATAAAGGGGGGGAGGGAGGGCAGCCGACCCTGCATCTTGGCGCCTCCCTCTTGTTGGGGAACGAAGTAATTTCAAAAATTTCCTACGCACACGCAAGACCATGGTGATGGCATAGCGACGAGAGGGAGAGTGTCGTCCCACGCCCTCGTGAGACCGAAAGCGAAGCGTTATAACAACGCGGTTGATGTAGTCGCACGTCTTCACGATCCGACCGATCCAAGCACCGAGCGTCACGGCACCTCCGAGTTACGCACGTTCAGCTCGATGGCGATCCCGGACTCCGATCCAGCAAAGTGTCGGGATGAGTTCCGTCAAGACGACGGCGTGGTAGCGATGATGATGCTCCACCGGCGCAGGGCTTCGCCTAAGCTCATGACGATATGACTTCTCCGGCGCGAGGCTTCGCCTAAGCTCATGACGATATGACCGAAGTGGAATATGGTGGAGGGGGCACCGCCTGACAGCTAAGGAACGATCCGTAGATCAACTTGTGTGTCATGGGGTGCCCCTGCCCCGTATATAAAGGAGACAAGGGGTGCGGTCGGCCTAGGAGGCGGCGCTGGAGGAGTCCTACTCCCACGGGAGTAGGACTCCCCTCTCCTAGTTGGAGTAGGATTGGGGGGGAAGAGGGAAGAGGCGCCGCCCCCTCTCCTGTCCTATTCGGACTAGAGGGGGAGGGTGCGCAGCCCACCTGGCCGGCCCTTCCTCTTCTCCCTTGTGGCCCATGAAGGCCCATATACCCCGGGGTTCAGTAACCCCGGTGTTCGGTAACATCCTGTTTTCACTCGGAACCCTTCGAAGTCAAACATAGGCTTCCAATATATCAATCTTTATGTCTCGACCATTTGAGACTCCTCGTCATGTCCGTGATCACATCCGGGACTCGAACAAACTTGGTGCATCAATACTTATAAACTCATAATGAAGCTGTCATCGAAGCGTTAAGCGTGCGGACCCTACGGGTTCGAGAACTATGTAGACATGACCTAGAACCATTCTCGGTCAATAACCAATAGCGGAACCTGGATGCCCATATTGGTTCCTACATATTCTCGAAGATCTTTATCGGTCAAACCGCATAACGACATCGTTGTTCCCTTTGTCATCGGTATGTTACTTACCCGAGATTCGATCGTCGGTATCCAATACCTAGTTCAATCTCGTTACGGTAAGTCTCTTTACTCGTTCCGTAATACATCATCTCACAACTAACTCATTAGTTGTAATGCTTGCAAGGCTTAGGTGATGTGTATTACCGAGAAGGCCTAGAGATACCTCTCCGACGATCGGAGTGACAAAACCTAATCTCGAAATCGCCAACCCAACAAGTACCTTTGGAGACACCTGTAGTACTCCTTTATAATCACCCGATTCGTTGTGACGTTTGGTAGTACCAAAGTGTTCCTCCGTAAGCGGAGTTGCATAATCTCATAGTTACAGGAACATGTATGGGTCATGAAGAAAGCATTAACATACTAAGCGATCAAGTGTTAAGCTAACGGAATGGGTCATGTCAATCAGATCATTCAACTAATGATGTTACCTTGTTAATCAAATAACAACTCCTTGTTCATGGTTAGGAAACATAACCATCTTTGATTAACAAGCTAGTCAAGTAGAGGCATACTAGTGACATACTGTTTGTCTATATATTCACACATGTATTATGTTTCCGGTTAATACAATTCTAGCATGAATAATAAACATTTATCATGATATAAGGAAATAAATAATAACTTTATTATTGCCTCTAGGGCATATTTCCTTCACCTCTCCCCTGCTACACCTCTCCCTCTCGCAGAAGCTCGGCGAAGCCCTGCTGCGGTGACTGCTGCATCCACTACCACGCCGTCGTGCTGCTGGATCTTCATCAACCTCTCCTTCCCCTTGCTGGATCAAGGCGGAGGAGGCGCCACGCTGACCGTGACGTGTGTTGAACGCGGAGGTGCCGTCCGTTCGGCGCTAGGATCTCGGTGATTTGGATCACGGCGAGCGAATCCCTCAACCCCGTTCTCTTGAGCGCTTCCGCACGCGATCTACAAGTGGTATGTAGATGCATCTCTCACTCGTTGCTAGATGAACTCATAGATGGATCTTGGTGAACGTAGGAAAATTTTTATTTTATGCAACGTTCCCCAACAGTGGCATCATGAGCTAGGTCAATGCGTAGTTCTCTTTTGCACGAGTAGAACACAATTTGTTGTGGGCGTAGATGTTGTCAACTTTATTGCCGCTACTAGTCTTATTTTGCTTCAGCGGTATTTTGGGATGAAGCGGCCCGGACCGACCTTACGTGCGCTTCGTGAGACAGGTTCCACCGACGACATGCACTAGTTGCATAAGGTGGCTCATGGTGTCTGTCTCTCCCACTTTTGTTGGAGCGGATTCGACGAAAAGGGTCCTTATGAAGGGTAAATAGAAGTTGACAAATCACGTTGTGGTTATTCGTAGGTAAGAAAACGTTCTTGCTAGAACCCAATTGCAGCCACGTAAAAGATGCAACAACAATTAGAGGGCGTCTAACTTGTTTTTGCAGCAATTGTCATGTGATGTGATATGGCCGAAGTTGTGATGAATGATGAATGATATATTGTGATGTATGAGATCATGTTCTTGTAATAGGAATCACGACTTGCATGTCGATGAGTATGACAACCGGCAGGAGCCATAGGAGTTTTCTTAATTATTGTATGACCTGCGTGTCATTGATTCAACGCCATGTAAATTACTTTACTTTATCGCTAAGCGTGTTAGCCTTAGTAGTAGAAGTAATAGTTGGCGAGCAACTTCATGGAACACGATGATGGAGATCATGATGATGGAGATCATGGTGTCATGCGGTGACAAGATGATCATGGAGCCCGAAGATGAAGATCAAAGGAGCTATATGATATTGGCCATATCATGTCACTACTTTATATAATTGCATGTGATGTTTATTATGTTTTATGCATCTTGTTTACTTAGACGGCGGTAGTAAATAAGATGATCCCTTATAATAATTTCAAGAAAGTGTTCCCCTAACTATGCACCGTTGCTAAAGTTAAATCGTTTGAAGCACCACGTGATGATCGGGTGTGATAGATTCTTACGTTCACATACAACGGGTGTAAGACAGTTTTACACATGCAAAACACTTAGGGTTAACTTGACGAGCCTAGCATGTACAGACATGGCCTCGGAACACAAGAGACCGAAAGGTCGAACATGAGTCGTATGGAAGATACGATCAACATGGAGATGTTCAACGACGATGACTAGTCCGTCTCACGTGATGATCGGACATGGCCTAGTCGACTCGGATCATGTAACACTTAGATGACTGGAGGGATGTCAAATCTTAGTGGGAGTTCATTAAATAATTTGATTATATGAACTTAATTATCATGAACATTAGTCTAAAATCTTTGGAAAATGTCTTGTAGATCAAATGGCCAACTCTCATGTCACCATGAACTTCAACGCGTTCCTAGAGAAAACCAAGCTGAAAGATGATGGCAACAACTATTCGGACTGGGTCCGGAACCTGAGGATCATCCTCATAGCAGCCAAGAAACAACATGTCCTAGAAGCACCGCTAGGTGAAGCACCCATCCCAGAGAACCAAGACATTATGAATGCTTGGCAGTCTCGTGCTGATGATTACTCCCTCGTTCGGTGCGGCATGCTTTAGAGCTTAGAACCGGGGCTCCAAAAGCGTTTTGAGCAACACGGAGCATATGAGATGTTCGAGGAGCTGAAAATGGTTTTCCAAGCTCATGCCCGGTCGAGAGATATGAAGTCTCCGACAAGTTCTATAGTTGTAAGATGGAGGAAAACAGTTACGTCGGTGAGCACAAACTCAAAATGTGCAGGTTGCACAACCGCTTGTCCCACTGGACATTAACCTCCCGGACGAGGCGGTCATTGACAGAATCCTTGATCGCTCCCACCAAGCTACAAGAGCTTTGTGATGAACTACAATATGCAGGGGATGGTGAAGACCATTCTGAAGTATTCTCAATCTGAAGTCGCAGAGGTTGAAATCAAGAAAGAACATCAAGTGTTGATGGTAAATAAAACCACTAAGTTCAAGAAGGGCAAGGGTAAGAAGAACTTCAAGAAGGGCGGCAAAAGATGTTGCCGCGCCCGTAAGCCGGTTGCGGGAAGAAATCAAAGAATGGACCCAAGCACGAGACAGAGTGCTTTTATTGCAAAGGAAGGGTCCTTTGGAAGCGGAACTGCCCCAAATACTTAGCGAGCAAGAAGGTCGGCAACACTAAAGGTATATCTGATATACATGTAATTGATGTGTACCTTACCGATTACTCGTAGTAACTCCTGGGTATTTGATACGGTGCCGTTGCTCACATTTGTAACTCTGGCGGGAGCTGCGGAATAAGCGGAGGCTGGCGAAGGGCGAGGTGACGATCTTGGCGTCGGGAATGGTTCCAAGGTCGATGTGATCGCCGTCGGCATGCTACCTCTACATTTACCTACGGGATTAGTTTTAAACCTCAATAATTGTTATTTAGTGCCAAGTTTGAGCATGAACATTGTATCAGGATCTCGTTTAATGCGAGATGGCTACTCATTTAAATCCGAGAATAATGGTTGTTCTATTTATATGAGAGATATGTTTTATGGTCATGCTCCAATAGTCAATGGTTTATTCTTAATGAATCTCGAACGTAATATTACACATATTCATAGTGTGAATACCAAAAGATGTAAAGTTGATAACGATAGTCCCACATACTTGTGGCACTGCCGCCTTGGTCACATTGGTGTCAAGCGCATGAAGAAGCTCCATTCTGATGGACTTTTAGATTCTCTCGATTATGAATCATTTGACACATGCGAACCATGCCTGATGGGCAAAATGAACAAGACTCCGTCTCCGGAACAATGGAGCGAGCAACCAACTTATTGGAAATCGTACATACCGATGTGTGCGGTCCAATGAGCGTTGAGGCTTGCGGAGGATATCGTTATGTTCTCACTCTCACTGATGACTTGAGTAGATATGGGTATGTCTACTTGATGAAACACAAGTCTGAGACATTTGAAAAGTTCAAGGAATTTCAGAATGAGGTAGAGAATCAACGTGACCGAAAAATAAAGTTCTTACGATCAGATCGTGGAGGAGAATATTTAAGTCACGAATTTGGTACACACTTAAGAAAATGTGGAATCGTTTCACAACTCACGCCGCCTGGAACAGCTCAGCGTAACGGTGTGTCCGAACGTCGTAATCGCACTCTATTGGATATGGTGCGATCTATGACTTCTCTTACTGATTTACCGCTATCATTTTGGGGATACGCTCTAGAGACAGCTACATTCACTTTAAATAGGGCACCGTCTAAATCCGTTGAGACGACACCGTATGAATTATGGTTTGGGAAGAAACCTAAGCTGTCGTTTCTAAAAGTTTGGGGATGCGATGCTTATGTCAAGAAACTTTAACCTGAAAAGCTCGAACCCAAGTCGGAAAATCGTCTTCATAGGATACCCTAAGGAAACCATTGGGTATACCTTCTACCTTAGATCCGAGGGCAAGATCTTTGTTGCCAAGAACGGATCCTTTCTTGAAAAGAGTTTCTCTCGAAAGGAGTAAGCGGGAGGAAAGTAGAACTTGATGAAGTACTACCTCTTGAACCGGAAAGTAGTGCAGCTCGGAAAATGTTCTGTGGTGTCTACACCGACCGGAGAGAAATTAATGATGATGATCAAGGTACTTGGATCAAGTTGCTCTTGAACTTCGTGAGGTCCACAAGGACACGTTCCACACCAGTGGTATGGCAACCCTGTCACGGAAATCATGTTGTTAGACAACGGTGAACCTTGAACTATGAAGAAGCAATGGCGGGCCCAGATTCCAACAAATGGCTTGAAGCCATGCAATTCGAGATAGGATCCATGTATGAAAACAAAGTATGGACTTTGACAGACTTGCCCGATGATCGTGAGCGATAGAAAACAAATGGATCTTTAAGAAGAAGACGGACGCGGATGGTAATGTTACCATCTATAAAGCTCGACTTGTCGCTAAAGGTTATCGGCAAGTTCAAGGGATTGACTACGATCAGACTTTCTCTCCCGTAGTGAAGCTGAAGTCCGTCCGAATCATGTTAGCAATTGCCGCATACTATGATTATGAGATATGGCAAATGGACGTCAAAACGGCATTCCTTAACGGCTATCGTAAGGAAGAACTGTATATGATGCAGCGGAAGGTTTTGTCGACCCTAAGAATGCTAACAAGGTAAGCAAGCTCCAGCGATCCATTTATGGGCTGGTGCAAGCATCTCGGAGTTGGAACATTCGCTTTGATGAGATGATCAAAGCGTTTGGGTTTATGAGACTTATGGAGAAGCCTGCGTTTACAAGAAAGTGAGTGGGAGCTCTGTAGCATTTCTCATATTATATGTAGATGACATACTTTTGATGGGAAATGATATAGAACTCTTGGACAACATTAAGGCCTACTTGAATAAAAGTTTTTCAATGAAGGACCTTGGAGAAGCTGCTTATATATTAGACATCAAGATCTATAGAGATAGATCGAGGCGCCTCATAGGTCTTTCACAAAGCACATACCTTGATAAGATATTGAAGAAGTTCAAAATGGATCAGTCCAAGAAAGGGTTCTTGCTCAGATTGCAAGGTGTGAAATTGAGCTCGGCTCAATGTCCGACCATGGCAGAAGATATAGAAGAGATGAGTGTCATCCCTATGCATCAGCCATAGGTTCTATTATGTATGCCATCTGTGTACAGACCTGATGTAAACCTTGCCGTAAGTTTGGTAGGAAGGTACCAAAGTAATCCCGGCAAGGAACACTGGACAGCGGTCAAGAATATCCTGAAGTACCTGAAAAGGACTAAGGACATGTTTCTCGTTTATGGAGGTGACGAAGAGCTCGTCGTAAAGGGTTACATCGACGCTAGCTTCGACACAGATCTGGATGACTCTAAGTCACAAACCGGATACGTGTATATGTTGAATGGTGGAGCAGTAAGCTGGTGCAGCTGCAAGAAGAGCGTCGTGGCGGGATCTACGTGTGAAGCGGAGTACATGGCAGCCTCGGAGGCAGCACATGAAGCAATTTGGGTGAAGGAGTTCATCACCGACCTAGGAGTCATACCCAATGCGTCGGGGACGATCAAACTCTTCTGTGACAACACTGGAGCTATTGCACTTGCCAAGGAGCCCAGCTTTCACAACAAGACCAGGCACATCAAGCGTCGCTTCAACTCCATCCGTGAAAATGTTCAAGATGGAGACATAGAAATTTGCAAAGTGCATACGGATCTGAATGTCGCAGATCCGTTGACTAAACCTCTTCCGCGAGGAAAACATGATCAACACCAGAACTCTATGGGTGTTCGGTTCATCACAATGTAACTAGATTATTGACTCTAGTGCAAGTGGGAGACTGTTGGAAATATGCCCTAGAGGCAATAATAAAAGGATTATTATTATATTTCCTTGTTCGTGATAATTTTCTTTTATTCATGCTATAATTGTATTATCCGGAAATCGTAATACACGTGTGAATAGATAGACCACAACATGTCCCTAGTGAGCCTCTAGTTGACTAGCTCGGTGATCAATAGATAGTCATGGTTTCCTGACTATGGACATTGGATGTCATTGATAACGGGATCACATCATTAGGAGAATGATGTGATGGACAAGACCCAATCCTAAGCATAGCACAAGATCGTGTAGTTCGTTTTGCTAGAGCTTTTCCAATGTCAAGTATCTCTTCCTTAGACCATGAGATCGTGTAACTCCCGGATACCGTAGGAGTGCTTTGGGTGTACCAAACATCGCAACATAACTAGGTGACGATAAAGGTGCACTACAGGTATCTCCCAAAGTATCTGTTGGGTTGACACGGATCGAGGCAGGATTTGTCCTCCGTATTTGAGAGAGGTATCCTTGGGCCCACTCGGTAGTGCATCATCATAATGAGCTCAAAGTGACCAAGTGTCGGTCACGGGATCATGCATTATGGTGCGAGTAAAGTGACTTGCGTAGCGGATTGAGCGAGGTATTGGGATACCAACGATCGAATCTCGGGCAAGTAACATACCGTCGACAAAGGGAATAGTATACGGGTTGCTTGAATCCTCGACATCGTGGTTCATCCGATGAGATCATCGAGGAGCATGTGGGAGCCAACATGGGTGTCCAGATCCCGCTCTTGGTTATTGACCGGAGAGCCGTCTCGGTCATGTCTGCATGTCTCCCGAACTCGTAGGGTCTACACACTTAAGGTTCAGTGACGCTAGGGTTGTATGAATATGAATATGCAGCAAAACGAATGTTGTTCGGAGTCCCGGATGAGATCCCGGACGTCACGAGGAGTTCCGGAATGGTCCAGAGATAAATAATTATATATAGGAAGTGCTATTTCGGCCATCGGGAGAATTTCGGGGGTTACCGGTATTGTACCGGGACCACCGGAAGGGTCCGAGGTCCACCGGTGGGGCCACCTATCCCGGAGGGCCCGTGGGCTGAAGTGGGAGGAACCAGCCTGGTGGGCTGGTGCTCCCCACAGGCCCCCCTGCGCCTAGGGTTGGAAACCCTAGGGTGGGGCGCCCACTGCCTTGGGGGCAAGCCTCCCCCTTGGCCGCCGCCCGCCCCCCATCTAGATGGGTTCTAGAGGGGGCGCCCCTCGGGGCCTATATAAGGGGGGAGGGAGGCAGCCGACCCGCATCTTGGCGCCTCCTCTCCCTGCTACACCTCTCCCTCTCGAAGCTCGGCGAAGCCTGCTGCAGTGATTCTGCAACCACCACCACGCCGTCGTCTTCTTTGGATCTTCATCAACCTCTCCTTCCCCCCTACTGGATCAATACGGAGGAGACGTCACGCTGACCGTACGTGTGTTGAACGCGGAGGTGCCGTCCGTTCGGCGCTAGGATCTCCGGTGATTTGGATCACGACGAGAACGACTCCCTCAACTCCGTTCTCTTGAACGCTTCCCCACGCGATCTACAAGTGGTATGTAGATGCATCTCTCACTCGTTGCTAGATGAACTCATAGATGGATCTTGGTGAACGTAGGAAAATTTTTATTTTATGCAATGTTCCCTAACACCATCAAAATCCGTTGAGACGACGCCTTAGGAACTGTGGTTTGGCAAGAAACCAAAGTTGTCGTTTCTTAAAGTTTGGGGCTGCGATGCTTATGTGAAGAAACTTGAACCAGATAAGCTCGAACCCAAATCAGAGAAATGTGTCTTCATAGGATAACCAAAAGAGACAATTGGGTACACCTTCTATCACAGATCTGAGGGCAAGATTTTTGTTGCTAAATTCGAATCCTTTCTAGAGAAGGAGTTTCTCTCGAACGAAGTGAGTGGGAGGAAAGTAGAACTTGATGAGGTAACTGTACCTGCTCCCTTATTGGAAAGTAGTTCATCACAAGAACCGGTTCCTGTGACAACTACACCAATCAGTGAGGAAGCTAATGATATTTATCATGAAACTTCAGATCAAGTTACTACCGAACCTCGTAGGTCAACCAGAGTAAGATACGCACCAGCGTGGTATGGTAATCCTATTCTGGAAGTCATGTTACTTGACCATGGCGAACCTACGAACTATGAGGAAGTGATGATGAGCCCAGATTCCGCAAAATGGCTTGAGGCCATGAAATCTGAGATGGGATCCATGTATGACAACAAAGTATGGACTTTTGTTGACTTGCCCGATGATCGACAAGCCATCGAGAATAAATGGATCTTCAAGAAGAAGACTGACGCTGATGGTAATGTAGCTGTCTACAAAGCTCGACTTGTTGCGAAAGGTTTTCGACAAGTTCAAGGGGTTGACTACGATGAGACTTTCTCACCCGTAGCGATGCTTAAGTCTGTCTGAATCATGTTAGCAATTGCCGCATTTTATGATTATGAAATTTGGCAAATGGATGTCAAAAACTGCATTCCTGAATGGATTTCTGGAAGAAGAGTTGTATATGATGCATCCGGAAGGTTTTGTCGATTCAAAAGGTGCTAACAAAGTTTGCAAGCTCCAGCGATCCATTTATGGACTGGTGCAAGCCTCTCGGAGTTGGAATAAACGCTTTGATAGTGTGATCAAAGCATATGGTTTTATACAGACTTTTGGAGAAGACTATATTTACAAGAAAGTGAGTGGGAGCTCTGTAGCATTTCTGATATTATATGTAGATGACCTATTGTTGATTGGAAATGATATATAATTTCTGGATAGCATAAAGGGATACTTGAATAAAAGTTTTTCGATGAAAGACCTTGGTGAAGCTGCTTACATATTGGGCATCAAGATCTATAGAGATAGATCAATACGCTTAATTGGAGTTCACAAAGCACATACCTTGATAAAGTTTTGAAAAAGTTCAAAATGGATAAGGCAAAGAAAGGGTTCTTGCCTGTATTACAAGGTGTGAAGTTGAGTCAGACTAAATGTCCGACCACAACAGAAGATAGAGAGAAAATGAAAGATGTTCCCTATGCTTCAGCCATAGGCTCTATCATGTATGCAATGTTGTGTACCAGACCTGACATATGCTTAGCAATAAGTTTGGCAGGAAGGTACCAAAGTAATCCAGGAGTGGATCACTGGACAGCGATCAAGAACATCCTGAAATACCTGAAAAGAACTAAGGATATGTTTCTCGTTTATGGAGGTGACAAAGAGCTAGTCGTAAATGGTTACGTCGATGCAAGCTTTGACACTGATCCGGACGATTCTAAATCGCAATCCGGATCGTGTTTATATTGAGCAGTGGAGCTGTCGGTTGGTGCAGTTCTAAACAAAGCGTCATGGCGGGATCTACATGCTAAGCGGAGTACATAGCTGCTTGAAGCAGCAAATGAAGGAGTCTGGATGAAAGAGTTCATTTCGATCTAGGTGTCATACCTAGTGCATCGAGGCCAATGAAGATCTTCTGTGACAATACTGGTGCAATTGCCTTGGCAAAGGAATCCAGATTTCACAAGAGGACCAAGCATATCAAGAGACGCTTCAATTCCATCCGGGACCAGGTCCAGGTGGGAGACATAGAGATTTGCAAGATACATACAGATCTGAATGTTGCAGACCTGTTGACTAAGCCTCTTCCATGAGCAAAACATGATGAACACCAAGACTCCATGGGTGTGAGAATCATTACTGTGTAATCTAGATTATTGACTCTAGTGCAAGTGGGAGACTGAAGGAAATATGCCCTAGAGGCAATAATAAAGTTATTATTTATTTCCTCATATCATGATAAATGTTTATTATTCATGTTAGAATTGTATTAACCGGAAACATGATACATGTGTGAATACATAGACAAACTTAATGTCACTAGTATGCCTCTACTTGACTAGCTCATTAATCAAAGAATGTTATGTTTCCTAACCATAGACATGTGTTGTCATTTGATTAACGGGATCACATCATTAGGAGAATGGTGTGATTGACTTGACCCATTCCGTTAGCTTAGCACTTGATCGTTTAGTATGTTGCTATTGCTTTCTTCATGACATATACAAGTTCCTACAACTATGAGATTATGCAACTCCTATTTACCGGAGGAACACTTTGTGTGCTACCAAGCGTCTGGCAATGCTGGGTGATTATAAAGGAGCTCTACAGGTGTCTCCAAAGGTACATGTTGAGTTGGCGTACTCCGAGATTACGTTTTGTCACTCCGATTGTCGGAGAGGTATCTCTGGGCCCTCTCGGTAATGCACATCACTATAAGCCTTGCAAGCAATGTAGCTAATGAGTTAGTTATGGAATGATGCATTACGTAACGAGTAAAGAGACTTGCCGGTAACGAGATTGAACTATGTATCGGCATACCGACGATCGAATCTCGGGCAAGTAACATACCAGTGACAAAGGGAACAATGTATGTTGTTGTGCGGTTTGACCGATAAAGATCTTCGTAGAATATGTAGGAGCCAATATGAGCATTCAGGTTCTGCTATTGGTTATTGACCGGAAACGGTTCTCGGTCATGTCTACATAGTTCTCGAACCTGTAGGGTCCGCACGCTTAAGGTTTCGATGACAGTTATATTATGAGTTTATGAGTTTTCATGTACCTACATTTGTTCGGAGTTCCGGATGTGATTACGGACACGACGAGGAGTCTCGAAATGGTCGAGACATGAAGATTGATATATTGGAAGCCTATATTTGGATATCGGAAGTGTTCCGGGTGAAATCGGGATTTTACCGGAGTACCGAGAGGTTACCGGAACCCCCCCCGGGGGCTGAATGGGCCTACATGGGCCTTAGTGGAGAAGAGGAGAGGAGGAAAGGGCTGGGCCGCGCGCCCCTCCCCTCCTAGTCCGAATAGGACAAGGAGAAGGGGGCGCCCCCCCCCCCCCCCTTCCTTCCTCTCTCTCCCTCCTCTTTCCCCCCTTCTCCTAGTCCAACAAGGAAGGAGGGAGTCCTACTCCCGGTGGGAGTAGGACTCCCCTTGGCGCGCCCCCTCCTAGGCTGGCCGCCCCCTCCCCCCTTGCTCCTTTATATACGGCGGTAGGGGGGCACCTCCAGACACAACAATTGATCTCTTGATCTCTTAGCCGTGTGCGGTGCCCCCCTCCACCATATTCCTCCTCGATAATATTGCAGCGGTGCTTAGGCGAAGCCCTGCGACGGTAGAACATCAAGATCGTCACCATGCCGTCGTGCTGACGGAACTCTTCCCCGACATTCTGCTGGATCGGAGTACGGGGATCGTCATCGAGCTGAACGTGTGCTAGAACTCGGAGGTGACGAAGTTTCGTGCTTGATCGGTCGGGCCGTGAAGGCGATGACTACATCAACCGCGTTGTTCTAACGCTTCGCTTTCGGTCTCACGAGTGCGTGGACAACACTCTCCCTCTCGTTGCTATGCATCACCATGATCTTGCGTATGCGTAGGAAATTTTTGAAATTACTACGTTCCCCAACAGTCGGAAGGGGGTCGGGGTCGGGTTCTTGATTCGACGCTGTTCAGGGATCGCGGCATTCGGGGGGCGATTCTTGGCTCCCCGCGTGGGTCTGGGTGTTCATCCGGAGAACCGCCACTCATTCTACTCCACTTCCCGCACACACAGACGACTAATCCTGTGCTGGTTATCGCCTACTGCACACTGCAGTGGTAAAAACTGGAGTTGCAGGAGAGTCCGATGAGGCAACGAAGAACTTCACTCGGCTACAGGGGGTTTATTTTCAGAGGAAGAGGAGCTTGAATTGGAGGTGGCAAAGGAGAGGTCAATCAGCACTGAGGGGAACCTTGCCTGGTCATCATGTTGCCAAAGCATGGATGCATGTCCTGTTTGCCATAAGTACTATACAAGTCCTAGAACTAGACCACTGGATATCTTTGCCACCGCGTATTGAATCAAAAGCTGGTAGGCTCAACTAGTGGCACGTTGACACTTTGAGTACAAGGATGGCAAGGTAGCAGCGAAAACAATATTTCACAAGTGAGGCAGTATCATACAGATCCCTGGGCACGAAGCCTACCAAGTAGTTGAGTATATCTGACAGTGATCACAGATTTTGAGAGGTTACCGCATAGGGAAAAGTACTAACGGTGACAACGCACAGCCACGCCGAAGAGAATGTGTTGCTAACATAGCTTGCTTTTGTTTCGTAGGTTGCATGAAATAAATTGCGTCCGCTGATGGTAATGGCTGCCTCCGTTTGTATAGGTCCTCAACCACTGCAAAAGAATTGGCAATGTGGAGCTTTTATGCATAGACAATAACCCATGGGGGAATTCCATGGCACCCTACAGCTCTGGAAAGCTAAATGCTAAATATGTTGGAAGGAAATACTTCAACAGTTCAACAGAGAGCTGGCCAAAGTTCTCCAGAATTAGGAACACTGACAGTGTTAAAATACCTTTGTAGCACAAACAATTAAAGAACTATGCAACCTCATCATGACTCTGAGGTGGAAACTTTGCACACGTGTGAAACTCTTGTCGAAAGGCAGGTGGGCCCCACCCATGCCCGGGTGCGGAGCCGGCCCACCTGGCAGATGGACAAATTGCACCAGTCAACGAGGGACGCCTACCTGAACCGCTGGTACACTGGCACGCGTCCCTCTCGCGGAAGCTCCCTTCGTCCCCCACTCCGGCCGACGGCAGCCACCGCCGCACGCCACCCCGCCCTTCGATTCCTGGTGAGCGAATCCTCCCGCCGGCACCCCTCCCGTCCCCCCTCCCTCTTTGCGCGGATCCGTCCATTCCCGTGTGGTTTAGCCGCTCCTGTTCGGGGTTCAGGGCCGGGATTCGCAATCGGGGCAGGCCGCTTCGGCGGCGAGTGTCGCGCGCGTGCGCGTGTGGTGTGGGGCGGGGGGCGGGGGGCGGGGGTCGGGTTCTTGATTCGGCGCCGTTCAGGGAGCGGGGCATCCGGGGGGCGGTTCTTGGCTCCCCCGCGTGGGTCCGGGCGTTCATCCGGAGAACCGCCACTCGATTCGCGCGTGTTCCTGCCTTCTTGAATCTGGTAGGGTCTCGCTTCTACGGCGCGGTTTTCTTAGAGGAGATTTCCGCCTGGCGTCATGGGCGGGACAGGGCAATTTTGCTCTGCTTCTGTTCGAGGCATACTCCATTTTTTGCCTGGGTTCATGCGCGGAATGGCTCGCTCGGATGTTTCTTGGGCGTTCTTGGACCTGCTGTTTGTCCTCTGGATGTCTGATTTCGTCGGTCTTTGTAGAAGGATCATAACTGTATTTGTTTCTTCTCCGCGTAAATGTACTGTCATAAAGAAAACAAAGTGCATGCCTGTGCGTGTTCTGTTCTAGTGTCTCTGTCCCTCTGGTTTGAAACTAAACCAACACTGGCTCCCAGGAATGTTGTAGATTTGTTTTAGCAACAAATTGCAGTAGGGGTGTAGATTGCTCTGTCACCTTTCGTCTCAGGATCACTGTCTGATGAATCTCTCTGCTGCAAAAGTTGAATTGTATTTCTCTGAGCCCTGAGAAATGGAACCTTTGTTATGATGGTGCTGGACTTTGTGACTTTGTGTTTGTTTTAACTGATAACCTTCAATTTTCTCACTCACTGGAAGCGCTGTATTGTTCGCACTTTTGTAATGGAACATCATCATTTGATCTGAAGGAAATGCGAGCGAATTAATTTCCTACAGCACTAGCATTTTAGGTAATTTTAAACATGGCATACTGTTGCAGCATTGCGTGTTTGCTAGAGATGTCATGTGTCTCGTTTTATAGCTCCTTGCTGAAGCTGGACATCTTTTCCAGGACAATCATGTGTCCGCCACTTGGTACACCAACAGAAATGAACTACAGTATCAGTGATTCTTGGAGCGATGAGGAACTTGTGCGATTCTTAGCAGAGTGGAAGGCCGAGGACTCCCTGCCAGAGAACGTACTTGTGGGCATGGACCTTACTCTCATTCATCCACTGGACTCCTCCCCTGGTTAGTACCTAGTGATGCACAAGATAATAATTATGATATGTAAATGGTGCTGTAGATACTCCTGCAGCCTGAATTCATGCTGTTATTCACTATGTTGTACTTGCTTCTGCGAGAATGATTATATTGTACTTAATCCAGTTGTTTTAGATACTTTTGGATAAACTGCACATAGCTGATAAGTCTCTAGCATAAAGCAGCAACTTGCTACCTTATCAAAACTTGTTAGCATGTAGTTTGAGTATTTAATTTGGTTAAGTCTGTGGTTGTGTTTGACTAGGTATTATTTCCCCTTTCTGACATCCATGTGTTTCCCTTAAATCTGTGCTAATTCTAATTGAGTTGCTACTAGATACATGACAAGATAACTCATCTTACAGGGAACATATGGTACCTGAACCAGTCAGATGATCAGCAGCCCTATTGCAATGGCGAGTCAGATATTAGAAAGGCAAAAGGTGGATACTGGAAGTGCATAGATGTTCTCAGAATACCAACAAGTAAATCTACTGCTGGTGTGAAATTTAGTCTGGAGTTTTATGAAGGCGAAGCACCATCTGGTAAGAGAACTCAGTGGTTGATGCATGAATATCTGGTAGAACAGAATGATGAAGCTAATGTACAACAGGTAGCCCATGTTTCTCCCTGATTAAAAGTCACACACATGTACCTAGCTATCAACCAGGGTCGATGACTGACGCCTTCGGTATTCCTGGCAGGAGTACAAGTCTTTGTGTACAATATTCATGCAGGGGAGCAAAAAGTTAAATACTGAAGATGAACTGCTATCTCTGAGTACTAATGCTCCTAGTGATCACTTGGAATCTTATCTTCAATATCTTGCTGACATGGAAGAGCAGAATGTTGCAGTAAACTCAAAGGTATATCATAATTTCTTTTTTCTACAATGTATCAATGTTTAGCATTTGCAGTACCACCTGCTCTCTGTTTGTCCTTATGCTAGGATAAATTATATGGTCTGGATTGTTTGAACTCTTTGCTGCTTTTTCATTTTAAATTGGAAAGTAGTTTCCCAGGATCCTCTTATTGTAAATCACCTCTTTATTTGAAGAATCAGTCTTGCAGATTCTTGGATTCATTCAAAAACCATACGAAAAAATGTAGCTTATCAGGGTATTCAACTTCATGCCATTCACTGCTTACTAGTTTTCTGCAATATAAACTCAATGGTATGCCATTTATGTTAGTTTGACCTGTAATCTTGATGAATCCCTCAATTTACATATTCCAGATTGTATCTTCAAGCCAGCAAAATAGCTCTTCCAGAGAAGGAAAGGACATTTATGAAGATTATAGTACTGCAGATGGCGTAGATTTTGTGAATGCTCTTGCTAATGAGGACTACATAGAAATGAAAGATCTATTAAGCTCAGATGGCTCTGCATCGACTTCCGAATTTTCAAGTAGACGGTCTGAAGAGTACTTTGACTCTGATGCATTACTGAGAGAGCTTTTGAATGACCAAAACACAACTAGAGAAATACATCAGGACTGCAACCATAACATAGCTGGACCTACTAAATCTGATTGCGTGGTTATCAGTCCACCAGAACAAGGTAAGATGGCACTTGCCTCACTTGTTTTGAATTTAAGATGTTTCTTTAGATCCTCGTGTAGTATGTTCCCAAAACTTTGTGAGTGTAGCCACACGAAGAATCTTTTGGAAACCTAGAACAGTTAAATTTTGCAACTATGAAGTCCCACTGTAATGTACCCACATGATGAATGAGTCTATGGAACTTTCAGCAAAGCCAGTTTGGCAATTACAGTTAGTCCCACTGTGTGGCCTTTTTCTCCTGGGAGGGCTGGGGTTGATTTGTCAATGCTATTAGTTATTGAGATTATAACAGTAATATGTAACTGGATTTTCGTTTACTCTAGTCTAGACAGTTACAGTACTATAGATAAGACCCTTTGTTTTTTCTTTCCCCTCTCTCTACAGTACTTTGCTGACAAGTGAAGTTAAAGCATCTGTACTTACAGGGTTGGTTCACAACCATGATAATGGTGCCATGGTGGCTGGAACATCACTGGAAAAGGCAGCGTCAGATTCTGAAAGAGATCAACATTCAAACGAGCAGTGTCTGGATCCCCATCCTCCTGCGTCTTCATGTTCTTCAAACAGCCATGTAGAACAAAGCCATTCAAATAGCTCGCATGGAAGCACGACGTCTCCCCAGAGAAATCGATCTATCAGCAAACTTGGAAAGATAGGGAAGAAGTACTGCTGCTTGGGATCATTCTAGTCCCCTGCATAGCATTTCATCTATTTTGTACAGGATGGGACATAGGCAAGTCAAGTTTTCCTCTTGAGCTGTGTAACATAGGATATACCATGCCATGGTATTCGGACCTTGGCCGGTCACGTGAACAAACCTGTTATGGATCTTCTTGGCAGAACGAGGGCATGTTTCCAAAGCAGCATGAGAAAACACTTCATACGAACTCTGGAATTTTTTTCAGCTATAGTTGTTCATATAGTGTGAGGCACTATGTCATGACACTGATGATTCTGTTGAACCGAGTTGAGGCACTTATATTGTTTGATCGATAATGCCAGTTCTGTTATAGATTCTTATCTTTGTTCAGTGCAATGAGTTCGGTTGCAGTTTCCGATTCTCACCAACCCCTCTCATTCGTGAATTCTGTTGTAAACTTTTGAGCAATGTAATTTCACCTTTTACTAAGTGATACTAACTGATAAATACTTCGCAATCTTCTGTTCTGTTGAAAGGTAGCTACATGTCAGAATGAGAACTGAAGGTTGGTAATTAGTCGGTTTCAGCAGGAAGCATTGCGTCCTGAATCTGTTAACTAAATGGACCAGCAACTTGGTAAATTTACTCCTAGCGTGGGATGCAGTCGTGCTTGCCCTCGATGCGCTGATGGTGGGCCCCGTCATGCCGATGATGCTGGCACGGTAAAGCAAATCTCTGTTTTGTTTCCTGCAGGTCCTAGTGGTGCCACATAGTCATCTCCAAAAAGACTTTTTTTTAAAGGTGTTGTGTATTACTCCCTCCGTCCCATAATATAAGACGTTTTTTAACACTACACTAGAGTCAAAAAGTGTCTTACATTATGGGACGGAGGGAGTAATTCAAAAATAGACCTGTCATTACAACCATGCAAAGGTAGGCTCCTTAGGCAGGTCGGCATTGAACCTATCAACATGCTGAATCTTACAATCATGCAAATATTAGTTTTATTTGAACACCCCGTGGTTTTAATTTGCCTGAATTCTGGCCTTGAACCTATGGCTTTTTTTTATTTGGACACAACTGAAGGGGAGCCTTGGCGCAGCGGTAATGCTGTTGCCTTGTGGTTTAGGCCACGGGGTCGAGAGCCCTGAAACGTTTTCCTAGGGTTTCGAGTGGCAGGGCGGCGCACGAGGCGATCTCGGGGGCGCGAGTTCTAGGGTTTGCTGTTCGCCGGCCTCTTGCCATCCGCGACGTCTAACCTTGTAGTTTGCTCGCTCGGGGTGATCAAGGTGGGATCCTTGCATCCATACCCACCCTTGGCGACACCGCGGGAGAAGGGGTTCGGGGCAGGGGTTGGGGCGAAGATGGCGGAGTCAAGCGCCATGGGAGGCTGGAGAGGGAAGGAAAATGAGGCAGAGACAGTGGAAGAGATGATGGATCGGCTAGATCTGACAGAGAAGCAGAGGGCAAAATTGGTCGTTGATGACGAGGAAGATCAGCGGGACGATGAGCTCCATGCGCTGATCGAAAAGGTGCCCGTCGGTGTCAAAACCGGCAGATCTCGGGTAGGGGGTCCCGAACTATGCGTCTAGGCGGATGGTAACAGGAGACAAGGGACACGATGTTTTTACCCAGGTTCGGGCCCTCTCGATGGAGGTAATACCCTACTCCTGCTTGATTAATATTGATGATATGGGTAGTACAAGAGTAGATCTACCACGAGATCAAGGAGGCTAAACCCTAGAAGCTAGCCTATGGCATGATTGTTGTTCGTCCTACGGACTCAAACCCTCCGGTTTATATAGACACCGGATAGGTTAGGGTTACACAGAGTAGAGTCGGTTACAATGGTAGGAGATCTAAATATCCGTATCGCCAAGCTTGCCTTCCACGCCAAGGAAAGTCCCATCCGGACACGGGACGGAGTCTTCAATCTTGTATCTTCATAGTCCAGGAGTCCGGCCAATGGTAAGAGTTCGGCTATCCGGACACCCCCTAATCCGAGACTCCCTCAGTAGCCCCCGAACCAGGCTTCAATGACGATGAGTCCGACGCGTTGATTGTCTTCGCATTGCGGCGGGTTCTTCTCAATTCCATATACTCGTCGAATAGTGTCGGCTTCGATAAATCTGTGCTCCTTGGCCTGCGCCAATAATGGCCATCTTCCACGTGTTTGGACGAATCACGAAGGCCAGGTATTTTACAATTACCCCCTAGCAGCAGAAATGAGCCGCCCATAAAAGGGGCGAGGATCTAGATCTGAGCCACATCATCCCTCCTTTGCGAGCTTTCATCGGAGCGCTCCTGACCAAAGCCCATTCCATCATGGACAGTCGACGCGGCTCCTCCTCTCACGCTCCCAACCCTCAGCACGAAATTGGGAGAGATGCTCGATCCGCATAGCGAGCTAGTTATACTCCAAACCAAGGGATTTCTTCCCCGGCCTTCATGGTTCGGTTCGAGCCGGACTCGCCACCTACAAGGGCGGAAAGCAAGCGGAGGCGTCCCGATCCCTCTAAAGGAGGCGGGTGTGCTTCATCTCTTATCTAGTAAGAGGACTCGGATTTCCAATCCATCCGTTTCTCCGGGGGCTCTTGGAGTTCTACGGCCTCCAATTGCACCACCTTACTCCTGCCTCCATCCTACACATCGCGGGCTTCGTGGCCCTTTGTGAACTATTCTTGGGCGTCGAGGCTCATTTCGGGCTGTGGAAGAGAATATTCTGCCTAATACCCCGTTCCCATGAGGGGTCAATATATCAAGTGGGCGGAGCCGAGCTATGGCGCATCGCCGGGACCGGATACCTATCCGGAACCCCAAAGAAGGCGTCCAAGACCGGCCCTCGGAATGGTTTTATATGGAGGGCGTCCGCTGCGGATCCTGTTCGGATCGGCCTTCCGGAGTTCAGCAATGCTCCTCGAAGAAGCGCCTAAGTGGCGCCCTCGAAGCCCCGGAGGAAGATGACAAGGACGTCCTCTATCTGATGAGCCGAATAAGGTTACTGGCTCATGCCGGATTAACCATGATTGGCGTCATGGCAATCTGTATTATGAGGGGGGTACAACCGCTCCAATATAGGGGCCGCCCCATGTGGGACTTCAACGGGGAGGACGATGCCACCCGCCATGGCCGAAAAGGGCCAGGATCGGTCACCGAACTGGTGAAGATCTTGTCTGCCATGTATAAAGGGGAGGAGGAGGATTTCCTCCGTGTCAATCCATTGCAGGAGTTTTCTTCGAATAATCCTTGAAGCTAGGTAAGCAAACATCTTTATGACCTGTCCGATCCATGTTCCCATGGTTAAATATCTCATTTCGTGGTTTCTGCGCAGGAACTGCGCCGGACTGTGGAGAAGATACACAGCCCGCCCCCACAACCCGAGGATCCGGAGCGGTCCCTCGATCCGACCTCCGAAGAGGATCCGGATATAAAGGTGGAGTTGATCGACGGGGTATTCTACCAACTTAGCATCGATAATGCTTTGGTTGCCATTACGGCTGATTACCCCGGAATACTCCCAGCCTCACGGTAAATGAGACCGAAATCCCAAAATCTGATAATGACCCATCCGTGCTTATTTTTATCACCGTATACCAAATGGTGTTTCGCAGGGGTGCCTTGAGGCAGGAAGCCGAGCCAGCGCGGCTGGCCAACAAAGGCGGTCGGCCCGCGAGTTAAAAAGAAGTGCGGTTCGGATCGAAACTCCGCCATAGCAGTGCGGCGTGTCACCATACTCGAGATTGATTCTGGAAGGCGATTAACGCTGATGCTCTTTTCAGGAAAAAGAGCGCTCGCCAGACTGAGTCCGGAGAGGTTGCTAATCGAACCTTCACCGGCCAAGCTTCAAAGCCAGGTCCGGAGGCTGAGACGAGCACAAGACGTGCGTCGGATGCTCCTCCGACAGAGGATGCCGACAGGTTGTCCGCCACCAACTCCGAGGTGGAGAGCGCCTTGAATCACAGGCGCCGCTGGACAATTCTTCGTGACGCGTGTTTCTCCCAAGAGGCCTTGAATGCCTTCGATTCGGGAGATGCGCACCTCCGTGCAGCTCAAGATGGTCTAGCCAGAGCCACGGAGCAGTATGTAAAGGACATACGGGTAAGATAATTTGACAGTTATATATGCCAGTAGCCCCCGAGACTTAAAATAGTTAGAATAACTGATTTAAGGATCATTTGTTATGTAGGATCTTACAGAGAAGAATACCCGACTGTCCCAGGAGCTTGAAGAGTGCAAGGCCCAATTGGAGGCTGCACTAGCCGCTACAGGGGGAGCTACAGAGACCCCCTCTGGTAATATATGCTTTAAAAGATAAATTGTTTGTTAAGTGCCGCGGGTTTGTAAATCTGACAAGAACATTGCAGATCGCGCCGGACTAGATCCGGACAAGCAACAGCTCTTACGCCATCTAAAGGCCGGCGAGAGCGTGCTTACAAGGGTGCGGCAGGAGAAGAATAACCTCCAAGACGCCAACACCAAGCTGGGTGAGGAACTAAAGGACGTTCGTGCTCAGGTTGTCTCACTCCGAAGGAGAATCGGTAACCGTCGCGGCATTTTCAAGAAGGGCTTGAGCGAACTTTGAAAAGAGTTCGGCGAGGAAGGCCACTAACATAAACGTGTATGTAGGTTTGCTCACAAGTCGTCCTGAAGAGGAGATGCCCAGTACTTCGGGTGATCTTCTTCCCGAATTGCGTCAGCTGCATGAACGAGTCCAGCAGGCGATGAAAGGCATCGGGCAGGCCTTGTGGCCATTTGTCTCCCTGCCCGAAGGCATTGGGGAGCTGGCGGAGCGGCTTCAAGGAGCACGCGGCGCTTCCGCTATGGAAGATATCGGCCTGCCGTCAAAGGCGCCAGGAGGCTGGGCCATGGTAAAGACGCTGCACACGAAGGCTGACCCAAACCACATGGCGAGTCGGACCTATGGGGCGGATGGGATGGAGATCCTGTAAGTTAGTGTACGGCCAAGTAGAATTGGCCGCCAAGTATTCCCAGCAAGATTGTAAATTAGATAGCCTATTAGATGGCATTGAGGAGGAATACAATGAGTCGAGTTGACTATGTAAAAAAAGGACATGACAGAATGTCTTCTAGCCGGATTGTAGATCGTTTGTCATAGCGAACCTTTTCGCTTCGACCTCCAGATCCAATAGTCCGGAGTGTGTCCGAATACCTTCGTGGTTATATAAGAACCGTGGTATGCATGGTGACAAGGCGTAGGGGTCATTGTTGCTGTATCAGACAAGTGCCCAACTAGTTATGTTATATTACATGGGTAGTAAGAAACATCTTCCAGGGAGAATAGTTCCGTTAAGGGTTCCTTTCGCTGGGGTGCATGCCCTAAAGTGCATGTCAAAGCTGCTATGAAAGCAGAAAATCATCTGGGGGCAGATGGGTAAATAGTTTAAAAATCATCTTTCAGTTCACCGACCGAATATTCCCTTAAGAACGCTAGCTTTCGGCTTCACCCAGTCTGAGGTACACATCCGCTGACCCGCAGTAACAATCACAGAGGTGCTCCTTTACCACCTAGCCAAACAAGCGGGAGCGTGAGGGGTAAGCACAGAGGCGAGCAACCCAGCTTGGCCAAAACTTAAGTCATATCGATGCATATAATGGTGAATAAAAGGTACACGCGGAAGCTTAACGCATGTGTTGGGCATGAAGCCCGTATAAGTGAGCTTCTGTTAAAGAAGCCCCCAGGTATAATGAGCGCAGACAACACATCAAGTGTGTGCGGAAAAAGCGCAAACGAGCCTCTAGAGGCTACAAGAAGAACAAGGAGGAAGGAGAGAAACAAAAGACAGCACAAAAGCAAAAATAAAGAATGCGGACGGAGGAAGGAGACGAACTTGGAGTCCGGCACTTAGGCGTAGAATCTTCGTAGACGGGCTGCGTTCCATGGGTTCGGCTCGAGTCGGTTATCCGATGCGTTTCGCAGACGGTATGCTCCGCCGTCGGGACCTGGTCAATGATGAAGGACCTTCCCATTTGGGCTTGAGTTTGTCCTTTTTCTTGTCCGGCAGGCGTAGAACTAGTTCGCCAACGTTATAAGCTTTGGCCCGTACTTCCCTGCTTTGATATCTTCAAGCCTGCTGTTGATAAAATGCGGAACGAGGTTTTGCCACGTCGCGCTCCTCCTCCAATGCGTCCAAACTGTCCTGCCGATCGAGCTCGGCTTCTCTTTCTTCGTACATGCGCACGCGAGGTGAGTCATGTATTATGTCGCAGGGCAAGACTGCCTCTGCGCCGTACACCATGAAGAATGGTGTGAATCCGGTAGTAAGATTCGGCGTGGTCCGCATCCCCCAGAGTACGGAGTCGAGCTCCTCGACCCAGTGCGTGTTAGATTCTTTGAGGGACCGCACTAGTCTGGTTTAATGCCGCTCATGATTAGACCGTTTGCCCGTTCGACTTGGCCGTTGGTTTGAGGGTGATAGACTGAGGCGTAATCGAGCTTGATGCCCATGGTTTTGCACCATAATTTGACCTCATCGGCCGTGAAGTTGGTGCCGTTGTCGGTGATGATACTGTGGGGGACACCGCAACGGTGCACTACCCCTGATATGAAGTCTATCACTGATCCGGATTCGGCCGTTTTAACTGGTTTGCCCTCTATCCATTTGGTGAATTTGTCCACCATGACCAATAGGTATTTTTGCTTGTGGGTTCCTCCCTTGAGGGGTCCAACCATGTCAAGCCCCAGCACATGAACGGCCAGGTGATGGGTATAGTTTTAAGGGCGGTGGGTGGCATGTGGCTTTGGTTAGCAAAAGCTGGCAACCGACGCATCGTTGGACTAAGTCCTGCGCATCTGCCCGGGCCGTCGGCCAATAAAATCCTGTACGGAAGGCCTTGCCTACAAGGGCCCGGGCTGCGGCGTGGTGCCCACCCAGTCCGGCATGAATTTCAGCCACGAGGTTTCGCCCTTCCTCTTCGGAGATACACCTTTGAAGGACTCCGGTAATGCTTTTCTTATAAAGCTCTCCCTCATGGACTTTATAGGCTTTAGAGCGCCGTACTATGCAGCGAGCCTCATTTTGATCTTCGGGGAGTTCCTGCCTAGTTAGGTAGGCTAGGAATGGTTCCGCCCACGGGCGATAACCGCCATTATTTCGTGAGCGAGGGTGTTATCTCCGGGCGGAGCCTCGGTTGTGTCGAGTGTTGGCGTCGGCGGTGCGGTTGGGTCCGGATTGTTATTGCCGGACTCCCCTTCCCATAGTACGGATGGCTTGAACAACCGTTCCAAAAAGATGTTGGGCGGGACGGCATCGCATTTTGCACCGATGCGTGCCAATATATCCGCCGCCTAGTTGTTATCCCGGGCTATATGATGAAATTCGAGCCCTTCGAACCGTGCTGACATTTTTAGGACCGCATTGCGGTATGCTGCCATTTTCGGATCTTTGGCATCAAAGTCTCCGTTTATTTGAGATATTGCGAGGTTTGAATCCCCGCACACCTCTAGGCGTTGAATGCCCATGGAGACTGTCACCCGGAGGCCGTGCAGAAGGGCCTCGTATTCGGCTGCGTTGTTGGAGTCCGTATACATTATCTGAAGGGCGATTGGACTGTGTCCCGGTTGGGGACGTCGGACGACGCCTTGACCCAGTGCCAGCCAACATATTGGAGCCGTCAAAGTGCATGATCCAATTGGAGTATGCGCCGTACTCTTTAGGGAGTTCGGCCTCAGTCCATTCAGCCATGAAGTCGGCCAAAACTTGCGACTTAATAGCTCATCGTGGCTTATAAGTTATGTCGAACGGGAGGAGCTCTATGGCCCATTTAGCAATCCGGCCCGTCGCGTCGCGGTTGTTTATAATGTCATTAAGAGGTACTTCGGAGGCTACCGTTATCGAACACCCTTGAAAGTAGTGTCGCAGCTTCCGGGATGCCATGAACACCGCGTATGCTATCTTTTGATAGTGTGGGTACCGGGACTTGCATGGAGTTAGGACAGTGGACACATAATAAACCGGTTTTTGGATAGGGAACCAGTGTCCGTTCGTTTCTCGTTCGACAATGAGCACCGCGCTGACAACTTGATGTGTTGCGGCGATGTATAATAGCATTGGTTCGCCCACGTTGGGCGCAGCCAGGACCGGATTTGTTGCCAAAATGGCCTTTATTTCTTCGAGTCCGGCCGTGGCGGCATCCGTCCACTCGAAGTGTTCGGTGCGGCGAAGGAGGCGGTAAAGAGGTAATGCCTTTTCTCCTAAACGGGAGATAAAGCGGCTTAGAGCCGCTACGCATCCCGTCAGTTTTTGTATTTGTTTGAGGTCTTTTGGAATATCCAATTGTGACAGAGCTCGAATCTTGGCTGGGTTTGCTTCAATTCCTCTACCGGACACAATGAAGCCTGGGAGCTTTCGGCTGGAGCGCCAAGACGCATTTTCAGGATTGAGCTTGATGTCATATTTTCGAAGATTGTCGAATGTGAGCCTCAAGTCGTCTACTAGAGTTTCGACGTGCTTGGTTTTGACGACCACGTCATCTACATATGCTTCCACCATTTTGCCGATCTGGTTTGCCAGACATGTCTGAATCATGCGCTGATATGTTGCGCCGGCGTTTTTGAGCCCAAAGGGCATTGTGTTGAAGCGAGCGGGCCATATGGAGTGATGAATGTTGTTGCAGCTTGGTGCAGCTCCGCCATCTTGATTTGGTGGTAGCCGAGTACGCGTCGAGGAAGCACAATGAGTCGTGTCCTGCTGTAGCGTCAATGATTTGATCAATTCGAGGGAAGGGGAAGGGATCCTTTGGGAAGCCTTATTAAGGTCTTTGAAATCAACACATAGGCGCCAGGATTTATCCTTCTTTGGTACCATTACCAGGTTCGCTAGCCAGTCCGGATGTTTTATATCTCTGATGAATCCGGCCTCCAAAAGTTTGGCTAGCTCCTCTCCCATGGCCTGTCTCTTAGGTTCGGAAAAGCGCCGAAGAGCCTGTTTGACTGGTTTGAATCCTTTTAGGATATTTAGGCTGTGCTCGGCCAGCTGACGTGGGATTCCTGGCATGTCTGAAGGGTGCCAGGCAAAGATGTCCCAGTTTTCTCGTAGGAATTCTCGTAATACGGCGTCTACATCAGGGTTTAATTATGCCCCAATGGAGGCCGTCTTTGCAGGGTCCGTTGGGTGGACTTGGAATTTGACTATTTCATCCGCTGGTTTAAAAGAGGTGGACTTGGATCTTTGATCAAGTATCACATTGTCCCTGTTCACCGTGGAGCGCATCACGGTGAGTTCCTCGGCCGCTAGGGCTTCGGATAGTGCCTCGAGGGCTAGTGCGGCTGTCTTATTTTCGGCGCGGAGTGCTATGTTCGGATCACTAGCGAGAGTGATGATTCCGTTGGGACCGGGCATTTTAAGCTTCATGTACCCATAATGGGGTATAGCTTGAAAAATTGTGAATGCCTCACGTCCTAATAAAGCATGATATCCGCTGTTGAGCGGGGACACTTGAAATGTGACCTCCTCGGACCTGTAATTGTCCGTGAGCGAACACTACGCCCGGCGTGATTTTTTCTGCAGCATGCTTCCGGTGGGGATTATTCCTCTAAAGGTTGTGCTGCTTCGCTCAATGCGGTTCCGATCTATTTCCATTTTTGGAGGGTTTCCTCATAGATGAGGTTTAGTCGCTGCCGCCATCCATGAGTACCTTAGTAAGGCGAAATCTATTATCGGGCTGAGGACCAATGCGACTAGTGCCGGGCAGTTCGAATTTAGGTTAAATCACGGCATTGAAGGTAATAGCCGTGTCCTCCATGGATTTATTGTTGCTACTTGGTAGACTTCGCAAGGTTGCGGAGTTGTCGTTTCGCATGTTATTTGATGCGAAAGTCTCAAGACTATTAACACCGTCATTGGTGTTCTTTGGGCTGGGATTACGAAGCTAGAAGCTCTTCGCCACTTTTGGCCACCGCCGTAGTATCCAACATGCTCGAAGGCTATGAGTTGGAGTGGCGCCCTCGTGCTATGAATTTTGCAGGTCCGTTTAGCCAACCCTCCGAAGACGTTCCGTACCCTTTAGGGGTTTTGGTTTTTGGTATTCAACCCGTGTGCTTGATAATGATGCACCCTTTTGTTCCGGACTAGGGATGTATTCGGGGCGGATTATCCCAAAATTTACTTCGATTTTCCATGCGCTCTCCATCGCACAGATACTTTTGTACGATGGTCACCAAGTCAGCAAAGCATGTAATTTATGACGACTTATGGCGTTTAGGATTCCTTGTCCGTGCAATTATTGCAGAAGATTGGTATTGCGTCCTCCTCTCGGCAGTCCTTTATCCTGTTCATAACCGGAGGAATCGGACCCGAGAATGATGTCTTGTTTGGCGGGCTCTTGTCGAATTCGAGAGATCGCTAATGTTTGGGTGGCGGGTGGCACTAAACCGGAACCCGCCCAATTTAGGACTCAAGGGCCTGGAAGTTTCCGAACTCGAAAGTTTGGATTTTTGAGTGCTATCGAATGAGTCCGACCCGCCGCCTGACTTTAAGTTCAGGGCTTGATCGACATCCGTCCCTCCGCAGGAATCCGGCATGGAGGGATCGGGAATCCGGACGTAGCTAGTCCTTAAGATAGGAGAAGAGTCGCCGCATTGCTCCTCTATCACAACAACATGATGGGTAGCCTGGGGAGAGTTGACCTCTCAGATCGGTTTTAGGCCCGATCCGGTCGTAATCTGTGGCGACCCCCCGGGCGGCGATGCGATCCAAGAGCTCGTTTATGGAGGAGAGCTCGATCAGATCTAACTGTTCAGCAAGTTCCGAACTGACATGGAGATTGGTTTCGATGACTCGAGAGGTCATCGTCGGCGCGGCGGCCGAACTAGCGGTCATGAGAAAACCGCCTAGCCGAAGAGTCTGACCAGTGGCCAAGGCTTCTTTGGCGATGGTGTCATCTTTAAAGACGAGATGAGGCATCCTACCTGATGGCGATGGCACAGCGGAACTCTTAATGAAAGCACCAATGTCGGTGTCAAAATCGGCGGATCTCGAGTAGGGGGTCCCGAACTGTGCGTCTAGGCGGATGGTAACATGAGACAAGGGACACGATGTTTTTACCCAGGTTCGGGCCCTCTCGATGGAGGTAATACCCTACTCCTGCTTGATTAATATTGATGATATGGGTAGTACAAGAGTAGATCTACCACGAGATCAAGGAGGCTAAACCCTAGAAGTTAGCCTATGGCATGATTGTTGTTCGTCCTACGGACTAAAACCCTCCGGTTTATATAGACACCGGATAGGTTAGGGTTACACAGAGTCGGTTACAATGGTAGGAGATCTACATATCCAGATCGCCAAGCTTGCCTTCCACGCCAAGGAAAGTCCCATCCGGACACGGACGAAGTCTTCAATCTTGTATCTTCATAGTCCAGGAGTCCGGCCAACGGTAAGAGTTCGGCTATCCGGACACCCCCTAATCCGGGACTCCCTCAGTGCCACATCGGAAAGTGCTTCATGTGAACACCATGGGAGAGGCGCTTCGCCCGGCGTGGGGAAATCCAAAGGGGCAGAATTTTAGGCCATCGGGCGAGAACTTCTTTGTGCCGAGTTTTATGAACAAACGTGATAGCGATTGCATATTCGATGGAGGTCCATGGATGGTGGGAAAACATTGTGTGGGTTTGGAAAGGTTCAACATCAGATCGCGTCCCTCGGAACTCAAGTTTGAAAAGATCAAGATTTCGGTGTGCGTGATAAACCTTCTGTTTAATTTGCTTTGTCCGCCATGGCCGAAGCGTATAGCAGCCATGGTGGAAGAAGTGATAACCATATATGCTGATGACAAAGGGTTTGAGTTTGGAGACTGCTTGAGATTCAGAGCATGTATTAGAGTGGATGAACCATTGATGCATAGGGTGCAATTGGAGAAGGCAAGAACAAAAGAGACAAAATTCTTTAATATCCAATATGAAAACTTGCCCTATTTCTGCTTCTTGTATGGGTTGCTGGGACATGGAGAATTGATATGTCCTACACCTGCAGGAAGGGATGAATATGGGAGACCCCCATACCGTGAGGCTCTGATGTACTCATCAAGTAAGAATAGGGGTTGAGGTGGAGCACCAACCTAAAAACAAGAGGGCAGTGACAAACGGTGGGAGACAGAAGGAATCAGGAGCTGTAGATGAGGAAGTTGAACCAGGGGTGGAAGTAAATTTGCCCCAGAAACAAGCCGAGGGTAGAGTGAGGAACACTATTTACCAATTCAATGCTCGAGGTAGGGGTACGAATGGACGAGGCAGTCATGGAGGGCGTGGACCCAATATGGTCTATCGCCGTGTTGATATGGACAACACGAATATGCATGGCCGGGGAAACAACACTTTACTGCTGCAAGACAATGAGACAGTGATCAAGAAGAGACAAAATGAGGAGAACGAGTCGTTCGGTTCTAGAGATGACAGTCGTGACTCCAAGAACAAAAAAAGCAGACGAGGAGGCTGCAAAGAGTGTCGCGGAGGCTGAGCATCAGCCCCACGGGTCGCAATGAATTGTTTATCACTGAACTGTCGCAGGCTTGGGAACCCGGAGACAGTTCGAGAGCTTCACGATCTAGTGAAGATGGAAGGTCCCGCCTGGTCTTTCTGTTTGAGACAAAGAACGAGGAGAGACGAGTTAGTGATCTTACAACTAGGCTTGATTTTGAGGGTTGTTACCCAGTCAATAGTGCCGGTATCAGTGGCGGTTTGGCTTCGTTCTGGTCAAAAGATGTAGATGTGACTCTTAATAATTTCTCAGATCAACATATTGATGTTATGGCCAAAAACATTGGTGGAGACAATAAAGTGTGGCGGTTTACAGGCTTCTATGCAAAAGCTAGGAGAAGTGAACGCGCTGAAAGCTGGAACTTGTTACGTTGGCTCAAAGCTCAAAGCGATGCACCCTGATTGTGCGGTGGCGATTTTAATGAAATTACAGATAATTCAGAGTTTTTGGAGCCCATGATCGCCCGGAGTGGCAAATGGATGGTTTCCGTCAGTGTCTTGATGATTTTGAACTACAAGGCCTGGGGTACCAGGGAGTCCATTTCACCTGGGATTACATGCAGCATGGTGATTCTAATGTGAAAGTACGACTTGATAGGTTTCTAATGAACCAAAAAATGATGTCGTGGTACTCAGCATCAGTTGTGAAGCATGTGCTCACCCCAAAATCTGATCATTGTATGCTTACAGTGAAGTTCACTACAGGAAATATGTCAACTAGTGACCTTTTGTCAGTGACCCTGGAAGAATTGGTCATAAATTTATGACCATTTTAGACCAATAGGTCAAAAGCTGTTGGGGGGGCTCCAAACCCTAACCTATAACGACCATTCTGGTCAGAAAGGTCATAATGCCATTAGAGGAAATGGTCGTAACGCGGGAAGCACTGTCCACTGCCTCACGCCTAGCTGATAACGACCAATATAACATGGTCACTACACTTGAGTTTGAATGAATTAGGATGATTAGGCAACCACCTCAGCAACCTTGCTTATGTGTCACTGTCTAGGTGTCATTTTTGCTTAAATGTTAATATTCAACAACAAACGGGGCACACACTGACATGCAGGACCCATTTGACAGGTAGCGCCGAGTGCTTAATTCGCCCAAAAAAGAGGCGCGAGGCGGGACTCAAACCCATGACCTCGCGCTTGCTTCGCTCGCTTGCTACCGCTGGGCTAGAGAGGGACAGTTGCTCAGGTATGGGAATTTATCTATACATTATATAAAACTACGGCTCTCTCGTATCATTGACAAGTGGGACCTTCCGACCAGGTGGCATCGAACAGAGCAACACTGACAGGAGGGAACCATTTGACAGGTGGCTCAACCACTGACAGGTGGGTGAGCGAGCGTTTAATTCCCTAAAAAATGTGCGCTTTAATTCCTAAAAAATGTGCGCTAGCAGGGACTCGAACCCACGACCTGGCGCTCGTTCGCTCGTTCGGTACCGCTGGGCTAGAGAGGGATTGTTGCTAATGTGTGGGCAATTTTCTATATACTATACAAAACCAGGGCTCTCTCGTATCAGTGACAAGTGGGGCCTTCCGACCAGGTGGCGGCGGGTGGCATCGAACAAATCAACACTTAGCATTTTTCTAGGTCTTCCGACCAGGTGGCGGCGGGCGGCGGCGGAAGCAACCAGCAGGGTCGCTCGGACGAGGGCGGGCTGGCTGGCGGCAGGCCGGGCGGGCCGCGGTCAAGCAACCAAGGGGCCGCCGCCTTGCCCACGACCTCGCTGCAGTGACTCGCCCACGGCCTCACGGCGGAAGCAACCAGCAGGGGCGGAGGCGGGGGCGGGGGCGGGGCCCATGACAGGAATGGCGACCTCGCCGCTCGCCTCGCCCACACATGGGGGACTCGCCGCCGCCGAGCATGGGGGAGTAGCCACTGCCGCAAGCAGACCTCGCCCACGTATGCACCCCTCTCCTTCCCCCTCCTCTTCCCCCTCTCCTCTATGTTGATGTCAATGATTTTATGTAGATTTGTTAGGAGAATCTCCACACACACATAGAGCGATTTGATGTAGGTTTGTTGTAAGCTTTGAAAAATCTCTTGGAAATGTCATTGATGAATTTGGTAGAAATTGTGAAGAGAATTTCTGTTGATGAAATTATTAGGAGAATTGTTGTTGATGAAATTGTTAAGAATTCTTTTGGAATTCAGTCAATTGTTACTGGTAAATTATGTTGTCAGCAATGAATAGAACATAGCTCAAGTTGGTCTTTCCCCAAACAGATCACGGGTTGATGTAGATTTGATGTTACACCTCTGAAATTTCAGCCTCAAATCTGTTAAAGGACCTGAATATTGATGTAGATTAGATGTAAACTAGGAAAACTCTCATTGATGTAGATTTGATGCAATCTTGGAAATGGCATTCATGTAAATTGATAGTGGTGTTATTGTTGGTGGTTTAACCAAAATAGTTCTTAGTGGCAGCATATATTGTTATTGTTGGTTGTTTAACCACCTCTATTTTTTTTGGAACCATCATGTTTTGGTTAGCTTTTCTTTTCTCCCATGTGAAATATGTATTTCCATTTGAACTACTTTTTATTGCTCCCATGTGAAATCAGTAAACAATGTGAACTGGACTAAAGAAGTGAGAAATTGGAAATAGCTGAATGTTGTGCTTAGGCAGTTAGCATATAAAGTTGGGTGCCTACCTTATTTTCTGGAATTTTAGCTTCCATTACTTCCATCCATTTTCATTAATTAATGTTGATGCACTTAGATTGATTTGCTAAGTGGCAACAATTTGTTGTCTTTGGCAGATGGACAGAAGCTGGATTAGAAAAGGAGTTAGAAAGATTCCGAAATAACATATGAAAGGAGTTGATGATTTCATGGCATTTGTTCTGGCAAATTTTGCCAACGATGCTCACATTCTTTTCCCATGCTACGAATGCCTCAACCGTTCAAGAAAGGCTCAAGGAAGAGTGGAAGATCATCTGCTTCTTAATGGGATGTCCAGCACATATGATAGATGGATATATCATGGAGAACCTTTAGACAGTCAACCTCAACATTTTGAAGCTGATACAGAGGCCCCTCATATGATGGGTGGTGGTGATGCTGGCATTGATTTCATGGAAAAGGTTTTGCGAGATAATGCTGTTTTGGAGGAAGAGGATGGGCATGAAGATGATAGGATTCCTGACCTATTGAAGGATTTGTACGATGCTGAAGATCGTGCTGATGGATAGAAGTCGTTGTTTGCTGAGGTGTTAGAGGAGGCGAAGCGCGCAGCTCATGAAGGGGGTAAATTTTCAAGATTTACCTTCACCGTGAAGTTACTCCACATCAAGTCTTTCTACCGGATTAGCAATGCGCATTCAACGCAATACTCCGCCTTTTGAGCTTGCAATTCCTCGATAGTTGTGTTCCCAGATCATATGATGAAGCATTGAGCATAATCCGCATGCTGGGGTTAGGTTATGTGTCAATACATGTGTGCCCAAATAATTGTGTCTTGTTTCGGAAGGATTTAGCAAAGCATGGCAAGTGTCCAAAATGCAATGCATCTAGGTGGAAAGATGCTGATGGGAAGAAGTCAATACCGGAGAAGGTACTGAGGCACTTTCCCTTGATACCAAGGCTGCAGCGGATGCTCATCTCGAAGAAATCATCACATGAGGTACAGTGGCACAAGCTGAAGCGGCAACCTGTGGACAATGAGCTGAGCCATCCAACGGGCGGAGAGGCATGGAAAGAGTTTGACTGTATACATATAGATTTTGCTGCAGATCCAAGGAACATAAAACTTGGCATTGCCACAGATGGGTTTAACCCGTTTGGGAACATGAGCACGTCTTATAGCATGCGGCCAATTTTTGTGGTGCCATACAACCTGCCACCATGGGCATGCATGGATCAGTCCAACTTCATGATGTCATTGCTTATTCCGGGTCCAGAGTCTCCAGGGAAGGATTTTGATGTCTTTATGGAGCCCCTCGTAGAAGAACTGCTCCAGCTCTAGACTCGTGTACCTACATACGATGCCTTGAGTCCGAAAGAAAAGTTCAATCTACGTGCTGCAATCATATGGTCCATCCATGATTTCCTTTCTCTGCACACTCTGTCTGGGAGGATCACTGCGGGTTATCAGGCTTGTGTCCATTGTGACAAAGACCCTTGCTCAAAGAGAACAAGGAGCAAGATCTTCTATATTGGGCACCGCCGCTTTCTTCCCGGAACCATCGCTCGCGAAGAAGCAAAGATTTTAATGGTGAGAATGGAACCCGTGACAAGCCAGCTGAATTCACTAAAGAAGAGCTAGAGCAGCAACTTGAAAAGGTGAAAGATGCGAGACCAGGAAAGGTGGCGAAGAAAAGAAAGCATGAGGAAGGTCAATGATGGGACCGGAGGTCTTGTTTGTGGGACCTGCCATACTGGGCTGATCTGAAATTAAGGCATAATCTCGATGTAATGCACATTGAGAAAAACATATGCAAGAATCTGCTAGGGACGTTTCTGAACATTGAAGGGAAGACAAAGGACACGGTTAGTTCTAGGCTTGATTTGGAGGACATGGGCATAAGAGAAGATTTGCATCTACATCACAATGAAGATGAAGATTCATTTGAAATGCCACGAGCATGGTATACAATGAGTAAAGAACAAAAGCTTGCATTCTGTGAATTCCTAGGAGCGGTGAAATTTCCAGATGGTTATGCTGCTAACCGAGCAAAGTGTGTTACTTCTGATGGATTCAAGCTTTTAGTACTGAAAACCCATGATTGTCACATCCTCCTCCAGAGGATTTTACCGGCGGGCCTCCGAGGAATCATGGACAAGGATATATATGAAGCGGCTGCTGAGCTAGGAAATTTCTTTAGAGAACTGTGCTGCAAAACACTCAAGTTAACTGTCCTGGAAAGACTTGAAAAAGAAATCCCAATTATTCTTTGCAAGCTCGAGAAGATTTTCCCTCCAGCTTTCTTCACCGTGATAGTCCATTTGGCGGTGCACTTACCAAAAGAGGCAATGCTTAGAGGCCATGTGCAATACGGTTGGATGTACCCAATCGAAAGAAGGCTGCTTACTTGTAAGCGTTATGTGTGAAACACGGCAAGACCTGAAGGTTCTATTGCTGAAGCATATGTCGTTGACGAGTGCTTGACTTTTTGCTCTCTAGATACTTTGGCGATGTGGAAACAAGATGGAACCGGCCGGGCAGAAATAGAGAGCGGTCTGATTCGCAAAGTGGTGATGTCTCTGTTTTCAACCATGGTGTGAACTTTCTTGGAGCCTCACAATACTTGGAGGCTGGTGATGAGTATGACAAGATGGTTTGGTTTGTGCTGAGCAATTGCGCCGAGGTTCTACCATATATCGAGTACGCTATATCTTGTGCACTCATTATATATATTTTTTGTTTAGTTGGCACCAGCCTAATGTTTTAATTCACATGTTTTGTTGGCATTGCAGGAAATGCAAGGAAGAGTTAAATCAGGAAGAAAGCAATATCCATGTTGATAAAAGGGTTGCCAAGGGGTTTGCTAAGTGGTTTAAGAATCATGTGAGATCTTTAGCCACATGTTTTATGTTTTCTGTGTTATTCACCAATTGTTAAATACCATTGTTTGCTAAATGGTTTATTTGTGCAGATTGGAAAGTTGCATGAGGAGAAGAAGGTCAGTGATGATCTATTTGCTTTGGCATGCTTACCGGATAAGCGAGTGAGAGTGTACTCAGCAAGCATTGCTGATGGTGTCCGGTACCACACCGTTGACCGCGAGGAAAAAAGTAAGACACAGAATAGTGGAATCATCACTGAGGGGTCATATGATCGTGAGATCATTGACTTCTATGGTCAGTTGAGAAGCATCTTAGAGTTGCAGTACAACTGTAGTGGAGGCATCCATCGCTCGGTTGTCTTATTTCGCTGTGACTAGTTTGAGCTTGGTAGCAATAAGAAGAGAGACTCTTTTGTCAAATATGATGGCCACTTCAAAAGCATCAACACTGCAAGGTGCTGGTATAAGAGTGATCCCTTTATTCTTACAACACAAGCAACAATGGTGTTTTATCTGCCAGACACTCTTTTGCACGGAAAATGGCGAGTTGTGCAAAACTTTGAGCACAAACACTTGTGGAGTGTGACTGAAACAGAAGTGATGGTGGACTAACATACCAAGATGATGACTCTACTAAAGTTCCGTTGCAAGCTGACGATGACTCTATGGAAGTTCCGGTGCAAAGCAGAGTGCGAAGGGACCGAGAACGTGTGATTGTTGGTGCTGCAACAGTTGAAGGCATCAAGAAAAGAAGAAAGGTGGTAGCGGATGGACATGAGAGCGAGGATGAGGAAAACCGGACTGATCATACTATGCTGCAATATTGTAGTGATGATGAGGAAAACAAGAGTGGGCATAGAGTTACTTGTTTTCGTATCGACGACGATGAGTAGCGAATGGACAGGCAAAGGTAAATACTATTACTTCATGTTCTTTGTTTTGGTATCTATGGGACTGGTGACCTGATGTGATCAATCTTCTCTCCAGGTAGAAAAATCCTTGAAGATTCTAGGAGCAAAATGATGATCCTGATGGTTGTAGCAAAATGATGATCCTGATGGTTGTAGAAAAATGATGATCCTGATGGCTATAGCAATAGTGATGTAGCAAAATTGAGATGTTATGCTTGCTGTTTTGAACTGAATTGCGATGTTATTGTAGCTGTTATGCTTGCTGTTTTTGAACTGAATTGAGATGTTGTCAAAATGTTGTCTTGTAATGCAAAAGATTGCAAAATGATCATACAGAAGATTTTTTTAACATCTTTACTTCAAGTTTTGGTCAGAATGCTGTCTAGTAGTTTTTGTGATCATTTAGTAGTTTTTTTGAACTGAAGATGCTATTTTAACTGAATTTTGGTCAGAACTGAAGATGTTGCTTTAACTGAATTTTGCTTCAACTGAACCCATTTCATTGTGAGCAAAAAAATATGCGCAAGCGGGGACTCGAACCCACGACTGTGCTCTTGTTTCACTATGTTTCTACCACGGGGCTAGGATGAGACTATTAGTCTTCCACTCTATGCCAACCCTTTTGAATATATCAAACTAGTCAAGTATCAAGCACACACCTCACTGACAAGTGGGCCACTCGACCCACTCGCTGACAAGTGGGCCATTTTGCTATTGTACCCAAGCTACCAAAAATATGCGCGTGGCCAAAAAATATGCGCGCGCGGGGGCTCGAACCCACGATCGTGCGCTTAGTTCACTTGGTTTCTACCACTTGGCTAGGAAGAGGTTGTTGGTTTTGTACTCTATGCCACTCTTTTCAATATATCAAACCACTCGCTGACAATTGGGCCCGCTCCTCCTCCTCTCCACTCTTTTACCCACTCCCCCTCTCCACTCCTCCTCTCCACTCGACCCGCTCCTCCTCGCCGCCGCCGCCAGCTCCTTCCTCTCCCACCGCGGCCGACTCCTCTCTCTTTGTCGCCAACTCTCCTGAGGTATGAATCCGCTTCCTCTCTCTCTCCCTAGATTGGATATACTGTTATGATTAGATTTGGGTTCTTGCGCTGCCTAGATTGGATTAGGGTTTGATTAGGGTTCATACAAATTTTGCGCTATTTTAGGCCTCCCCTTCTCCTCCCGCGCCTCTGCTCGTCTGCTGGTCCGACGCCTCCCGTGCGGCTTCCCCTGCGCCGCCGGTGACCACTTCTCCTCGGACTCCGGCGTAGGTAAGCCATCCGCTTCATATCCTCACCTTTATCTTCTGCTTTGTGTGGTAAGTTGTATGGGGCTATGCTTGGTTGATGCAAATTTTGGTTTTTCATATCCATCACCGCCATGTTATTTTTCTAGGGTTTGGGGTTGTGCTTGAATTGCTATGTGTGGTGGATGATGGTGGATTTAGTATGCTCTGTTGGTGGATTTAGTGTGGTTGAATTGCTATGCTTTTGTAGATTACTATGCTGTTGCTGTTGGTACACTGCTGATAGTGTGGAGATGAAGGACAGTGTAATTAACTGAATTATGTGGTAGACTGTTGTTGTTGTTGAATTCTGTTGGTAGTGTGGTACATTGAATTCTGTTGGTAGTGTGGTAGGCATTGTTGGTAGTGTAGTTAACTAAATTCTGTTGCTTTTGAATTCTGCTGTTGTTGTTGCTGTCATTAACTGAATTCTGACAGTGTGGTAGACTGTTGTTACTAGTTGTGGTTATTCTTGTTGTCAAGTCTTGTGCTGCAGTAGGATGCCTGCATATGCAGTTGTAGTGACCTGCATGAACATGGGCAGAGTAGTAGCAGCAGTAGATGCCAACTTTTGATATGCATGGATTCTTGCTTGTTTATATTCTTTTAAACTGAACATGCTCAAGTATGGAAACATTACATTCCTCTCCAGCTTAGTGGGCAAGAAACATTACATTTATGAGTGCACATGCTCAAGTTTGTGTGTCTGTTGATGTTTTTGCCATCATAAATGTTGATGGGTGCTGTTGATGTTGATGTTGATGTTCTTCTTCTACTCATTGCCCCTTTGCCAAGATAGAATAGGAGCAAAATGAGGCCATTGCCATTTATAGTAAATATTCCAAATTGAGGCCCTGGCAAACGCATGTAGTAAATATTTTACTGTTTTGAAGTGCTTGTTTCCTATTTATGTCCAGTCCTGTTTATGATAACTTGTTGTTTAATTTACAATGCTGCTTTTCAGATAAGTGAGATGGCTGGCTTAGAAGGTTTCGAGTTCTTCAAGATCGTAATTGAGAAATCTTGCAGTAGGCAGGTATGTTTATCATCACTCATTTCTTTATCATCACTCTGCTGTCTAGTGCTTGATTGCCACAATTAACCACTGCTTGACCCTCGCTGCAGAGGCTTCCTGACAAGTTTGTGAAGATGCTCGCCGACCGTCAGCCCCACAAAGTGAAGCTGCGGGAGGCCGGCAGCGGGCTTCACAGGCTGTGGGACGTGTTGGTGGTGTTTGATGGTGAAGGCCACATGTACCTAGGGCCCGGCTGGGAGCATTTCACCCGCGCCCATGAGCTACAGCTTGGGTACTTCCTTGTCTTCCGCTACGATGGCAATGCCATGTTCACCGTGAAGATGTTCGACAACACCATGTGCCGCATGTACTACCAGCACGACGACGATGCCAGTAAGCTCTCTGCCTCTCTTCTTCCTGTCCTTTTGGCTTCCTCTACCAGCACGACGACAACACCATGTTCACACTTTGTTGCATTTGGTCAGGCAATGGGAGCAGCAGCGGGGATGACGAGGAGTAGAGCAGGGATGACAAGGAGCAGAGTGGGCAAGAAGAGGAGCACAGCGGGGATGACGAGGAGCAGAGCGGGGAGGTGCAACCTATTCTGGCTGACGACGACCTTGCTATGGTGGTGGCTGACGACGACCTTGCTATGGTGGTGGCTGACGACGACCCTGCTATGGTGGTGGCTGACGACGACCCTGCTATGGTGGTGGCTGACGACGACCTCGCGATTGTGGTGCCTGACGCTGACCTCGCGATGGTGGTGCCTAACGATGACCTCGCGATGGTAGTGGCGCCGGCGATTCCACAGCTGGGCGACAGGACCATGCCAATTGTGGTAGAGGAGTACATCTGCGTTGGGATTCGCCACTCTGAGCACATCAGGTTGATGAAGGGGAAGAAGGAGGAGTGAAGATGTTAAGAAAATGAAGTGGCAATGTTAAGCATGTTAGATTTAAGCTTGTTAGTGTAATCTGAACATGTCAATCTTAAGTATCTCAGGTTTAATTTTGTGCATGCTCATGGATGCTGTATGAAAGTGTCATCTAAACATGTCAATTTCTTAACAATGAATATTCAGTTTGGTAATTGATGGGAATTGAAATTTTTTATGCATGCTCATGGATGAAAGATAAAATTATGGGTTTTGTGCATGCTCATGTATGAAACAATATAAGTTTCATTTTTGAATGCTAAAACATGACTCAAACCCTAGTTATTTGACGATCGCAGATCGAAATCCGCCGGTTTTTGAAAACATCGTAAAAAATTCAAAAACTGTTTTTCATTTTTTGAACGCTAAAGACATGCGTTCTTCGTGAAGCGGCTACAAGGTAGGCATTTCATCACAGAATCGACAACAGATTTGCACGGCTCAAACCCTAGCCACGGACGGCCGCCGCGACGAAATCAGCCGGTTTTTGAAAACACCGTAAAAAAAAAAAAAAAAAAATGGGAGACCTCCGCGTCACATCATCAAATGTGGCCTACCAACTAACAAAAATACTAAACTTGCAATACCGGCGTTTTCTTGAAAAAGTGTTCTAAAAAACAACCTACCATGAATGAATATTCATGGCTTTCAAGCCAAACTAGCAATGATATGGCCGCATCCGTTGAATAGTTTCTGATAATATGCCCAAATTTGGTGCATGCCTCCGTCTTGTGATGGAAAACAATGTTGCCAAAGCGAGGTTCCAACTTGTTTAACAAGAAAAACCGTTTTTCATTTTTTGAATGCTAAATACATGCGTTTTTCGTGAAGCGGCTACAAGGAGGGTCACCCCAAATGGCGCCATTCCATGTCTATCTCAAATTAGACCCTATTTTACGGACGGTCGCCAAAAAGCATGCATTTCCGACCCTCGTAGCTACTCCCGGCAATTCAGACCACCTTCGGCCGATTCAGCTGGAACCGGCTGGAATTTGAAGTGCGGGTCCTCCATTACTTGCCCGTTATTTTCGCTAAAAATGCTTTTTAGTTTCACATGTAGGCATTTCATCACAGAATTGACAACAGATTTGCACGGCTCAAACCCTAGCCATGGACGGCCGCCGCGACGAAATCGGCCGGTTTTTTAGAACACCGTAAAAAATTCAAAAAAATCAGAAAAATGGGAGGCCTCCGCGTCACATCATCAAATGTGGCCTACCAACTAGCAAAAATACTAAACTTGCAATACCGGCGTTCTCTTGAAAAAGTGTTGTAAAAAATGACCTACCGTGAACGAAGATTCATGGCTTTCAAGCCAAACTAGCAATGATATGGCCGCATCCGTTGAATAGTTTCTGATAATATGCCCAAATTTGGCGCATGACTCCGTCTTGTGATGGCAAACAATGTTGCCAAAGTGAGGTTCCAACTTGTTTAACAAGAAAAACCGTTTTTCATTTTTTGAATGATAAAGACATGCGTTTTTCGTGAAGCGGCTACAAGGAGGGTCACCCCAAACGGCGCCATTCCATGTCTATCTCAACGTAGACCCTATTTTACGGATGGTCGCCAAAAAGCATGCATTTCCGACCCTCGTAGCTACTCCCGGCAATTCAGACCACCTTCGGCCGATTCAGCTGGAACCGGCTGGAATTTGAACTGCGGGTCCTCCATAGCTTGCCCGTTATTTTCACCAAAAATGCTTTTTAGCTTCACAGGTAGGCATTTCATCACATAATCGACTACAGATTTGCCCGCCCCAAACCCTAGCCATGGACGGCCGCTACGACGAAATAGGCCGGTTTTTGAAAACACCATAAAAAAATAAAAAAAATAAAAAAATGGGAGGCCTCCGCGTCACATCATCATATGTGGCCTACCAACTAGCAAAAATACTAAACTTGCTATACCGGCGTTTTCTTGAAAAAGTGTTCTAAAAAATGACCTACCATGAATGAAGATTCATGGCTTTCAAGCCAAACTAGCAATGATATGGCCGCATCCGTTGAATAGTTTCTGCTAATATGCCCAAATTTGGCGCATGCCTCCGTCTTGTGATGGCAAACAATGGTGCGAAAGCGAGGTTCCAACTTGTTTAACAAGAAAAACCGTTTTTCATTTTTTGAATGCTAAAGACATGCGTTTTTCGTGAAGCGGCTACAAGGAGGGTCACCCCAAACGGCGCCATTCCATGTCTATCTCAAAGTAGACCCTATTTTATGGACGATCACCAAAAAGCATGCATTTCCGACCCTCGTAGCTACTCCCGGCAATTCAGACCACCTTCGGCCCATTCAGCTGGAACCGGCTGGAATTTGAACTGCGGGTCCTCCATAGCTTGCCCGTTATTTTCACAAAAAATGCTTTTAGCTTCACAGCTAGGCATTTCATCATAGAATTGACAAAAGATTTGCACGGCACAAACCCTAGCCACGGACGGCCGCCGCGACGAAATCGGCCAGTTTTTGAAACCACCATAAAAATTTCAAAAAAAAAATCAAAAAAATGGGAGGCCCCCGCGTCACATCATCAAATGTGGCCTACCAACTAGCAAAAATACTAAACTTGCAATACCAGCGTTTTCTTGAAAAAGTGTTCTTAAAAACGACCTACCATGAACGAAGATTCATGGCTTTCAAGCCAAACTAGCAATGATATGGCCGCATCCGTTGAATAGTTTCTGATAATATGCCCAAATTTGGTGTATGCCTCCGTCTTGTGATGGCAAACAATGTTGCCAAAGCGAGGTTCCAACTTTTGGAACAAGAAAAACCGTTTTTCATTTTTTGAATGCTAAAGACATGCGTTTTTCGTGAAGCGGCTACAAGGAGGGTCACCCCAAACGGAGCCATTCCATGTCTATCTCAAAGTAGACCCTATTTTACGGACGTTCGCCAAAAAGCATGCATTTCCGACCCTCATAGCTACTCCCGGCAATTCAGACCACCTTCGGCCAATTCAGCTGGAACCGGCTGGAATTTGAACTGCGGGTCCTCCATAGCTTGCCCGTCATTTTCACTAAAAATGCTTTTTAGCTTCACAGGTAGGCATTTCATCACATAATCGACAACAGATTTGCACGGCTCAAACCCTAGCCACGGACGGCCGCCGCGACGAAATTGGCCGGTTTTTGAAAACACCGTAAAAAATTCAAAGAAAATCAAAAAAAATGGGAGGCCTCCGCGTCACATCATCAAATGTGGCCTACCAACTAGCAAAAATACTAAACTTGCTATACCGGCATTTTCTTGAAAAAGTGTTCTCAAAAACGACCTACCATGAACGAAGATTCATGGCTTTCAAGCCAAACTAACAATGATATGGTCGCATCCGTTGAATAGTTTCTGATAATATGCCCAAATTTGGCGCATGCCTCCGTCTTGTGATGGCAAACAATGTTGCCAAAGCGAGGTTCCAACTTGTGTAACAAGAAAAACCGTTTTTCATTTTTTGAATGCTAAAGACATGCATTTTTCGTGAAGCGGATACAAGGAGGGTCACCCCAAACGGCACCATTCCATGTCTATGTCAAAGTAGACCCTATCTTACGGGCGATCACCGAAAAGCATGCATTTCTGACCCTCGTAGCTACTCCCGGCAATTCAGACCACCTTTGGCCGATTCAGCTTGAACCGGCTAGAATTTGAACTGCGGGTCTTCCATAGCTTGCCCGTCATTTTCACTAAAAATGCTTTTTAGCTTCACAGCTAGGCATTTCATCACATAATCGACAACAGATTTGCACGACTCAAACCCTAGCCACGGACGGCCGCCGCGACGAAATCGGCCCATTTTTGAAAACACCGTAAAAAATTCAATAAAAATAAAAAAAATGGGAGGCCTCCGCGTCACATCATCAAATGCGGCCTACCAACTTGAAAAAAATACTAAACTTGCAATACCGACGTTTTCTTGAAAAAGTGTTCTAAAAAACGAACTACCATGAACGAAGATGCATGGTTTCAAGCCAAACTAGCAATGATATGGCCGCATCCGTTAAATAGTTTCTGATAATATGCCCAAATTTGGCGCATGCCTCCGTCTTGTGATGGCAAAAAATGTTGCCAAAGCGAGGTTCCAACTTGTTTAACAAGAAAAACCGTTTTTCATTTTTTGAATGCTAAAGACATGCGTTTTTCGTGAAGCAGCTACAAGGAGAGTCACCCCAAACGGCACCATTCCATGTATATCTCAAAGTAGACCCTATTTTACGGACGGTCGCCAAAAAGCATGCATTCCACCCTCGTAGCTACTCCCGGCAATTCAGACCACCTTCGGCCGATTCAGCTGGAACCGGCTGGAATTTGAACTGCGGTTCCTCCATAGCTTGCCCGTTATTTTCACTAAAAATGCTTTTTAGCTTCATAGGAAGGCATTTCATCACAGAATCGACAACAGATTTGCACGGCTCAAACCCTAGCCACGGACGGCCGCCGCGACGAAATCGGCCGGTTTTTGAAAACACCGTAAAAATTTCAAATAAAAAAAATCAAAAAAATGGGAGGCCTCCGCGTCACATCATCAAATGTGGCCTACCAACTAGCAAAAATACTAAACTTGCAATAAGGATGTTTTCTTGAGCTACTCGGTATGATTTTAACCATGATTTCTACAAATTTTACAAAAAAACCCTAATTTTTTCTGCCTCAAAACCACTAAAAACTGGTGAAAATATCCCTCCCACCCCACCAAAATTTCCCTCCTAGCACCAAATTTTCCCTCCCACCCCACCAAAATTTCCCACCACTTCTCTCCCACTACCATGCGGGACCCACCACCCCTCTCCCACTAAACACGCGGGATCCCACTCCCTCCCCTCCCACTCCCCAAAATTTCCCCATTCCATTCCCCTCCCCTCTCCCCGACGAACCCTAGCTTCTCCCCACTCCCTCCCCTGCTTAGCCCCGCCGCCCCACTCCCTCCCCTACTCAGGCCGTCTCCGCCCCTCCCTCCCTCCTCCGCCTCCCCACCCCCACTCCCTCCCTTGTTCGCGTCACGCCACGCCCGATCGCGCGCCCTCCCGACGAGCGAATCCCCCTCGACGGCTACATCGCTCGCATCATTGACGACAACGGCGGCTACATCGACTACATCGACTACATCGACGACGACGGCAGCTATATCGACTACATCGACGATGGTGGCGGCTACATCGACGACGACCGCCGCTGCATCATCAACATCATCCACCCCTAGGTACCTCTCCATCTCCCCTCGATATTCTAGGGTTAGGGATATGATTGGTCATTCGGTGGATCCATCTCCCTTCCTCTGCTGGATCCATCTCCCCTCTGGTGGTTCAGTGGATCATGGGTTAGGATCTTCTAGGGTTAGGATCTCCTGATCCTTGTTCATGGGGTCATGTTTATTGTTGCATGGGGAATTGGGGATGATCTCCGTCTGGTTCATGGGGTTAGGGTTAGGGTTCATGGGGTCAGGGTTAGGTTTCATGGGGTTCGTGGGGATGATCTCCCTCTGGTTCATGGCTAGAACATGATGGGGTTAGGGTTCTCGTTGCACGCCATTGCAGCAGATGTTGTAGGGGTATGCATGGTGATTGATATATCATTGCTGTACCAGCAGCCCATCCTGATTGTTCAAGTCAAAGACTTCTTTTATGTTGTGCCCATGGGGTTTGTAGCAGTGTTCTTCTTTTATGATATGTGCATGAAGCTTGTGTTCTTCTTTCTAGTGAACAAGAGAATGCTTAGTACTTATTGTGGTATTGGAATTCCTGGTGTGTATAGGCAGTATGACTAGTTTTAATATATACAATATTGGTGCTAGATAATTTTGGGTGTTTTAATATACAAGGTTGATTCTAATTGTTGAAATGTCTGAATTTGTGTTCTTCTAGTCTGTAGCCATGTTTGGTGTGTAGAGGCAACATAATCAATAGTTGAGTATAGTTTTTTCATCTGCTTTGTACTTCTGCAAGTATAGTTGTTTCATGCTTTACCAGTGGCAACATCTAGTTGTTTTGAAGGTCCCCATGATATACTCTTCTAAATCGCCTGCATAAGCATGATTTCAAGGCCTACTATTATTGTTAACACTGCTTGCTTCTTTATTCATCAACTGTTGGGCAATCAGTTGCTCTGAATGCATAAGCTTGCCTCCATTAGGGAAAACAATTGAGTAATTCATTTGATTATAGATGATTGCAGGTACATGGATAAAAGTAATTGTTGTAAATAGTTTATGTGTTGCTTCGTTAGGGGCTAATATGGACCCATATGTTTAATGTTGTGGTTAGGTTTACCTTAATACTCCTTTTTGTAGTTGCGGATTCTTGCAGTAGGTGTTAATCATAAGTGGGATTCTTGTCCAAGTTAGGACAGTACCCAAGTGTCAGTCCACCCACATATCAAATTATCAAAGTACCGAACGCGAATCTTATGAACGTGATGAAAACTAGCTTGACGATAATTCCCAATGTGTCCTCGTGAGCTCCTTCTTCATTATTAGAATTTGTCCAGGCTTATCCTTTGCTACATAAAGGATTGGGCCACCTTGCTGCACTTTATTTACTTTATTTACTTTTTGCTCGTTACTATTTATCTTATGACAAAACTATCTATCACCTACTATTTCAGTGCTTGCAGAGAAAACCTTACTGAAAACCGCTTATCATTTCCTTCTGCTCCTCGTTGGGTGCAACACTCTTACTTATCGAAAGGACTACGATAGATCCCCTATACTTGTGGGTCATCTAGACTCTTTTCTGGCGCCGTTGCCAGGGAGCGTAGCGTATTTGGTGAGTGGAACTTGGTAAGGAAACATTTATATAGTGTGCTGAAATTTTCTGTCATTTGTCACTATGGAAACTAATCCTTTGAGGGGCTTGTTTGGGGTATCTTTACCCCAACCAGAAGAGCAAAGAGATGCTCCTCAACCTACTGAACTTTATGAAAATATCCACTTTGAGATTCCTTCGGGTATGATAAAAAAACTGCTAGCTAATCCTTTTGCAGGAGACGGAACATTGCATCCCGACTTACACCTTATCTTTGTGGATGAAGTTTGTGGATTATTTAAGCTTGCAGGTATTCCTGATGAAGTGGTCAAAAGGAAGGTCTTCCCTTTATCTTTGAAGGGAGATGCATTGACATGGTATAGGCTATGTGATGATACGGGATCTTGGAATTATAAGCGATTGAAGTTGGAATTTCCCCAGAAGTTCTATCCTATGCATCTTGTTCATCGTGATCGTAATTACATATATAATTTCTGGCCTCGCGAAGGAGAAAGCATCACTCAAGCTTGGGGGAGGCTTAAGTCAATGTTATATTCATGCCCCAATCATGATCTCTCTCGGGAAATGATTATTCAAAATTTTTATGCTCGGCTTTCTCTTAATAATCGCAACCTGCTCGATACTTCCTTTGCTGGTACTTATATGCTGAAGACTATTGATTTCAAATGGGACTTATTGGAAAGAATTAAACGCAACTCTGAAGATTGGGGTTCCGACGATGGTAAGGAGTCAGGTATGACACCTAAGTTCGATTGTGTTAAATCTTTTATGGATACCGATGTTTTTCTTGGATTTAGCGCTAAGTATGGACTTCACTCTGAGATAGTAGCTATTTTGTGAATCTTTTGCTACTCACGTTGATCTCCCTAAAGAGAAGTGGTTTAAATATAATCCTCCGGTTGAAGTCAAAGTAGTTGCACCTATTACAGTCGAAGAAAAGACTATTACATATAGTGATTCTATTATTCCTACTGCTTATGTCGAAAAACCTCTTTTTCCTGTTAGGATAAAAGATCATGTTAAAGCTTTGACTGTTGTTCGTAAGAGTAATACTAGGACCTATACACCTCCTAAGAAAATTAATGTTGAACCTGGTATTGCTATGATTAAAGATCTCTTGGATGAGGACTTAGATGGGCATGTTATCTCTTTCCTGGGTGAAACTGCTAATATTGCTAGACCCGATACTAAGACACGTAGGCCTGTTGTAGGCATGCCTGTTATTTCTGTTAAAATAGGAGATCATTGCTATCATGGCTTATGTGATATGGGTGCTAGTGCTAGTGCGATACGTTATAATCTATATAAAGAAATTATGCACGATATTGCACCTGTTGAATTGGAAGACATTGATGTTACTATTAAGCTTGCTAATAGGGACACCATGAAACCTATTGGGATTGTTAGAGATGTTGCAGTCTTGTGTGGGAAGATTAAATACTCTGCTGATTTTCTTGTTCTTGCTTCCCCACAAGATGATTTTTGTCCAATTATTTTTGGTAGACCTTTCTTGAATACTGCTAGTGCTAAGATTAATTGTAAAAGAAAGGTAGTCACTGTTGGCATAGATGGTATGTCTCATGAGTTCAATTTTGCTAAGTTTAGTAGACAACCTCGTGAAAGGGAACCACCTAGTAAGGATGAGATTATTGGTCTCGCTTCCATTGCTGTTCCTCCAACTGATCCGTTAGAACATTATTTGTTAGACCATGAAAACGATATGTTTATGAAGGAAAGGGAGGAAATAGATGAAGTGTTCCTTAAACGGGAACCTATGCTGAAACATAACCTTCCCGTTGAAATTCTTGGGGATCCCCCTCCACCCAAGGGTGATCCCATGTTTGAACTCAAACCTTTACCTAATAATCTTAAGTATGCTTATCTTGATGAAAATGAAATATATCCTGTTATTATTAGTGCTAACCTTTCAGAGAAAGAAGAAGAAAGATTATTGAAAACTCTGAAGAAGCACCGAGCTGCTATTGGATATACTCTGGACGATCTTAAGGGCATTAGTCCCACATTATGTCAACACAAAATTTCAGTGGAGAAAGATGCCAAACCAGTTAGAGATCCTCAAAGATGATTAAATCCCAAAATGAAGGAAGTGGTACGAAAGGAGATATTAAAACTCCTTGAGGCAGGTATTATTTATCCCGTTGCTGATAGTGAATGGGTAAGCCCTGTCCACTGTGTCCCTAAAAAGGGAGGTATTACCGTTGTTCCTAATGATAAAGATGAATTGATCCCGCAAAGAATTATTACAGGTCATAGGATGGTAATTGATTTTCATAAGTTAAATAAAGCTACTAAGAAAGATCATTACCGTTTACCTTTTATTGATCAAATGCTAGAAAGGCTATCCAAACACACACATTTTTGCTTTCTAGATGGTTATTCTGGCTTCTCTCAAATACCTGTGTCAGCAAAGGATCAATCTAAAACTGCTTTTACTTGCCCTTTTGGTACTTTTGCTTATAGACGTATGCCTTTTGGTTTATGTAATGCACCTGCTACCTTTCAAAGATGCATGATGGCTATATTCTCTGATTGTTGTGAAAATATTTGTGAGGTATTCATGGATGACTTCTCCGTCTATGGATCCTCTTTTGATGATTGTTTGAGCAACCTTGATCGAGTTTTGCAGAGATGCGAAGACACTAGTCTCATCCTGAATTGGGAAAAGTGCCACTTTATGGTTAATGAAGGCATTGTCTTGGGGCACAAGATCTCCGAGAGAGGTATTGAAGTTGATAAAGCCAAAGTTGATGCTATTGAAAAGATGCCATGTCCCAAGGACATAAAAGGTATAAGAAGTTTCCTTGGTCATGTCGGCTTTTATAGGAGGTTCATTAAGGACTTTTCTAAAATCTCTAGGCCTCTGACCAATTTATTGCGAAAAGATATTCTTTTTGTCTTTGATGATGATTGTGTAGAAGCATTCAAAACACTTAAGAAAGCTTTGATCACTGCACCTATTGTTCAGCCACCTGATTGGAATTTACCTTTTGAAATTATGTGCGATGCCAGTGATTATGTTGTAGGTGATGTTTTAGGGCAAAGAGTCGATAAGAAATTGAATGTTATCCAAGATGCTAGTAAGACTCTTGATCGCCAAGAGAAATTATGCTACTCTTGAAAAGAGTTCTTAGCAGTTGTGTTTGCATGTGATAAATTTAGACCTTATATTGTTGATTCCAAAGTTACAATTCACACTGATCATGCTGCTATTAAATATCTTATGGAAAAGAAAGATGCTAAGCCTAGACTCATTAGATGGGTCCTCTTGCTCCAAGAATTTGATTTGCATATTATTGATAGAAAGGGAGCTGAGAACCCTGTTGCAGACAACTTGTCTAAGTTAGAGAATGTTCTTGATGACCCACTGCCTATTAATGATAGTTTTCCTGATGAACAATTTGCGGTTGTCAATGCTTCTCGTACTTCTCCTTGGTATGCTGATTATGCTAATTACATTCTTGCTAAATATATACCGCCTAGTTTCGCATACCAGCAAAAATAAGAAGTTCTTTTATGATTTAAGACATTACTTCTCGGATGATCCACATCTTTATAAATAAGGAGTAGATGGTATTATTAGACGTTGTGTGCCTGAGCATGAACAGGAACAAATCCTACACAAGTGTCACTCTGAATCCTATGGAGGACACCACGCTGGAGATAGAACTGCACACAAGGTACTACAATCTGGTTTTTATTGGCCTACTCTTTTCAAAGATGCTCGTAAGTTTGTCTTATCTTGTGATGAATGTCAAAGAATAGGTAACATTAGTAGACGTCAAGAAATGCCTATGAATTATTCTCTTGTTATTGAACCGTTTGATGTTTGGGGCTTTGATTATATGGGACCTTTTCCTGCCTCCAATGGTTATACACATATTTTAGTCGCTGTTGATTACGTTACTAAGTGGGTAGAAGCTATTCCAACTAGTTGTGCTGATCATAACACTTCTATTAAAATGCTTAAAGAAGTTATTTTTCCGAGGTTTGGAGTCCCTAGATATCTTATGACTGATGGTGGTTCACATTTTATTCATGGTGCTTTCTGTAAGATGCTTGCTAAGTATGATGTCAATCATAGAATCGCATCTCCTTATCACCCGCAGTCTAGTGGTCAAGTAGAGTTGAGCAATAGAGAGCTCAAATTAATTTTGCAAAAGACTATGAATAGATCTAGAAAGAATTGGTCCAAAAAACTTGATGATGCATTATGGGCCTATAGAACTGTATACAAAAATCCTATGGGTATGTCTCCATATAAGATGGTTTATGGAAAAGCATGTCATTTACCTCTTGAACTTGAACATAAAGCATATTGGGCTATTAAAGAGCTCAATTATGACTTCAAACTTGCCGGTGAGAAGAGGTTGTTTGATATTATCTCACTTGATGAATGGGGAACCCAAGCATATGAGAATGCCAAGATTTTCAAAGAGAAAGTCAAACGATGGCATGATAAGAGGATACAAAAGCGTGAGTTTAACGTAGGAGATTATGTGTTATTGTTCAACTCTCGTTTAAGATTTTTTTCAAGAAAAATTCTCTCAAAATGGGAAGGTCCCTACGTTATCGAGGAGGTCTATCGTTCTGGTGCTATAAAAATCAACAACTTCGAAGGCACAAATCCGAGGGTGGTAAACGGTCAAAGAATTAAACATTATATTTCAGGTAATCCTATCAATGTTGAAACTAATATTATTGAAACTATAACCCCTGAGGAATACATAAGAGACACTTTCCAGAATGTTCCAAACTCCGAAAAGGCACAGGTACGTGGTACGACAAGTAAACCGACTCCAAAACAACTCTAATGGCAATTTTTATCAGTTTTGGATTATTTGAGAATTTTAGGAAGAAAGAAGTAGTCCGAAAGGGACACCTGGCTCCCACGAGAGAGGAGGGCGCGCCCCCCTGTAGGGCGTGCCCCCTGTCTCGTGGGCACCTCGTGTGCTCCTCGGACTCTGTTTTCTTGTATGTTACGTGTTTTTGTCGGTAAAAATTCATTATATATACTCCCGAAGGTCTTGACCACCGTATCACGCAAATATCCTCTATTTTCGTTTCGAGATGTTTCTGTTGCAGATTCAGAACACCATGACTTCTCCCTTCTCCAACAACGAAGACAAGGATGCTTGGCTATTGAAGATAGAGTTGAAAAGAGAGGAACCAGAAGAGATCAACAAGGATGAAGGGATCAAGAAGGCCATGAAGGTTCAAACTCCTGTGGTGAAAGAAGAAGACATCCCTCAACCTTTACCTAACCTTTTTACTCCAACAGAGATTGAAGCTTTCAAGATGATTGAGTTAGCCCGCATACAGAACAAGTATCTCACACAGGAGAATATTTTGTTGAAGGATCATATTGCTGGGCTCAAGGGCATTATCCGCAAGTTGTAGGAGCTATTACGCTTGATGTGCGATTATCCACCGTCATCATCACCACCTACATCACCTCCGAGGAAATAATCACATGGGTATGGGCACTCCCCTTGGCAACTGCCAAGCTTGGGGGAGGTGCCCCGGTATCGTATCACCATCACACTCTTATCTTTACCGCTTTATTTAGTTTGATCCTTTTAGTAGTATCTTGATCTAGTAGATTGAAGTTTTGATATCAAGTAGTTTTGAGTTTTGCGTTGTGATCTCTTTATGTAAGAGAGTCCGTGTGCTACCTATAATAAAGATTAGTGTTGAGTCAAGGGCTTTGCTATGTTGCTATGATCTTGAGAAGGTAGAAAGAATAAAAGAGTCCATATTGATCTTATGGATAGTGATAACTTCACACATAGAAAGTATGAGGCATAAAAATTGTTGAGAGTTGATGAACGTAGCCTTGGTCATCGTCACAATTAATAGGAAGTGATAAGGAAAGAGGGGTTCATATATAAATATATTATCTTGGACATCTTTTATGATTGTGAAGCACTCATTAAGTATGACATGCTAAAAGAGTTGATGTTGGACAAGGAAGACAACGTAATGGTTTATGTTTTCTGACATCTCAGTTAAAGTATATTGTCATTGACCTTCCAAACATGTTGAGCTTGCCTTTCCCCCTCATGCTAGCCAAATTCCTTGCACCAAGTAGAGATACTACTTGTGCTTCCAAATATCCTTAAACCCAGTTTTGCTATGAGAGTCCACCATACCTACCTATGGATTGAATAAGATCCTTCAAGTAAGTTGTCATCGGTGCAAGCAATAAAAAATGCTCTCTAAATATGTATGACTTATTAGTTCAGAGAAAATAAACTTTGTACGAACTTGTTGTGGAAGTAATAAAAGCGACGGACTCCATAATAAAGGTCCACATACAAGGGGCAATATAAAGTGACGTTATTTTGCACTAAGATTTTATGCATCAACCCTAAATGCGCATGACAACCTTTGCTTCCCTCTGCGAAGGGCCTATCTTTTACTTTATGTTTTACCTTATGTTTGAGTCAAGGTGATACTCACCTTTCCCTTTTTATTTTTATCCTCTGGCAAGCTCCTCGTGTTTGAAAGATCATGATACATATATCCAATTGGATGTAAGTTGGCATTGGCTATTATTGTTGACATCACCTAAAAGTGAATACGTTGGGAGGCAACACAATAAGCCCCTATCTTTCTCAGTGTCCGGCTGAAACTCTATAACCACAAGTATTGCGTGAGTGTTAATAATTATAGGGGACTACGATATAGTTGAGTATGTGAGCTTGCTGAAAGGCTCTATTATTGACTCTTTCCGATGTTACGGTAAATTGCAATCGCTTCAAATGATTGAGATTATAGTTTGTTAGTTCCCAATGAAGTTTTTGAACCATACTTGACATTGTGAATTGCTTATTACTTGAGCATAGGAAATCATATGACAAAATCCATATATGTTGTTGTTATTAGAATGATCATGATGCCCTCATGTCTGTATTTTATTTTTATCGACACCTCTATCTCTAAACATGTGGACATATTTTTCGATATCGGCTTCCGCTTGAGGACAAGCGAGGTCTAAGCTTGGGGGAGTTGATACGTCCATTTTGCATCATGCTTTTATATCAATATTTATTGCATTATGGGCTGTTATTACACATTATATCTCAACAATTATGGCTATTCTCTTATTTTACAAGGTTTACCATGAAGAGGGGGAATCTTGGTACTGGAATTTCGGTGGAAAAGGAGCAAACGTTGGAAACCTATTCTGCACAACTCCAAAAGTCCTGAAACTCCACAAAAGAACTTTTTGGATTTTATAAGAATTTATGAGCAAAAGAAATAGGCCAGGGGGCCCACACCCTGTCCAGGAGACAGGGGGCGCGCGCCCCCTATAGGGCGCGCCCCTATCTCTGGGCCCCTCGTGGCCTCCGCATCCATCTTCTGCTATATCATCACTTTTACCCTGTAAAAAATCATGGGCAAGCTTACGGGACGAAACTCCGCCGCCACGAGGCGGAACCTTGGCGGAGTCAATCTAGGGCTCTGGCGGAGCTGTTCTGCCGGGGAAACTTCCCTCCAGGAGGGGGAAATCATCACCAACGTCATCATCAACGATCCTCTCATCGAGAGGTGGTCAATCTCCATCAACATCTTCACCAGCACCATCTCCTCTCAAAACCCTAGTTCATCTCTTGTATCCAATCTTGTATCAAAACCACAAATTGGTACCTGTGGGTTGCTAGTAGTGTTGATTACTCCTTGTAGTTGATGCTAGTTGGTTTACTTGGTGGAAGATCATATGTTCATATCCTTTATGCATATTATTACTCCTCTGATTATGAACATGAATATGCTTTGTGAGTAGTTACGTTTGTTCCTGAGGACATGGGTGAAGTCTTGCTATTAGTAGTCATGTGAATTTGGTATTCGTTCGATATTTTGATGAGATGTATGTGAATTTGGCATTGTGAATAGATTGTTACCTGAGCATAAGAAATCATATGATAAAATCCTTATATGTTGTTGTTATAAGAATGATCATGATGCCCTCATGTCCGTATTTTATTTTTATCGACACCTCTATCTCTAAACATGTGGACATATTTTTTGATTTCGGCTTCCGCTTGAGGACAAGCGAGGTCTAAGTTTGGGGGAGTTGATACGTCCATTTTGCATCATGCTTTTATATCAATATTTATTGCATTATGGGCTGTTATTACACAGTATGTCACAATACTTATGGGTATTTTATCTTATTTTACAAGGTTTATCATGAAGAGGGAGAATGCCGGCTACTGGGATTCTGGCTGGAAAAGGAGCAAATATTGGAAACCTATTCTGCACAACTCCAAAAATCCAGAAACTCCACGGAAATCACTTTTGGAATTAATCAGAATTATTGAGGGAAGAAAATACCAGAGGGGACCCACACCCTGGCCAGGAGGGTGGCGGGCGCCCTCCCCCCCTACTGGGCCCGCCCCTTGTCTCCTGGGCCCCCTGGTGGCCCTCCGGTGCCCATCTTCTGCTATATGAAGGCTTTTACCCTGGAAAAAAATCATAAGCAAACATACGGGACGAAACTCCGCCGCCACGAGGCGGAACCAATCTAGGGCTCCGGCAGAGCTGTTCTACTGGGGAAACTTCCCTCCGGGAGGGGGAAATCATCACCATCGTCATCACCAACGATCCTCTCATCGGGAGGAGGTCAATCACCATCAACATCTTCACCAGCACCATCTCCTCTCAAAACCCTAAATCATCTCTTGTATCTAATCTTGTATCAAAACCACAAATTGGTACCTGTGGGTTGCTAGTAGTGTTGATTACTCCTCGTAGTCGATGCTAATTGGTTTACTTGGTGAAAGATCATATGTTCAGATCCTTAATGCATATTAATGCTCCCCTGATCATGAACATGAATATGCTTTGTGAGTAGTTACATTTGTTCCTGAGGGCATGGGTGAAGTCTTGCTATTAGTATTCATGTGAATTTTGTATTCGTTCGATATTTTGATGAGATGTATGTTGTCTTTCCTCTAGTGGTGTTATGTGAACGTCGACTACATGACACTTCACCATTATTTGGGCCTAGAGGAAGGCATAGGGAAGTAATAAGTAGATGATGGGTTGCTACAAAGGATGAAGCTTAAACCCTAGTTTATGCGTTGCTTCGTTAGGGCTGATATGGACCCATATGTTTAATCTTTGTGGTTAGGTTTACCTTAATACTCCTTTTGTAGTTGCGGATGCTTGCAATAGGGGTTAATCATAAGTGGGATGCTTGTCCAAGTTAGGACAGTACCCAAGTGTCGGTCCACCCACATATCAAATTATCAAAGTACCGAACGCGAATCTTATGAACGTGATGAAAACTAGCTTGACGATAATTCCCAATGTGTCCTCGGGAGCTCCTTCTTCAATATTAGAATTTTTCCAGGCTTATCCTTTGCTACATAAAGGATTGGGCCACCTTACTGCACTTTATTTACTTACTTTTTGCTCGTTACTATTTATCTTATCACAAAACTATCTATCACCTACTATTTCAGTGCTTGCAGAGAAAACCTTACTGAAAACCGCTTATCATTTCCTTCTGCTCCTCGTTTGGTTCGACACTCTTACTTATCGAAAGGACTACGATAGATCCCCTATACTTGTGGGTCATCAAGCCTCTCACCGATTACGAGAAGGTTAGGGCTAGAAATATCATGAGAAAGAATCGAATGTTCCAGTCCCTTGGCATCGGTGCAATAGCGTCGATGATTAGGAAAACAAATGGTGTACAAGAAGGTAGAAGTGATGAGGTTTAAGAAGGTAGTGGAGTTATCAATGATGACCCAGAGTACAATCCTAAGGAGGATGAAGTTATTGATGGAGAGGAAGTGGATGATGTTGTAGTGAACAAGACTGTTAAGGTGCAAACTCTGTCTTGCTTGGAGGGCCGGGGTTCTTTTATGCTATGTTATTCCTTGTGCTCACATATTTCTCTTGTGATCTAATACTTTTTCCGTCTTTGTTTATATGAGGCAATCAAGGAATCTAGAACGAAGAGGCCTGGTGTTAAGAAGACAACAAGAAGAAGAAGAAGAGCTCAAACATCTGCTGCAATGCCTCCGGGAAGGGTGATGGCCCTAGCTCCGGGACAAAAAAGAGGATCCTGGAACTCGATGAACCTGCCCTTGATAGAGTCACAAGGCGAGAAAGCAAAGATGGCGATCTGGCGGACCATCGGGAAAGTTCTGCTGCGCATGGACTCGAGACCTCGGTGCAAATGGGTGATGAGTTGCCGCCCATGGATGAAGGAACCACTCAAAGATTGATGGAAGTGGCACTGTCTCGCCTAGATGAAGGAGGAACCATCTGCATTGATGAAGCAGGCACTGTCCACAGAGACCTTAGCACTGTTGCACCTTCTATTGACAGGAATGCTGCCATCAATGAAGAAGAACAGCAGCTTGTGCTTCAATCAGGCAAGTTGACCTTTGCAATGCTATCTTTTACTAGTGCATTTTCCAAATGGAATGATCATGTATGCTTTTGTCGATTCCTGCATTTGTCGATTTCTATTCTAATTTATGAGTTCAATTTCATTTTCAGATGCAATGACTACCAAGAGTAGACTTAGAAAGGGCAAAGGGCTAGATAGGATCACCAAGTCGCTTGGTAGCAAGGTGCCTATCCAAATTGTCGAAGGGATGAAGGCCGAGAGAAGCCTCTGCGATCAAGAAAGCTTGCTTCTGAGTGTGGACTCGTTGCAAGAAGCCATCTTCCGGTTCTTCCTCACTTCAAGCTATACAAAAAAATGCTAGTCTATTGGAGAACTACATTGGGAAAGTTGCTGTAAGCTACTTGTTTCATAGTTAATGTGCTATCTATTTTCTGTTACACCTATGCATGATCACTAATATTGTTCCTACCTTGTTTGCTGTCTTGGTAGGAAAATTTTGAGATGAACACGGACTCGGAGACCATTAAGACCGCATGCAAAGATATTCTGCAGAAAAATTTCAAAGAACAGACGCCATCAGATCAAGAAGAAGTGTTTTGATACCGTAGCCGCAAATAAAGTCAGCATTAAGTCTCCGGTGCCTGATCTGACGGATGGTGAATGGCAAGCTCTAGTGGAGATGTGGTCTACCCCAAGACACAAGGTTTGTCTCTACTTTGTTTGATGCTTTATGTTCTGCACATGATCATGCTGACAGTATGCTTTTTTGTAGGAAACCTGTGTGTCGAACAATATGAATCGAGAAAAAGTCATGTACAATCAGAGAACTTGTTCCAGGCACTACACAACACACAATTTTGCCACTGTGAGAACTTTTCTCTAGAGACCTTACCGTTGGTCCTCGTTGAATAACATTTTTTATTCTTGCTGAATAACATTTTGATTTTTGTTGAAAAAAAATTCAGAAAGAAGAGCGTAAGGGTGAGGAGCTGTCTGCGATTGACTTGTTTAAGGACACCCACAACAGCAAGAAGCACGGGTTTTCGGAGCCAGTCAAGACTGCTATAGTAATTCACTCCATGCATTGTCCATGCCCTGTTTGATTCACAGCCAGCTTCGAAGTTGTTTGATGCTTTGATGATTTGATGTTGTTTGATTCGGAGCCAGTTCCATGCTTTGATGTTGTTTGATAGTTCCATGCTTATAGTTCCATGCTAGGCTTAATGAAGATATCAGAACATCTTAATGAAGATAGTTCCATGCTTTTTGATTCACACACGCTGTGTTTCATGCTTTGATGCTGTTTGATAGTTCAACAAAGATATCAGAACTTGCTGTAGCTATTTGTTGCATTTTTTATGATATGATGAAGTTTGATCTGAATGTTAGTCGGGAAGCCATCTTATATAGAACCACCATTCTAGGCTTAATGAAGGGATCATATTGTTCCAATTGCATGTCTCCAGGTCACTAGCCATCATCTTCTTGTATAGATTTTGTGTGCTGGTTTGGTTACTTCAAATTATCCATTTGTGTGCTGGTTTGGTTTCTCCACTAATGCCTATCATTTTCCTCCATATGCTAGCTTGATATGGAAAAAATGAAGGACGCGCCGATACCAGAAGGTGAAGAGCCAAAGTCTACTGTTCAAATTGTCGAAGAAGTGTTGTTGAAATCTGTCAAGCAAAGCACATTCCTCACGAATGTTGGGCTCCGGTCATCAAGCTGAAGTGCTGCAAGAAGAGTTGGCGGCAATCAAGATGAAGGCGGAAGAATCTGAAGCTGCAGGCGACAAGGAACTTGAGCTGCTGCGCAAGAAGTCTCAAGAACAGGAAGAGAAGTTAGCCCACTTGATGGCTCTTTTTGGAGCTAAGGCAGTTTGATGGCTGTGCAGTTTGTCTTTGAACCTCTTTGTCTTTGAGCTGTGAACCTGGAGCTAAGGTAGTTGAGTTGTGAACCTGTGCATTTTGAACCTGTGAACCTGGGAGTTGAGCTGAGCTATTGCATTTTGTTACATTTTCCTATTTGAACCTGGGAGCTGTTAAGTTATGTGATCATGTGAACCTCTGTTTATTTTCTGTGAAGTTATGTGGATCACTTGTGCACCTGGGCTTGTGGATCACTTGTGCACCTGGGCCTTTCTGTTTATAGTTATACAAAATGAGAACCTGGGCTCTAAAAAGGCCAAGGTCCAAACAAGAATTAGACCAAAAAGGCTTGGGCCTAAAAAAAGAAATGACTGTAAGAAAAAATTTATAAAAGGCTGCATAACAGAAAATAAAAAGGCCAAGGCCCAAATTCGAACTAGTCTAAAAAGGTTGTGGCCCAAAACAATAGTGGACTATAAAAAAATTCATCAGAAAAAGGCTCCATTCTCAGAAAATAAAAGGCCAAATTATTGGGCCAGGCCCATGCACATAAGCAAAATAAAGAGAAAAAGAATTGAATGGGCCAAATTATTGTGCTTGGCCCATGTAGGCGGCTGAAATGGACCGGGCTGATTCTATTTTACGACTTTTTCATTTGGTCGTAATTTTGCCACGTCAGCTTGCCACGGTGGATCTGACGTGGTGTGGTCGGATCGCTAGTGACCAAAATAATTGGTCGTTAAATCTATGACCTTTTTTTGGTCATAAATGTCTACGACCATTCCAGAAGAAAGGTCGCTATAGTCAGTTAACGACGGCCAGCTTTTGACCTTATGTTTTTGGTCACAAAAAGGTCACAAATTGAAAACAATGACCATTCAATGACCAATAGTGGTGGTCACAAGTTGACATATTTCTTGTAGTGGTTGAAGAGGGTGGCACAGGGGGTAGACAGGCACAGCCACAGATTCATGTACGAAGAAGCCTGGCAGAAGGACAAAACATATGATGACACAGTGTTGCAGGGCTGGCGTCAGGGTGCGGGTCTGCAAGGCCTGCAAGGTATAGAAGAGGCTCTTTCCACCATGCAAACTCATCTTACAGACTGGAAGACAAAAATATTTGGAGATATAAGAAGGAAGATAAAGAAAGTACGCAAGGAGTATGAAAAAGAGAGGTCGAGCTCACTTTTTAGGGGACCGACTAAGAAGGAAAAAGATTTAGGCCGCCAACTCTCTGATCTCTTGCACAAGGAAGAGATTATGGCCCGTCAGAGATCGAGAGCGGACTGGCTCAAAGTAGGCGACCGCAATACGGTTTTTTTCCAAGCTCGTGATGCTGCTCGCTAGAGTAGGAATCGTATACGAAGTTTGCAAGCTGCGGACGGTTCAGTGTGCGAGACCAAAGAGGACATACATGCCGAGGTACAACAGTTTTATACTTGCTTGTACATGGCGCAGGAACACACAGATGCTGAAGCAGTTCTTCACCACGTTCCACATAAAATTACAGAACCTATGAATGAACGACTCTTGAGGCCGTTTAGGGAGGAATAAGTAAAGGCTGCTATTTTTGCTATGGGGCCTTCAAAGGCGCCCGGATGTGATGGTTTCCACGCTGGTTTCTATCAGAAACAATGGGAATTGATAGGGCCCAATGTTACTTCGGCTCTCCTCGGATTCTTGAATAGAGGACAAATGCCAGACTCGGTGAACAACACGATTATTGTTCTTATACCCAAGGTGATAAATCCGCATAATATCACACAATATAGATCAATATCTTTGTGTAATGTTCTCTACAACATCTGTTCCAAAGTACTTGCTAACCGCCTGAAAGAGATTCTTGATGAGATAATTGCAGAGGAGCAAAATGCTTTTGTTCCAGGACGGCTGATTACCGACAACATCCTAGTGGCTTATGAATGCATTCATTCTATGAAAGGAAAAGGGGGGAGCAAGGATGGTGTGCGGTCAAGATTGATATGATTAAGGCGTATGACTAAGTGGAACGGTCTTATCTTGAAGGGATAATGCACCAACTTAGTTTTCATGAACGCTGGGTTTCTCTTATTATGAGATGTGTGACCACTGTAAGCTTCCAAGTGAAGGTGAATGGTGATTTGTTACCGGCTTTCTCACCTTCAAGAGGCTTTCGTCAAGGAGACTCGATATCACCATACCTATTTCTTTTATGTGGGGAGGGTCTTTCTTGTATGCTTCAAAACCATGATGGTGGTTGGATACGCAGGCGCATTTGGGTGAGTTTTTCCGCCCATTGGATCTCGCACCTCCTTTTTGCGGACGATTTATTGATCTTTATGAAGGCTAACTCAAGGAGTGCCACCAGATTAAATGAGATTTTGGAACAGTATAGTTTGGGCTCGGGGCCGAGTGCAAATAAGATGAAGAGCAAGGTTTATTTTAGCGCAAACAGTGGGGCGTCAGTTAAGAGGGGTGTCAAAACCGCCCTCTAGATAAACAGGGAGGCGATGTCAGAGAAGTACCTTGGCCTTCCAACAGCTGCAGGAAAAATTACAAAGCAAAGTTTTGAACATATCAATGAGCAGTCGAGGTCAAAGGTGCAAGGATGGTGCGAGAGGAAGATGTCATGTGCTGCAAAAGAAGTTCTCTTGAAGTCAGTGGTCCAAGCTTTACCGGCCTTCTCTATGAGTTGTTTTAAACTCACAAAAGGTTTGTGCAAGAAATTGACGATGAACATGTTCAAATATTGGTGGGCTTGATCACATGATAAGAAGGGAATGGATTGGCAGTCGTGGGATAAGATGTGCGTTGCAAAGTCAAAACGGGGACTCAGATTCTGGGATTTCGAAACTTTGAATGACGCGATGCTAGCCAAACAAGCATGGAGAATACTCGATAATCCGAACAGCTTGTGTGCCCGTGTCCTTAAGGGAAGATATTTCCCAAATGAGGATTTTCTTACTGCGGGGTGCCCCAAAAGTGCATCTAGAACATGGAAGGCTATCATTGTAGGGAGAGAGATGCTCAAGAAGGGCCTTATTCGACGAGTGGGATATGGAAGAACGACTGAAGTTTGGCATGACCATTGGATAGACGGCACCACGTCCATGACTCCAACGGGAGCAGTAAAGCTGAGCTCTATACAACTAGTGGCAGACTTAATTGATCTAGTGACAAATCAGTGGGATGTGGAGACCATCCAGAGTGTGTTTTTCCCCCCGGATGTACATGCAATTTTGGCCATGCCAAGAGCGAGAGCAGGGGGGCCAGATATATGGGCATGGGCTTGGGAGAAGTCCGCATTTTCACAGTTTGGTCAACTTACCATCAGATGATGCAAACCAAGCTACAACCGATGACAATGGAGGGTTCATCTACTGGAGATGAAGGAATATGGCGTGCACTATGGAAGCTCAATGTGCTTCCTAATATTTGGGTATTCTGGTGGCGAGTGCTCAAAGGTTTCCTACCAAACTACATCGAGCTCCGACGACAACATATAAGGCAGCTACCGAATTGTCCCATGTGTGGTAATGATAATGAAACTTTGTTTCATTCGCTGATGGAGTGCGAACATGCTTTTCGATTCTAGGAGGCGGCCGAGCGGTTCTTTGATATACATATCCCGAGGCTTAATCCAAGGACATGGTCTAGCGATTTACTGGATCACAGGCTGTTCAAGCAGGAAGAGGCTGCTATTATGATTATGGTGATGTGGGCGGTGTGGCACTCACGGAACATCTATACACATGGAGAGCAGGAGTATCATCCGTCACACTCCATAATCATCATTGAAGAGATAGTGCGAGCTCTTGAGATTCCAGCTACCATCAAAACCCAGGTTGTTGGTCCCTCAAGGTGGAAGCCACCGGACGAAGGATGGCTGAAGATTAATACAGATGGAGCTACACACTTGGTTCGGGGACGAGGAGGAGCGGGTTTTGTTGCCCGTGATCACCATGGATCTTTCCTGAGAGCGTGGGGCTCAAGGTTCAAGGGGGTTACTGGTCCGTTGACTCTTGAACTTCTTGCCTGTAGAGATGCGCTCGCCATGGCACATGATATGGGTCTTCACCAAGTCGAGGTCGAAACAGACTGCTAGGAAATCATACAGCTTTGGGAGGCTCCACAGAAATCGTCATGTTTTCATCTTTTAAGAGAAATGAGAGTGTTGAGTACCTTTTTTCAGGGATTTATGCTACGGTTCGCCAACCGTCATTGTAATACGGTAGCTCACTGTGTAGCTAGACAATCTTTATAGTTGTCGACACATATGCTTGTGTATGAGACAATCCCTGGGTGGCTAACTGATCTTGTGCAGTCAGACATGCTAGTGCCAAATGAATAAAGAGCCAAAAGGCGTTTAGCTTCAAAAGAAAAGTTCACGGGTTCGAATCCTGAAAACAACCTCTTGCAGAAATGTAGGGAAACATTGCGTACTATAGACCCAAAGTGGTCGGACCCTTCCTCGAACCCTGGGCAAGCGTGAGCTACGTGCACTCGGCTGCCCTTTTTTTTGGGACACAACTACGCCTGGCCTACTTGTGGAGAGATATAGCCAACTTGTGTTTGCTCAACGTCTTGGGAATAATATTTTGACTTACCCATAGATATGTTCATCCTTGGACCTTGAAGCTTGATGTAATGAAAGACCAAACAAAAATGGTGGTTGAGTATCCAATTCAGCATGAAACCGAATCCCGACACTTCCTAATCCTAACATATCGACATGCCATGTGTTTCGTTGCGTTGCTAGAGGAACACCATGCAGGCTACTTCTTAAATGTCCTAGAGCATCTAACATCTTGCTCCTAAATAAGAAAGGAGGTGTGTCCATCTTGATGTTACTTAGATTCTAAAGAAGAGAGGGCAATGTTTTTGTTCCAGTGTTGTGCTCTTAAATAAGAGGATCGATGCATATGATTCAACAGTTCAACAACCATCCATACCAATTTATAACGATGTGCAGTGCTGACATGCCGTCTTGGCTTACACATGGAGCATTAGATATAGTGCAAACAGACTATAGTCCCAGAAATGGAAATATCTACTGTGTAAACCAGCAAACAAATTCATGTATATCCTAGATATACAAGAGTTTTGAAGGATCACGAAACTTAAAAGCTGAGGTACTTGCAACCCAAAAGCTGAACTGGAATCTGCACCCCAAAAGCAAGACTCAGTTTATAACCTTTAATGGGTCTTCAATCAGTCATACTCTATGGAGTTAACAACTTGGCAAATTTGTGATGTCAGTGCTTTACTGTCGCCTTATGCATCTCGTCTAGTAAGACTATGTACTTGTATATTTGTTAATAGTCCCTCTATTTAACCAGTGAGGGCGATGCTTGCACTTCAAACAGAATCATTTATCACAGTGCTAAATTTTGCATGTCGGTTCTACATAACAAATAAATAATATATAGAAGACTATGTACTTTTTTGTATCCATAATTCAGGCCCCACCGACTCCACTGATCAGCAAACAGGCAGAGCAGTTGTGAGGTTGCAACAAGGTCTTCCTAGTTCCTACAAATGGCTACTCTATAGCTCTTGGGTCGCCACTAGGTGGGACACTGTCATGCGGACTCTTGAGTTCTTGATGGTAAATTATGCTACTTTGCTATCATTTTGTCAGATATGCTATAGTATCAAAATATTGCCACTGAAAATAACAGTTTGTCCTGTTGTTTTGTGCACAAAAGTTTGTATCTATGATGTTATTAGTATAACTTTGTAACTAAAAATACTGAGACCTCCTTAGTAGTCAAACTGATCGCATCTTGCCGCAAGCGTCCATTGTAGAATACCACAAAGGTGCCAAAAGAAGCAAGGGACCTCCAAACACTATAATCAACATGATGACAGTAGAGATTTTTATCGATGTTATTATTGAAAATATTATCTACATTAGAAGATAGAGAATGTGGACCATGAGATAGCTACAAATGACATCCTATTAGAAAGAACGTACATACTTAAAATATTGCGGGCCTCCAAAATTTATTCACATCCTTCTTGGTATGTTTGCGACATCAGCGCTTTACTCCCCTCCTAGGATACATTTATCTTTTTTGTTTCCTGCAGGGTCTAGTACATGGTAATTCGTCATAAAAAGAATGGGGTGCCACATAGTCACCTCCGAAAGAAGTTTCTTCTTTCTAAAAGGTGTAATGTATTAATTAAGAAATAGAACTGTCATTACGACCGCGCAAAGGCAGGCTCGACAGGCAGGTCAAAATTGAACCTCGCAACACACTGAATCTTGCAATTCCGCAAAGATTAGTATTATTTGAATACCCCCCCCTAGTTTAGGTCCTCCTGATAAGCATAACTACCACCTCTAGTTTTTCCCTAGATTTTGACCTTCGACTTCTGCTATTTTTTTTCTGGATTTGGATAGGATTGGAGTGAACATAGCATGCTCCTCGGTATTTTGCTACCAGCTGGGTTGGCCTAGATGAGGACGGGCACGGTGATATGGGTGAGCCAAAATTGGGGTGTACTGACCCTTAGATTCATGTCATGAAAAGTTGAGCCAAAATTGGGGTGACTATTGAATTCAGCATGAAACTGAGTCCCGGCGCTTCCTACTCCTAAGTCCTAACATATTGATATGTCACGTTTCATTGGAATTACAAGAGGGACACCTTGTAGGATACTTCCTAAATATCCTATTGCATGTCGCATCTTGCTCTTAAATAAGACCAGAGGTGCATCAATGTCCACCACGATGCTCTTTAGACCCTAAAGAAGAGAGAGCAATGCGTTTGTTCCAATGTTGTGCTCTTAAATAAGAGAATTGGTGAGTCTATTCAACACAGTTTAACAACCATGCATACCAATTTCTAACCGTGTGCATACATGTCGGTTGCACATGGGGCATTATGGTGCAAACAGACTATAGTACCAGAAACTAAAATATCTACTGTGTAAACCGCAAACAAATTCATGTATTGTTCAAGATATACAAGAAGTTTGAAGGATCATGAAACTTAAAAGAGAAGGTACCTGCAACCCAAAAGCATCAATCGGAATCTGCACCCCAAAAGCATGACTCGGTTCATCAGGAATATAATGTTTACTGGGTTTTGAATCAATTATGCTCTATGGAGTCAACAACTTGGTAAATTTGTGATGTCGGTGCTTTATTGTCGTCTTATGCATCTCGTCTACTAAGATTGGTAGAATTGAGCCCTCTTTTAGTCATCCTGGTGTGTATTTGTGTATTTGTTAATAGTCCCTCTATTTTACCAGTGAGTGACATACTTTTTTTTCGAAAAGGAGGTTATCCCCCGGCCTCTGCATCAGAACGATGCATACTCCCATATTATTGATAAGCAAAATGTTCAACAAAAGTCTCCAGGTCTCAAAAAGTAAAAAGGCTCACATAGAGCAAAAACAAAAGAACATGATAGCAACAACCGACAGGCAAAAAAGAAGATAGGAAACTAAACACCTATCCTATTACATGACTGCCATCCAAAGCGGTTGAAGATAGCCTGTGCTACTGTCTTCCACCGGATAGATCCAGTAACCATACGCTCCATGGCCTCCGTCGGAGTGAGTAGCGACCACATACGGATCATGCAGTGGCCCGGAAAATAACCTGCAAGAAATGAATATTAGTTGTTTTGTTAAAAACCAAATCGTTTCTGCAGTTCCAAACTGCCCATAATAAAGCACATACTCCTACATGGATCTGTCTCGTCGTTTCTGAATCTATCCCATCTAGCCACGTCCCAAATAACGTGTTGATATTATTCGGAGGAGTAATATTAGATGCTATATGGACAGACCGCCACAATTTTTTTCCAATGGGCAATCAAGATAGAGGTGTTTGATGGATTCATCACGAGCACAGAAGCTACATCTTGTAGATCATGTCCAGTTGCATTTTCCCAAATTGTCCTTAGTTAGAATGACTTGTTTATGGATATACCACATAAAAACTTTAATTTCTAAACGAACTTTTACTTTCCAAACATGTTTCGAATGAGGAATAGAGCCAGAGTTGATAATATCCAAATACATTGATTTAACCGAAAACTTACCATTTTTAGTTAGTTTCCAGCGCAACTGATCGGGCTGTTGAGATAGGTGAACATCCATCAATCTTCTCACAAGATGGAGCCAAACTTCCCAACGGTTTCCCGCTAACGTCCTCCTGAATTGAATATTTAGAGGATTGGATTATAATACTGTTGCAATGTAAGGGTCTCTTCGCTGAACAATATTATAGAGAGAAGGATATTGGAGTGCAAGGGGCGTCTCCCCTAACCATGTATCCTCCCAGAATCTCGTGGTAGTACCATTTCCAACTACAAACTTTGTCTTGTTGAAAAAGACTGTTTTCACTCTCATCAGTCCTTTCCAAAATGGTGAATCAGTCGGCCTGACCATCACCTGGGATAAGGTTTTTGATTGAAGGTAATTATTACGCAGAATCTGGGCCCATGTGGCATCCGTCTCTACAAATAGCTTATACAACCACTTGTTGAGAAGACATCTGTTTTTCACCTCTAAATTTTCAATGCCTAGACCCCCTTGGTCTTTCGGCCTTCAAATGATATCCCATTTAGCGAGTGTGTACTTTCGTTTTAATTCATCGCTCTGCCAGAGGAAGCGTGATCGATAGAAATCTAGCCTTTTCCGAACTCCAACTAGTACATCAAAAAAGGACAAGAGAAACATAGGCATACTCATGAGTACCGAATTAATGAGAATTAGTCGGCCTCAATATGACATAAGCTTGCCCTTCCAGCAACTTAGTTTCTTTTCAAATTGATCCTTAATGCACTTCCATTCTTTGTTGGAAAGCTTGCGATGGTGGATTGGTATACTCAACTACATGAAGGGTAAAGACCCTAATTCGCACCCGAACAATTGTTTGTAAGCTCCTTGTTCGTCTTTAGCTCTTGCAAAGCAGAACAATTCACTTTTATGGAAGTTAATCTTTGACCCCGACAATTGTTCGAACAAACATAACACAAGCTTCATGTTTCTTGCTTTTGCCAAATCATGCTCCATGATGATGATGAAGGAAATATGCCCTAGAGGCAATAATAAAGTTATTATTTATTTCCTTATTTCATGATAAATGTTTATTATTCATGCTAGAATTGTATTAACCGGAAACGTAATACATGTGTGAATACATAGACAAACATAGTGTCACTAGTATGCCTCTACTTGACTAGCTCGTTGAATCAAAGATGGTTAAGTTTCCTAGCCATAGACATGAGTTGTCATTTGATTAACGGGATCACATCATTAGGAGAATGATGTGATTGACATGACCCATTCCGTTAGCCTAGCACATGATCGTTTAGTATGTTGATATTGCTTTCTTCATGACTTATACATGTTCCTCGTAACTATGAGATTATGCAACTCCGTTTACGGAGGAACACTTTGGTGCTACCAAACGTCACAACGTAATCGGGTGATTATAAAGGAGTACTACAGGTGTCTCCAAAGGTACATGTTGGGTTGGCGTATTTGAGATTAGGTTTTGTCACTCCGATTGTCGGAGAGGTATCTCTGGCCTTCTCGGTAATACTCATCACCTAAGCCTTGCAAGCATTGTAACTAATGAGTTAGTTATGAGATGATGTATTACGGAACGAGTAAAGAGACTTGCGGTAACGAGATTGAACTAGGTATTGATACCGACGATCGAATCTCGGGCAAGTAACATACCGATGACAAAGGGAACAAAGTATGTTGTTATGCGGTTTGACCGATAAAGATCTTCAGAGAATATGTAGGAGCCAATATGGGCATCCAGGTTCCGCTATTGGTTATTGACCAAGAATAGTTCTAGGTCATGTCTACATAGTTCTCGAACCCGTAGGGTCCGCACGCTAAGGTTTCGATGATGTTATATTATGAGTTTATGAGTTTTGATGTACCAAGGAGTTCGGAGTCCCGGATGAGATCGGGGACATGACGAGGAGTCTCAAATGGTCGAGACATAAAGATCGATATATTGGACGACTATATTCGGAGTTCGGAAAGGTTCGAATGATTCGGTATTTTTGAGTACCGGAGAGTTACGGGAATTCACCGGGAGAAGTATTGGGCCTTATTGGGCCCTCGGGAAAGAGAGAGGGCTGCCTAGGGCAGGCCGCGCGCCCCCCCATGGCCTAGTCCGAATTGGACTAGGGGGAGGGGCCGCACCCCTTCCCTCTTCCCCCTTCCCCAAGTCCTAGTCCAACTAGGAGAGGGGGAGTCCTACTCGGTGGGAGTAGGACTCCTCCAGGCGCGCCTCTCTAGGGCCGGCCGCACCCCCTTGCTCCTTTATATACGGGGGCAGGGGGCACCCCATGACACACAAGTTGATCTACGGATCGTTCCTTAGCCGTGTGCGGTGCCCCCCTCCACCATATTCCACTTCGGTCATATCGTCGCGGAGCTTAGGCGAAGCCCTGCGCCGGAGAAGTCATATCGTTGCGGAGCTTGGGCGAAGCCCTGCGTCGGTGGAGCATCATCATCGTCACCACGCCGTCGTGCTGACGGAACTCATCCCCGACACTTTGCTGGATCGGAGTCCGGGGATCGTCATCGAGCTGAATGTGTGCTGAACACGGAGGTGCCGTACGTTCGGTACTTGGATCGGTCGGATCGTGAAGACGTACGACTACATCAACCGCGTTGTCATAACGCTTCCGCTTTCGGTCTACGAGGGTACGTGGACACACTCTCCCCTCTCGTTGCTATGCCATCACCATGGTCTTGCGTGTTCGTAGGAAATTTTTGAAATTACTACGTTCCCCAACAAAGTGGCATCCGAGCCTGGTTTTATGCGTTGATGTCATGTGCACGAGTAGAACACAAGTGAGTTGTGGACGATACAAGTCATACTGCCTACCAGCATGTCATACTTTGGTTCAGCGGTATTGTGAGATGAAGCGGCCCGGACCGACACGCCAGACGCTTACGCGAGACTGGTTTCACCGCCCGAGCACTCGTTGCTTAAAGGTGACCGGCGGGTGTCTGCTCTCTCACTTTAGTTGAATCGAGTGTGGCTACGCCGGTCCTTGAGAAGGTTAAACGGAGTCTATTTGACGAAGTATCGTTGTGGTTTTGATGCGAGGTAAGAACGGTTCTTGCTCAGCCCGTAGCAGCCACGTAAAACTTGCAACAACAAAGTAGAGGACGTCTAACTTGTTTTTGCAGGGCATGTTGTGATGTGATATGGTCAAGACATGATGCTATATTTTATTGTATGAGATGATCATGTTTTGTAACCGAGTTATCGGCAACTGGCAGGATAGAGACTCCTCCATCTACTAAATGCAGGACGAGACCATCTACCTGGCCATTATCCTTAGCTCTTCCTATTAGGATTGTCAACATGTCGACCACTATGTTGAACAGAATCGGCGACATCGGGTCTCCTTGCCTCAGACCCTTGTGTGTCTGGAAATAATGACCTGTGTCATCAATCACTTTGATTCCAACACTCCCTTTTTGTGTGAAAGAATCTATTTGGTTTCTCCAGGACTGATCGAATCCTTTCATACGCAAGGCCTGCGGAAGAAATGGCCATTTTACCTTATCGTACGCTTTCTCAAAATCCACTTTGAAAACCAACTCATCTAGTTTTTTCGTGTGGATTTCATGGAGTGTTTCATGTAGGACCACAACCCCTTCTAGGATGTTTCTGTCCGGCATGAAAGCAGTTTGAGACGGCTGCACCACAGAATGCGCAATGTGCATAAGCCTATTAGTCCCAACCTTGGTGAAAAATTTAAGGCTGACATTAAGAAGACAGATCGGCCAGAACTGCTCAATCCGCACGGCCTCTGTTTTCTTAGGAAGCAATGTAATCGTTCCGAAATTCAAGTGAAATAGCTGCAATTGTCCAGAGAATAAATCATGGAACATCAGGAGAAAGTCACCCTTAATGATGTGCCAACACTTTTTATAGAACTCCGTCGGAAAACCATCCGACGCTGGAGCTGTATTATTCTTCATTCGTGACATTGCCTCAAACACCTCTTTCTCCGAAAATGGGGCGGTCAAAATATCATTATCATCCGCTACTAGTTGAGGGACATCCTCAACCCTCAACTCATCCAAGGATACGAAATTATCCTCAGGTGGCCCAAACAGCTTCTTATTGGTGATGAATAATTTTAGGTTCTCCTATCCTAAAATCGTCCCCTCATCTTGCTCAAGCTGAAAGATTCTCTTCTTTCCATGCTTGCCATTCACAATCATATGGAAGAATTGAGTGTTATCGTCCCCTTGGACGATTTTGCGAACTTTAGCTCTTAGTGCCCACTTCAATTCCTCCTCTCGAAGCAGTTCTTTCAGTCTCATTTCCACCTCCACTTTAGTTTCCAGCTCCCTGGTATCTAGAATGGAGGACTTGGCTCTTAAATTCTAGGGATTGAATAAGGTGAAGGAACCTTTCCTTTTCAAACTTATAGATCCCACTCAAATGTTTGGCCCAACCACGCAAGAACTGTCTTAGGTGCCTAATCTTATTCTGCCATCTTTCAACATTCGACCTCCCTCCTGAATCCTTAGCCCATTCTCTTGCTATCATATCCAAAAACGCTTCTCTTTCAAACCACGCTAATTCGAAAGAGAAAGTGCTTTTGTTTCCCACATGCGTTGCCTCTCCCGAGTCAACCAGCAACGGGGTATGGTCGGAGATCGTGTGTGACAACGCTTGGACTGTCACCAGAGGAAACTTCTGCTCCCATTCGACGCTAGCGAGGACACGATCCAGCTTCTCAAACGTCGGTTTTGCTAACGTATTGGCCCAAGTGAATTTTCTACCGGAAAGCTCAATCTCTCTAAGATCCATGCCCTAAAAATTAAACATAAACATAAACGACCATCTGCCGTCAAAATTATAATTGTTTTTTTCCTCCCGTCTTCGAATAATGTTAAAATCGCCCCCAATCAGAATTGGGAGTTTCTCACTACCGCAAATACGAACTAAATCCGCCAAAAAATCTAGTTTGAGTTCAGGCTATGCGGCGCCATACACCGCCACCAGTGCCCAATTAAACCCGTCGGCCTTCAATCTGACCCAAAACTTAATTAACGGTAAAATCTCCCGTGACCACATTCCGGACTTCCAAAGCATCACATTTAACCCCAAGTAAAATCCCACCAGATATTCCTCTTGGAGGTAGACAATGCCAATCGAAATCAACTCCTCCCGATAAAGTGCTAAGAAACTGGGGGTAAAATTGTCCCGTCCAGTTTCGGAGAGGGCGATAAAATCAAACTTGTGTTCTATAGAAGCATCCGCTAGAAACCTTCTTTTAGCCAAGTCCATAAGACCTCTGCTATTCCAAAAGATTCCTTTCATATTTCATCTTGAATTTTTTTAGTAGTCCGGATCCAAGCACTTCTACGCACAGCCGGATAAATCTTTCGTTTCAACTTGTGCTTAGGCTTGTTTTGGTCCTCTACCCGGTCCTCACAACCGAGCTCAATGGACCTAACCACCTGAGTATCTGCAAGAATGGAACCCCTTGGGGATATAGGACACTCGTCCTCCTCTGACTCGGGAAGTGAGGGTGCAAGATCCGCACAAAAGCTATCAAGTAGCCGTACCCCAACGCATCTATATCCGAATCATTCATAGGTTTTACAGCCGCTAAGTTTCGAATCATTTCTAAGGCACGCTCCGCCTCAAGGTCCAAGATATCATTAACGGATTTAGAAATTTCACTACCATTACTACCTAATGAAACTCCCAACTGATTTGCATTATGTATAATCTCATCATTAGAAAAATGCAAAATAGAATTGGAAGTGTTGACAGACATACCAGTAGTGACCGCAATGTCATGAAGCTTGGCCGCCCGCATGGCGCACCGTAGATGCATGTCATCAACATCCGGCTGGTCCTGAATTCGGTAGCTCATCCATCGACCTTCGGACACAGGACCGGGATCCCTCTGAAAGCGATGATCTCGTCCCGCATAGCCCCGTTATGGGTTAGGCCTCCTGCCCAACCCCCAACAGGGCTCAACTGAGCTGAACCAGCCGGGCTGCTGCCATGCGTCGTTGCCCGTACCGGCGGAGCCCCCCCAGCCACCACCCGTCTCGGGACCCGAATCACCCAGCGGTGTCGGCGAAGGGCCACAGCCAGGGGACGCAATAGGTGTCGCCACACCCAGAGGCGCCAAGGTAGAAGTAGGAGCGGAGGCCACCTGCCCACGCCCCTCCTCCCGACCCGGCACCCCCTCTAGCGCGCTGAACGCCAGCAGCCGCGCAAGGAGCTGCCGTGCTCCTCAGCTGCGGCGAAGCGCTGCTCTGAGCATGAGTAATGGGGGAATGGGGGGCCGCCTGCCCATGTGAATCCGCATCCTCGAAGCCAAGCTCGGCACCCTGACCGAGCACTACCGCAGGTATCGCTGAAGATGGTACACACTCCAGCGAGGTCACCTCTGTAGCAAGCACATCCGAGCAACCACCAACTAATGCATCATGCCCAACAAAATCAAGAGGAGGTAGCGAGTGCTCTGACAAATCATCACGCTCCACTTGATCGCTCCACAGTCTAGGAGGAGCAGAAGCAGGCTCAAACGAACCAAATCTCAACGAGTTCATAGGCGCAGAAGTCTAGTGAGTGACATACTGGCACGTAAAAGAGAATCGTTCATCACAGGGCGAAAACTTGCATGTCGGTTTTACATAACAAGTAAATAATAATATATAAAAGACTATGTTTTTTTTTTGTATCCTTAATTGAGGCCCCACCGACTCCACTCACCAGGAAACAGGCAGAGCAGTTGTGAGGTTGCAACCAGGGCTTCCTAGTTCATACAAATGGCTGCTGTATAGCTCTTGAGTCGCCACCAGGTGGGACACTGTCATGCTGTTGAGTTCTGGATGGTATATTATGCTACTTTGCTATCATTTTGTCAGATATGATATAGTATCAAAATATTGCCACTGAAAATAACAGCTTGACTGTTGTGTTGTGCACAAAATTTTGTATCTATGATGTTATTAGTATATCACGGTAAAGAGAACGAGAAAGAACTGGTATAACTTTGTAACTAAAAATACTGAGACTTCCTTAGTCGTCAAACCGATGGCATTCTGCCGCAACCGTCCATTGTAGAATACCACAAAGGTGCCGAGAAAAAGCCAAGGACCTCCAAACACTATACTCGACATGATGATATATGGTAGAGATTTTTATCGTTCCGGAATGATGATGTTATTATTGAAAATATCATCTACATTGGAAGATACAAAAGGTGGACCATGACATAGCTGCAAATGGCATCCTACGATAAAGAACATACATACTTAAAATAATGTGGGTGTCGAAGATTTATTCACATCCTTCATGGTGAAATTCAGGTTCACTGAACACACCCTTTGGAAATCAATATCCTTCAGACTTCTAGGCAATTAGTTGCGATCCAAATCTGATTGACGTCATTGTCTGCAGAAAGACAGATGGTTTCATTGCAAGCTAGTGCTTCGAGACTTGTTGGAACTAACTCCATCGTACTAGTTCCTACAGAACGAGCGCCGAACCAGAACTGTTGCACAATGGTCACTGTTGTTGCGCCATTGGTAGTTTGCTCACTGATAACACAAACCTGTAGTGATCCCACGTAAGTTTTTCATTTTAGTCGGAAAATCTTGGTGAGACTTTTGCCATGTTATTCTAAGCTAGTTGTTCTTACTAACCAGGCTCTACCCTATTTCCCAATGCTTCCTAGTCCTTACATGTCTTTGTATTTTGACGTCATTGCCGAAGGAAGCTCGCCGTCTTGTAACATGCTAAAAAATGTGCTATATATGCTACTATGGTTCCGGGAAGGTAAGTATATATGGTTGAATGCATATATGGTATGTGCTTCAGCACATGTAGACGACTTCATATCGTATTGCTCATTTAGTCTTCCCTTGAATGCGTTAAGTAGGAAGAATAACTTCTAGAACCATTACGTTTCTATATGCTTGGGCTAGCAGTCGAAAATTCTCAAAATTCACAAGCTATTCAAGTTGCTTGAGTAGCCATGTAGGTACAGCCAAGCTCGACGGGTAAATCAAGCTCTTGACAACGCTCGGTCGGGTGAACATGCATATGATTTCTTACATCTTAAACACAGTTTTTTCAAACTGAGCTCCTTTCTAATCAAACTTATGTACTTGAATTTTATTTATTTGACTGCCCCACAAGTTTTGTGAAGCTCATCATAAAGAGGATTTTGTGGAGCTATGCTCGAGCCTATCGTGTTTTCATGTGATTCTACATTATCTTCCTTTTGATGTAATGGTTGGCTCATTCATTTTGATAAAACATTCAGAGAGTACAATATCGTGAGATGTGAATACAACTCAATGTAAGTGACAAGATGTTTCGAACTTACAGTGAACTATGTAACCAAGGGTACCGGAAAAGCAGGTGATGGATTTACCCCTCGTGCATGGAAGGACTCGACAATCCACTTTGAGTCACTGTCATCAGTGTCTTGCTTTCTGTTGATATCCTTGAGCCTGTTATTTTCATATCTCAGACATGCTAATCCAGATAGGAGAACAACCAAAGAGGTCACCATGATAAGCACAAAAAAATGCCGCCTTGGTGAGAAGCTATGATGGTTGTCAATCCATGTGCAAGAGCGTAGACTGGTGCCAGATTGCCTCCACCCTTCTGAATCACCAGTGACACAAAGGTCGGAGTTTTCAGAGATGCATCATCTCCAACAATGATCAGGAGCTGTGCAGGGACTGGTCCAGACAAATTGTTGCGAGGGAAATCAATATAGCTTAGCCTCAGTGACTGCAATGCATCAGGAATTTCACGAGAGATCATGTTATGAAATAGATTGAGTGAATCCAACATCAAAAGGGAGCCAATTGTATCGGTAATTTTGCCAGACAAAGAATTATCTGCAAGATTAATGTCAACTAGGTTGTCGCACAAACCAATTTCTCGTAGTATTGACCCTTCTAGTGCATTCTGTTTCAAATGCAGGCATGGCAATTGCTTCAGGTTACCAATCTGTGCGGGGATTTGGCCAGAGAATCTGTTGTTGGAAACAACCAGCTTCTGCAGCTGAGAAAGATTTCCCAGCTCCATTGGAAGTTCTCTAGAGGAATTGTTGTTCCTAAAAAGCATCAAGTATATAGTAACTGAAATGCCTATTTCAGCAACATCAATGATCACAACATTAGGCAATCCCCATATGCCATGAGAAATGCATCCGGCGAAGGCTTTCTCCTGACCTCGGTCGGGCTGGCGGTGATAGCGCGGTTTGGTGAGTGACGAGGCGGCGGACTCGGGAAGCGATGCGCGAGGCTGCTCCATGGGGTGGGGCAGCGGCTCGACCTTCACTTGGGTGGCAATATTGGGCTACTTGGTTGGCAGCTTTGTTGGCTCGGTTCGACGCGCCCCTGAGGGGGTGGTTGCATGGTATGTCAGGGCGTCGGCCCTGGATGTAGTGCGATGTTCGTGGTCTGCGTCCGGTTGTCCTGAGTAGCGTGAGCTGCGAGCATCCGGGTCATGCGGCGCTGCAGCTTGAGAGTGAGAGGCGGCATGTTGGGGCGGCGGCCCCGGAAGGCGGGGTTTTGTTGGGCTGCGCAGGGCGTGGGGAGGAAAGTTGGGCGGTGGGCCTGAGTTTTTGGCGGCATCGAGCACGTGGACCTCGTGTTGTGTGGGCGATGAGGTTGCTCTCTACGTCGGACATCGTCGTTGGTGTTGGCATCCAAACTTCTGTGACAAGGATGTGAAGGAAATATGCCCTAGAGGCAATAATAAAGTTATTATTTATTTCCTTATATCATGATAAATGTTTATTATTCATGTTAGAATTGTATCAACCGGAAACATGATACATGTGTGAATACATAGACAAACATATAGTCACTAGTATGCCTTTACTTGACTAGCTCATTAATCAAAGATGGTTATGTTTCCTAACCATAGACATGTGTTGTTATTTGATTAATGGGATCACATCATTAGGAGAATGATGTGATTGACATGACCCATTCCGTTAGCCTAGCACTTGATCGTTTAGTATGTTGCTATTGCTTTCTTCATGACTTATACATGTTCCTGTAACTATGAGATTATGCAACTCCCGTTTACCGGAGGAACACTTTGGGTGCTACCAAACGTCACAATGTAACTGGGTGATTATCAAGGAGTACTACAGGTGTCTCCAAAGGTACATGTTGGGTTGGCGTATTTCGAGATTAGGTTTTGTCACTCCGATTGTCGGAGAGGTATCTCTGGGCCCTCTCGGTAATGCACATCACTATAAGCCTTGCAAGCAATGTAGCTAATGAGTTAGTTACGGAATGATGCATTACGTAAACGAGTAAAAGAGACTTGTCAGTAACGAGATTGAACTAGGTATTGGATACCGACGATCGAATCTCGGGCAAGTAACATACCGATGACAAAGGGAACAACGTATGTTGTTATGCGGTTTGACCGATAAAGATCTTCGTAGAATATGTAGGAGCCAATATGGGCATCCAGGTTCCGCTATTGGTTATTGACCGAGAATAGTTCTAGGTCATGTCTACATAGTTCTCGAACCCGTAGGGTCCGCACGCTTAACGTTACGATGACAGTTTTATTATGAGTTTATGAGTTTTGATGTACCAAAGGAGTTCGGAGTCCCGGATGAGATCGGGGACATGACGAGGAGTCTCGAAATGGTCGAGACGTAAAGATCGATATATTGGACGACTATATTCGGAGTTCGGAAAGGTTCCGAGTGATTCGGGTATTTTTTGGAGTACCGGAGAGTTACGGAATTCGTATTGGGCCTCTTTGGGCCATACGGGAAAGGAGAGAAAGGGCCAAAGAGTGGCCGCACTCCTCCCTTGGACTAGTCCGAATTGGACTAGGAGGGGCGCACCTTCCTTCCTTCTCCTTCTCTCTTCCCTTTCCTTCTCTCCTACTCCTACTACATGGAAGGGTTCCTAGTTGGACTAGGAAGGGGAATCCTACTCCGGTGGGAGTAGGACTCCCTAGGGCGCGCCATAGAGAGGGCCGCCCTCCCTCCTCCACTCCATTATATACGGGGCAGGGCACCCCATGGACACACAAGTTGATCTACGGATCGTTCCTTAGCCGTGCGGTGCTCCCTCCACCATATTCCACCTCGGTCATATCGTCGCGGAGTTTAGGCGAAGCCCGCGCTGGTAGAGCATCATCTTCGCCACCACGCCGTCGGTTGACGGAACTCATCCCGACACTTTGCTGGATCGGAGTCCGGGGATTGTCATCGAGCTGAACGTGTGCTGAACTCGGAGGTGCCGTACGTTCGGTACTTGGATCGGTCGGATCGTGAAGACGTACGACTACATCAACCGCGTTGTCATAACGCTTCCGCTTACGGTCTACGAGGGTACGTGGACAATACTCTCCCCTCTCGTTGCTATGCCATCACCATGATCTTGCGTGTGCGTAGGAAATTTTTTGAAATTACTACGTTCCCCAATAGGATGATGAAGGGAGCGATGTTGGAGGCCCGACAATGGTTGAGGTAGTCGGCAATTCTCCGTCGTGTCCGCGAGATTGTCTTGCCTGGTTTGTTGCTATAAAGTAAAAACTAAGATGGTGGGCCCCGATGGCGTATTATGACGGGCAGTAGTTGGTTTGTTTGGTGATCTTCAGCGGTGCCAACAGTGCCTACTTCTCCTTCGCGGTTCTCTCTCAGAGTAGGAGTTGCTCTGTTTGGTCACAGACGGCTGAGCTCTAGCGCGGATCTTCATACAGCTCCGCATAGTTTCTTCGGTGTGGTTTGAGTCGACGATCGTCTACAACGAAGTCAGAGTCATTGGCTTAGAGTTTAGGGATGGTGATGACGCCTTTAGGGGAAGTGTGATGTGATGATGACATCTGCGTGATCTCTCAGTGAGACCCTTTTTGAAGTGGCGTGTGTAGGTATATGTATGTGTGCTGCTTAGCGATTGTGATTGTTTTTCGCTTGGTATGGTTTTCGCTCGGTTTTCCCTAATAAAAGAAGCAACTTTTTTCTTCTTAATGAATGTAGGAATCCTGCCATTTCGAAAAGAAAAAAAAACGTATGAATTGTGCAAAAGGAGGAGACCTGAATAGAAATGAGCATCGTGCATCCTCAGATAGCTGAATAAAAATAGGCAGGTTCACATTCAAGAACTTCTTCGCTTATCCAACTTCAAAAGGGCACCTCTCTATCAAACCGGAGCACAAACTAATAATATTTAACTAGTATGTTGATACATGTTATTTATTAGAGATATACATGACTACAATTCTACACGGAAGTAATTAGAAATCTCCCCAAAACAAAACATAAGATCATTGCATCCGTCAATATAACTTCTTGTTCATATCAAGTGGTAAGAAGTTTGAAAATTACAAACACATGGCCTGTTTGCATGGTGCATCATCGCTTCCATCCCACCCCGCAAAAAAAAGGTTATGTATCTACTTCCTTCGTTTCTTTTTACTCTGCATATTAGATTTGTCTGGCGTCAAACTCTTCAAAGCTTGACCAAGTTCATACAAAAATTATTAAAATTCACAATACAATAACATCATTAGATCCACACCCCGCAAAAAAAACATGATTAGATCCACCATAAAATATAATTTCATATTACACTTATAAGGTATTGTAGATGTTGATATTTTCTAATATAAATTTGGTCTAACTTTGCAAAGTTTGACTTGAGACAAATATAATACGCGAAGTAAAACAAAACGGAGGGAGTATTTAATGTGTATACATGGCCACAAGAAATGCCATGGTTCAGGAGTAAAAATTGGCAGTTAACCTACCACCCAAAATTTGGTAGTTGTAAGGATCTGAAAAGATGGAAATCAAATTATGAGGACCTTCCAAAAAAAATAGTAGTATACATGATGGACCGAAAAGATGGCGCGTGGAATCCTAAAACTTTGGATCTGAAAATATGGAAATGAGAACTATGAGAACCTTTATGTAAAATCAGTACAACTCGTGAGGAGCAAAAAAAAGTGCTACTATCGCGTCATCCTGATCATTGCATGCAGCGGACATGATATATTTTCTGTGTACCATTCCGATTTGCCTCCTGGTGTCCCCGAAGGGACAATACTGTTAGCAGCGCACGGGTTATAAGCTGGTCCTTCTCTACCTCGCTAGCCGGTGTGGGACTAAAGGAACGGGCTGTTGGACTCCCCCGACGGCCCTCGAAAGCCTGACTCTCACGGCCGCCGCCTGTCCGTGCCACACCTCAGAGAGATCCAGCCGCCCCTCACCACGCCCTCCGTCGCGAGCTGCGGCGGGAACAACGCACACGACCACCGCCTGCACCAGCTGCCACCAGGAGCCCCCGCCTTCCTCATCACGAGCGGCAGCGCCTGCCACACCTTGGAGCACCCACGGCTCCAAAAGAGGATCGCTGCCGGGAGAGGCGCAAGTGAGAGCGCCGTGAAGACCCGTTCGATCCCAACCGAGGTACGCCGGCGCCTTGTTCCCGTCCGTCACCTAGGCAAGCAAGCAAGCAAGCAAGCTGGCCGTATTGACCATGCACAAGATGCACTACAAACTGAAGCGGAGGCATGCATCCATGCGACGGAGAGAGCCCAGGAATGGGGTATTAGCCTTGCCATTGTGGAAACTGACGCTGCACAATTGGTTGCTGCCATCAACTCGGATTCTGATCTTGCCCCAAATGGTGTGTTATTTCGAGAGATAAAAGCTTTTGCTTTCCTGAACTTTAGTTCTTTTCATATTTCTCATTGCCCACGGGCTTGTAATAAGGTGGCAAATGCTCTTGTGCTGTTTGGGTCGAAGATGGTTCATGAACCTCAAGCCGTATATGGCCCAGTCTTTGGTTGCCGCCGATATTTCTCGGCACTTTGGTTAATGCTATGAGAGTTTCAATAAATAAATAAATTAGCCCAGACTTCTGCTGATAAAACAAAGCATGCACACTCCTGGTGTGCCCCCTCAATTTCGGGGAATGCCATCACCAATCTACTACGGGCCCCGGCACGGCACATCCAACCAAATCCATCTCCGAATAAGGACACAACATCCTCGACTGGAATGAAAGGCGCCACATAGTCACGAGATGAAAACATCGCCCCTAGAATAATGGTGGATGCCGCCGGAGAATGGCCACATAGAGTGACTCAGCGCAGCCGGGATGAGCCACCAGAGCTTCTCCTCAAGTAGAACACCACCGATACCCACGTCCAGCAAACAGAGGAGGAAAAAATTATGCTAGGACGAGAAAGGTACCACCGCCACCACGACCCGCACCCCAACATCGCCCATGGACCACCAAGCTCCCGAAACAACGCCTTCAAGAAGGATTTCGCCTGGGAGAACTATAGGAGAAGGGGTAGTGGGGGTTCAAACCTGTCAGACGCCTCCAAGGAGGGACAAGCCGCCCCCAGCCGTCGCCGTTGACGCAGCCGGCCATGGATTTCGCTCGGACTGGATTCCCTACCACTAGCACCACCAGTGCCGACGACCCATGGAATCACAGACATGCCGGAAGGGGGGGAGAACACACCGTACAAGGGAGGCGAGGGACGCCAGATCTGGTATCATCAGCCATCGGGACAGACACCACGCCGCGCCCTCGTCCTCCGAGATCCCACCACCCATGCGACCAGGAACGTCGGGACCAAATGCCTGCACCACCGCCCGTCACTAAGCCGGTGGTGTCTCAGCAAAGGGGGCCGCAGCCCCAAATCTGAAGCCCCTCGTGCCAAGCAGAGTAGCAGCTGGCGCCGCCGCCATCTTCCTTGACGGTGCCGCGGGCTTGCCCGGAGGCTGCCTCAGGCGGCGGCGAGGTGAGGTGGGGTATGGAGGAGTCTAGGCATGACTAGGGTTGTCTCCCCTCCCCCCACCCCCCAAGTCGCTCGAGCGGGGTGGCGCGTGGGGGAGGGGGGGACTTGTCCAAATGGTGTGTTGTTTCGAGAGATAAAAGATTTTGCCTTTCTAAACTTTAGTTCTTTTCATATTTCTTAGTGCCCATGGGCTTGTAATAATGTGGCAGACACTCTTATGCCGTTTAGGTCGAAGATGGTTCACAAAGCTCAAGCCGTATGCCCGGGTGATGTTCCTACTTTTTCCCAGTTTTTGGTGACCGGCGATATTGCTCGGAACCTTGGTTAATTGTATGGAAATATCAAAACGAATATAATTAGCCTAGCCTTCTACTGATAAAATAGAGCATGCACACACCTGGTGGGCCCCCTTCGTTTCAGAGGCCTATACGGCCACCCCCTTCCCCCTTTCTGTGCCGTGCATGAAATAAAAAGATATGGTCTTATATCTGACTCAAAACCGCAAATCAGAGAATAGAACGGTTAGTTTTGATTTGTCAATGGACCATATTGAAAAAGGTCATGTCAGGCAAGGAGATCGTGGAAGCATCAAGGGAGGCTAATGTATTTGGCATGCCCAGTTTGTCGTTCCTGCGTTTTGATTGCGAGAATATTGGGTCTGGCAGGACCTGATGGAGTGTGTTTTCAGTGCTTATGAGCTATGGGACGCGGTCGATCTAGGTGGTGACACGCTCACAAGGAAATGCAAGCAGCGACCTCCAACACCTGATCGCCAAAGTAACAGCGAAGGAGGCATGGGGCACGTTCAAGCTCTTGTTCGAGCGGCCCACCTCCGTCAAGAAAGCCAATCTCGAAACACTGCTAAGGTACTATGTGATTTTGGTCATGGATGAGGATGAGTCTAAGGATGCGTTCACTTCACGTGTAGTTACTCTCGTCGATCGCATATGTGTGCTTGCAAAGAACCCCATGGATTCCTCGGTTGTCCATCCATTCTTGACCTACCCTTGCACCTGTATAAAAACTCTAGGACCGGAATAAACTTCCCTTGACCGCAGACCAAAAATATTCCTAGTGTAATGTTCATATACAGTAACTTGTATACAGTCTTCATATTCTTTTCCGTCGAGCACCATACGCTGGAAGGTATTCCTTTCCAAAACTTCTTATACGGGTACTAACGTTTGACATGTATATTAAAAAAAGACTATTAATCTTTTTTTGCATATCAGGTGTACCAGCACCCGAGAGCCACAAGTTCCCTCCCATATAGAAGATATAGTTCATATTTTGTAGTCATAGAGATGATCGAACTTTGGGGGGTTCGAAAACAAGGTCCAGTGGCCCAAATCACGTTCCTTTGGTGGGAGCTGATAAATGAGGGCATATTTTCCAAATCTTTGGTATCAAAATATTTGTGGGGAAGTTGCTAATCCCTCCTTCCATATATATATATAGGTCCTTCACTATTGATAAGATTAATAATATATGAGATATATAATGTGAAAATTATATCATTAAACCCTCCTCCCATGTATGAATTTGATGGTGTGCTTTGTGTAACTTGCATGTCATATATTATTGCTCTAACATGTGGTCAATGTTAGCCTTGAAAAACACATTAGGCCCTATATACATGGAAGGGATGGAGTACAAATTTCAGGAACTGGATTTTCCGATTAGTGAGGTAATTTTTTTCCTTCACTGGAAGCATTAATTTATTATTTGGTGAATCCACCTGTATTGTGCTCCACCTTTTACTCTCCTATTTTTCTGTCTGTTCGCACTCTGCGTCGGTTGTCCCGCCACAGCCCAGATCGGTCACCTCGTTTGCCCTACGATTGAATTTTTTGACTTCCTCCTCTCCCTCATCTCAATTATAGTCAACACAGCATGGGGCGCTAGCGCGCGTCCACCACCACTCGCCGCGGGAGCAAAAAAGCCAGCACTCATGGACCACTCGCTGCATCGTTGCTGCCTCACCACCCCAGAGTCGAATCGACGGAAAGGCTGCTCGCAGCTCTGCTGAAAGCACCGGGAAGAAAAGCCCCCTCGCAGGCTCACTGTCGAGGTTGCTCGTGGCGTCTCCAGCACCGGTGCGGCGGCGGGCTGCAGCACCCTATTTCACCGTCGTCTCCATCATCGGCAGGTACCCGTCCCAGCAAACTCTTTCACCGGTCAAAGCAAAATTCGTCGCCGGTCCCAAAAGCAGTCACCGGTTCCAGCACAAATCGTCACCGGTCGGAAAATTCGTCGCCGGCCATAGAAGCAAACGCCACTCACCACTGTGGATCCAGCAAAAGCAGTCACCGGTTCCAGCACAAATAGTCGCCGGTTCCATCTAGAAAATCCACAGCTTGTAGCATTGGTGCCAACCTGGATGCAAAGAAGGAGAGGGGCCGCGTCCTCTATCATAGACAATGACTACCAGCTCATCCACTCGTTGCTAGTTTCACCTTCTCCTTAGCCGGTTACAGCTACATATGCCGATGGTTGTAGCTCCCCCACCAGTGGTGGCCTCTGGCTCTAGCAAAATTCGTCACTGGTTCCAGCAAAAGTTGTTGTCGGGTCGCAGAAAATAGCACCATGCGGGATTCATATTAGAAAAGCCGCCGGATCCATCTACAAACGCAAACGGTCACATCAGAAAAACTGACCGATTGTAGCATAGGGGAGCTGCCTGGCGCAAAAATAGGAGCAATAACGATTTCCTTGCCTAAGCCCGCAACCCCCGACGCCTTCGCTTGACTGAAATGCCTCACAGGCCTGCTACCTCGTTGGGAGAGAAGAGAGAGGGACAGAGATGATGGAGGTCGTTCGAGCGAGAGCGAGTGAGGTAGAAGGATGGGGAAGGTCGCCGGCTTCACCAGGAGAGGAAAGTCGTTTGGATAGAGAGAAAGACGCCTTGCATCGGTCGAAGAACATAAGGCCCTCAAGAGCACAACTAGGCCATTGTGTTCTTGCTGCTACAGGGTTCTGTACAACTACAAGTATCCATACAGCTACAACGGTCACAACTCACACCAAATGAAGTATAGTGTTGGAGTACCGGAGTGCTCCTCGCCATGGTGCCCGAAGTCGAGCTGCAGATGTGCCACGATCAGGAGCCAACGACCGACAGTTTGTGTCACTGGCTACCTATTTTCCAGCGCCTAAGCACGCACCTCATTGGGATATAGTTTGGCCATGAGGATGTGAGATGCAACACCCTGGTGGTCCGCCCTCAAGTCAGGCACCACATCCTTTGGTGGTCCGACCCGTACGTATGTTCTTCTCGCATCTTTTAGCTTGATCTCACAAAGGACTAAACCCAGTGCAGAGCTGACTCTCTAATCTAGCATGAAACCCAGTCCTGACGCTTCCCAATCCTAACAAATTGATTTGTCATTTTTCAGTGTTATTGCTAGAGGACACCATGCATGTGGCCTACTTGTACATTGTCCTAGAGCACGTCGTACATTTAGTCCCTCCACATTGTGTGTCTGATACGATGTTTCTTCAGGCCCCCTAAATAAAGAGAACATTGTGTTTGTTCCAATGTTGTGTTGTTAAATAGGAGGATTGTTGAGCTTGATTCAACATAGTGCACTAACCACGCGTACCAATTTTGTAACCATGAGAAGACATGTATTCGATAGCACACAGGGTCTTATTGCGCAAAACAGGCTGTGGTAGCAGAAATCAAATATCTACCATGTGACTGAGACGATCACTCTAGATTTAGATCACAATATTATAATTAAATGCAACTTTTAAATAGCCTGTTATAGCCCCGCGATTGCAGTTTATCAGAGTGCCTTTAAATGGTATTCTTGTAGAATTGTCCAGTAAACTTATGAAATAGTCGGCTGTAGGCGCGCTATAGTTGATTTGGAGGACCGCCGCAATTTGGCATAGCCCACTATTTGAATCTATGTCTAAATGATGAGCACTAGTAGTTGGAATAGCTTCTACCCAGTTAGTATCGTAATCAATAGCAACTAAAATATGAGTGTAACCATTAGAGGCAGGAAAAGGTCCCATATAATCAAAGCCCCAAACATCAAACGGTTCAATAACAAGAGAATAATTCATAGGCATTTCTTGACGTCTACTAATATTACCAATTCTTTGACATTCATCACAAGATAAGACAAACTTACGAGCATCTTTAAAGAGAGTAGGCCAATAAAAACCAGATTGCAATACCTTATGTGTAGTTCTATCTCCAGCGCGGTGTCCTCCATAGGATTCAGAGTTACACTTGCGTAGGATCTGTTCCTGTTCATGCTTAGGTACACAACGTCTAATAACACCATCTACTCCTTCTTTATAAAGGTGTGGGTCATCCTAGAAGTAATGTCTTAAATCATAGAAGAACTTTTTCTTTTGTTGGTATGTGAAACTAGGTGGTATAAATTTAGCAACAATATAATTAGCATAATCAGCATACCAAGGAGCAGTACGAGAAGCATTAACGACCGCTAATAGTTCATCAGCAAAGCTATCATCAATAGGCAGTGGGTTATCAAGAACATTCTCTAACCTAGACAAGTTGTCTGCAACGGGGTTCTCAGCTCCCTTTCTATCAATAATATGCAAAACAAATTCTTGGAGCAGGAGAACCCATCTAATGAGTCTAGGCTTAGCATCTTTCTTTTTCATAAGATATTTAATAGCAGCATGATCAGTATGGATAGTAACTTTGGAATCAACAATATAAGGTCTAAACTTATCATATGCAAACACAACTACTAAGAATTATTTTTCAGTAGTAGCGTAATTTCTCTGGGCAGTATCAAGAGTCTTATTAGCATACTGGATAACATTCAATTTCTTAGCAACTATTTGCCCTAGAACAACACCTACAGCATAATCACTAGCATCACACATAATTTCAGAGGGTAAATTCCAATCAGGTGGCTGAACAATAGGTGTCATGATCAAAGCTTTCTTGAGTATTTCAGATGCTTCTACACAATCGTCATCAAAGACAAAAGGAATATCTTTTTGCAATAAATTAGTCAGAGGCCTAGAGATTTTAGAGAAGTCCTTAATGAACCTCCTGTAAAAAATGGCATGACCAAGGAAACTTATTATACCTTTTATGTCCTTGGGACATGGCATCTTTTCAATAGCATCTACTTTGGCTTTATCAACTTCAATACCTCTCTCGGAGATCTTATGCCCCAAAACAATGCCTTCATTAACCATAAAGTGACACTTTTCCCAATTCAAGAAGAGACTAGTGTCTTCGCATCTCTGCAAAACTCGATCAAGGTTGCTCAAGCAATCATCAAAAGAGGATTCATAAACGGAGAAATCATCCATGAATAGCTCACAAATCTTTTCACAAAAGTCAGAGAATATAGCCATCATACATTTTTGAAAGGTAGCAGGTGCATTACATAAACCAAAAGTCATACGTCTATAAGCAAAAGTACCGAAATGACAAGTAAAAGTAGTTTTAGATTGATCCTTCGCTGACACAGGTATTTGAGACAAACGAGAATAACCATCTAGAAAGCAGAAATGTGTGTGTTTGGATAGTAAGGTAAAGGGTAATGATCTTTCTTAGTAGCTTTATTTAATTTACGGAAATCAATTACCATCCTATAACCTGTAATAATTCTTTGCGGTATCAATTCATCTTTATCATTAGGAACAACGGCAATACCTCCCTTTTTAGGAACACAGTGGACAGGGCTTACCCATTCACTATCAGCAACGGGATAAATTATACCTGCCTCAAGGAGCTTTAGTATCTCCTTTCTTACCACTTCTTTCATCTTGGGATTCAGTCGTCGTTGAGGATCTCTAACTCGTTTAGCATCGGCTTCCAAATTAATTTTGTGTTGGCATAACGTGGGACTAATGCCCTTAAGATCATCCAGAGTATATCCAGTAGCAGTGCGGTGCTTCTTCAGAGTTTTCAATAATCTTTCTTCTTCTTGCTCTGAAAGGTTAGCACTAATAATAACAGGATATATTTTCTTTTCATCAAGATAAGCATACTTAAGATTATTAGGTAATGGTTTGAGTTCAAACACGGGATCACCCTTGGGTGGAGGGGGATCCCCCGGAATTTCAACGGGAAGGTTGTGTTTCAGCATAGGTTCCTGTTTAAGGAACACTTCATATATTTCCCTTCTTTCCTTCATAAACATATCATTTTCATGGTCAAGCAAATATTGTTCTAACGGATCAATAGGAGGCACGGGAATGGAAGCAAGACCAATAATCTCATCCTTACTAGGTGATTCTCTATCACGAGGTTGTCTACGAAACTTAGCAAAATTAAACTCATGAGACATACCATCTAAGCCAATTGTGATAGTATCCTTTTCACAATCAATCTTAGCATTAACAGTATTTAAGAAGGGACTACCAAAAATAATGGGACAAAAGTCATCTTGTGGGGAACTAAGAACAAGAAAATCAGCAGGGTATTTAACCTTCCCACACAAGACTTCAACATCTCTAACAATCCCAACTGGTGAAATAGTATCTCTATTGGCAAGCTTAATAGTAACATCAATACCTTCCAACTCAGCGGGTGCAATATCATGCATAATTTCTTTATATAAGTCATAGGGTATTGCACTAGCACTAGCACTCATATCACATAAGCCATGATAACAATGATCTCCTATTTTAACAGAAATAATAGGCATGCCTACCAAAGGTCTATGTATCTTAGTATCTGGTCTAACAATATTAGCAGTCTCACCACAGAAATAAATAACATGCCCATCTAAATCATCATCCAAGAGATCTTTAACCATAGCAATACTAGGCTCAACTTTGATTTGCTCAGGAGGTGTATAAGTCCTAGTATCACTCTTACGAACAACAGTCGAAGTTTTAGCATGATCCTTTATCCTAACAGGAAAAGATGGTTTCTCAACATAAGTAGTAGGAACAATAGGATCACTATAGGTGACAGTCTTTTCTTCAACTGTAATAGGTGCAACTACCTTTACTTCAATGGGAGGATTATATTTAAACCACTTCTCTTTAGGGAAATCAAGGTGACTAGCAAAAGATTCACAGAAAGAAGCTACTATCTCAGAGTTAAGTCCATACTTAGCGCTAAATCCACAAAAAGCATCGGTATTCATAAAAGATTTAACACAATTGAACTTAGGTGTCATACCTGACTCCTTACCATCGTCGGAACCCCAATCTTCAGAGTTGTATTTAATTCTTTCCAATAAGTCCCAGTTGAAATCAATAGTCTTCAGCATATAAGAACCAGCACAGGAAGTATCGAGCAGGTTGCGATCATTGAGAGAAAGCCGAGCATAAATTTTTTTAATAATCGTTTCTCTGTAGAGCTCATGATTGGGGCATGAATATAACATTGACTTAAGCCTCCCCCAAGCTTGAGCGATGCTTTCTCCTTCGCGAGGCCAGAAATCTGATCTATCTATCTATACCTCTACTAATTACGGACTTCCTATAAATTCTCACGTTAATCAGTAATTAGGAGCCGTTAATCTGGTGGGGCCGATTTATTACGGTGTAGATCGACTCACCAAATCCTTCATTGAAAAAAATCTGTATTGTATAATTCCCAAAAAAAAACTTTTAAAAGGTCCACAAATCTTCTGTTTGTAACTAAAATAAAATCCTAGCAGCTTACGCAGCCACTTTCCCTTATATTGTACAACTCCTTAATTCTCTCTCTCCCGATGGAAACACATGTTCCTTTATCTCTTAATAGTTTTCTCTCTCCCCCGTGCCCTGATCTCTCTTTCTCTGTTCTCTCTCTCTCTCCCCCGTATCCATCTTTCTCTCCACCGACCCGTCCTCTCTCCATACTCTCTCTTTCGAGTTGGAACGGGAAACCATCATCTCTCTCCAACCAGAAGCAAACGAGTTTGGCCGCATTGATCCAGTTGATCGTGATCTCATCTCTCTCCACCCTGAAGAAAACGAGTTTGGCAGCATGGATCCAGTTGATCAAGATCTTACTGCCTCAAATATGAGTTCCTCTTCTAGATCGGCCGCAGTATAACGAGATCCCGCGGTATATTCTGCAATTTTTTCTTGCATGTTCCTCTACTCCGCTCCGACACAAATCCCGCTGATCTCAGGTAACCATGCTCTCCTGTCTCCTCTTCAAATTCAAATCATGCGCTGCTTTGATCTAGAACATACTACAGACTGGGAGTACATAGATGGCTACTTATAGGTTTTTCATACATCGATGCATTGATGTGATCCTCCTGTAGGTTCTAAACCATTGAATCACACCAACATCTGATGTCGTGTATCCCTTTGTTGGAGGCCTCTGATTCAATCTCCTCATCCATGTCGAACATGTCCCTCTCTCCAGGATGTCTTTGGTTGCTGAAGAAGAGTTCCAAATTCTGACTCTGCTGAACTGGTGGCACAGTCTGACCTCACCGCCGCAACAAGCGGACTTCTTTCCAGCGATCACGCATCTATGGAAGCTAATTCGACTACTTTTTGAACTGGTCAGATGCGGGAAAACAGGCAACTACATGGCAGCTATCTGATTGATTCACGTACAGTGCATGCACGTACACAGATCATTATTTGCCTTCTGCCATAGATAGATTCTGCTTATGTATTTTGGAGTGTATTATTGCAGGTTGACTAATTTTATTTCAAAAGCTAGCTTTATGCATGGAGATCTATTCAAGCAACAACGCAGCAGGGAGCAAATGGATTCAGTTTTTGCCGATACCTTTCACTACAAAGTACGTCGCAGCTCGACGGATCATCTCAGTTAAAGTAAAGCCAAGCCCGGACCAAAACTTGAGTAATTTTCTAAGCATTCAATGGATCAGTATTCACATTGTCGGAGATCCAGGAGTACAGGCTCCAGCAGTTTAAGCAAACAGCACAAGTGCTCCATGCTGCTCCTCTCCAATTCTACCGAAGTGTGTACCATTTTCTCCCTGTCGCTTAAGTTTTTCTTATTCTGACTTCTCATGGTTCTTAAATTATACCCAGTTGTGGTTACGGTAATTGTTTGTTTGCTAGAAGGTTGGACTAGGCCTTTCTGTCATCAATTATATGGATGTATTTTTCTCAATCTTACTGATAAAAAGACACTTCCCCTTTTGGTGACATGGAAAAAAACTGAGTGTCATGTGTGAGATGAGAGAGGCAAATGATACGGCTCTTTATCATGTCGTGCCTGTCGCAACCATGTGTTAAAAGAAGTTTAAGTACAGGTATTGTATTATTTTCCTGATTTATACTTGAATCGATACAAACTGCACTATTTGATTCGGATTAGGCAAACATCTTCTGTCCAAATATTTTCTACCGGTTTTCTATACTGTTTTTGAATCATGTTGTGAGAGTACGCATGCAGTTTGTATTGCTTACACTAACAGGAAAACCAAAAATTAATTCAATTGTTGTACTCCATACTTTTTGACTTGCACCTTGAATAATCTTAAAAATTCATGTCCCTTTGATCTGTGATATAAAAGTTTTTCTTTCTTTGTTTTCTGCAATATAGGTCTAAAACAAAGGTGTGTTATTATACTTCAAATCAATTAGCCTATGGCACGCCAATAAGCTCAACAGCAACGAACATTGGTCCAAGTTCATGTCATAGATAGAATGGTTTGGACTACATGACATACAATTTTGAGGTAACATCTGCTCTAAATTACCATCCAGTTGAAGGCGACAAGATGCTTATTCTCTTCCGCATGAGATATATAATCTCTAAAATATATCCTTATAATAGCAAGCTTCACATTTCCTAAAATTTAAACTCTTTACAGTGGAAAAATAGCCAGAAGATTTACTAGCTAGTAATTTATTCTGCACCGACCCATATATGTTGTACCATGTATGGGTACAAACTTAACCTAGAGATGTGTGACCTGAGTGGAACATCAAGTTGCACCACGTTTGAGACAGAAGGAAGAAAATTAACACGCAATCTGAAGATTCGTGATAGATAAAGATAATGATGATGTGAACAAGGAGACAAAAAATTCCAGAAAGTACATGGATAGAGATTGATATATCAGTTCACATTGGATATATGTAAAATTGTGTATGGAATCTCTTTTATTGGCTCGGAAAATGATTTTCCAATACTGCAAGTTGATGAACGTTTTGTAAAAAGAAAGAGGAAAAGCAGGTCCAGTACTTGGGTGATGAAAGAGATCAAAAGCAAATTTTTAACATGCACCGGATTTTCTACTATGCTGCTCTATGCTTTTTAGTATCTATTGCATACCAAATTATATTTATAATCATTATTTTACAGTAGTTAACACAAGTTTGGTCATGTTTTTGTAGAAAGAAGTCACCAATGATAAACTAATTATCAACAACAACAAAAAGACTACAACAAATAACACATTGTTGTACATTCTGATGGTAGTGAGAATAAAGATGAATCCATATTCAAGGAATCAAGACATAAGAGAAAGCTTACAATAACTTGCATATGTGGCGCATTGGTAAAATACCATAAAAAACATTCATGTTGCACATTCAGCACAAAAAGTGTAACCATGTAAGCTTTCTTGGTGTATTTGCACGTTCTTTTATAATACAAGTTCCACAGAGGTGTTGATAAACAATCGGTGACCAAAGAATTTCAGAAGCCCGGAGCATCAAGACCTCGAACGATAAGTGCCAGATTGATGGATATTTTTTTAAAGGATGTAATATAGCATATATGGGGAGTGTCAAATTATTTTCTTTACACATATACTTTGGTGTTAATCCCTTTCATCTGTGTCATAAAGTTACTAATATGCCTCTTAGTCAAGAGCAGATGGTAGGTGTATATGGTGAGTGCCTGAAGAATTCAGTTCATCCGTTTTCCTAGAGAGATAGAGAATATGAAGCTAAAAAAGACTAAGTATGCAACACCATTACAAAAATAAGTAAGATGCTATTCTCCACTGGCCATCTGCTCTCCCCGCCTACAAAAATATCACAGTACACAAGCTAGCACACCTTGAGACCATCGAAAAGTACAGTGCTCTCCGAGGTCTCTACCCCTTGCGCTAGAGTCACATATAATGTTCAAGTCCAATTGTATGTTTGTTTACATTACAAAATAAGAATCTAATTAGATCAATTGGGCATTGAAACCCATGACCGTTCAAAATAAGTACATCCACCAATAATCTGCATTGCCTACCCATAAGGTACAACAGCCAATAATTTAGAATAGAACTAAATATTAGTTTTACAGTGAGGAGATATAGATAAGCATAAGTCATACTTCATACTTCATTATACACACTGCTAAAACTGCAAATAGAAAACGTAATTTATGAAATATAGATGTGCAACAAGAATTAATCTCCCCAGGACAAAACGATAATTTTCTATCCTAGAGTTCAACCAAATTTAAAGTTATACACTAAAGCTAAGTGTCTTATGCAATGTGCACAAGCGGATTAAATTAAGACACCAATTTTCAAAGCGTGAGATACTTTTAGAATCACTATCAACCTATTAGTATGTGCACTGGAATAAATGGATACATGGGAAGCCATGTTGAGCCTTCTATGAATATTAATGTTGCCGCTATAGTGCGACTATTAAGTAACTAAAAAATCATGGTTTACTACTAATACAGGATTTCCGCAAAAAACATTGCTCAAAGCTAAACATTCTCATTCTAGCCCGTGCGAATGCACGGGTTTGCGAATAGTATATATATATTTACTAATTAGAGGCACCATTGGAGTTACCACGTTAATTCTAGAAAACCATGTAAAAACATCCGTAGGATCTCAATTCTACGATTAGGATCAAATAACAGATGAAAGAGTCTTTTTCAAAAAAATACAGATCAAAGATTCTTTAATAAAAAACCATGTAAAAACATCCGTAGGATCTCAATTCTATGATTAGGATCAGATCAAAGAGTCTTTTCTCAACAAAAAACAGATCAAAGAGTCTTTAATAGAAAAACAGATCAAAGAGTTATACCTTCGTTAAGTAATCAAAGAGTTCAGGCCCTTCCTCTTTCCACACGCATGATTCCAACGTTTTCCACCTTCCCGTGTGCAAAAAGGAGTCCTTAGCCCATTTTTTCTTTTATAAAGAAAGGACTCCTCCGATTGTTTCCTACCATCAGTACATCACGCTTGATCTACCTATGAAAAAATAAAGGCTAATGCCATCCCCGCTCAAGCTCAACCATAGGATTATTTTGGAGTCTCAAATGGTTATTGGTAAGAGTACGATTTAATGATATATAAAAGCATCCTCGCTCAGACATAGCAGTCCATATAAGTCTTGATCCTATCGGCCGTAAAGAGTCCATGCATGGTACATGAGGAAACATGTAAGCTAAGAGGAAATCACCCGGAACCCTCCGGCACTCCGGTTTTCTCCGAAATCACCCGGAACACTTCCGGTGTCCGAATATAGTCGTCCAATATATCACTCTTTATGTCTCGACCATTTCGAGACTCCTCGTCATGTCCGTGATCACATCCAGGACTCCGAACAACCTTCGGTACATCATAACACATAAACTCATAATAAAACTGTCATCGTAACATTAAGCGTGCGGACCCTATGGGTTCGAGAACTATGTAGACATGACCGAGACACGTCTCCGGTCAATAACCAATAGCGGAACCTGGATGCTCATATTGGCTCCCACATATTCTACGAAGATCTTTATCGGTCAGACCGCATAACAACATATGTTGTTCCCTTTGTCATTGGTATGTTACTTGCCCGAGATTCGATCATCGGTATCTCAATACCTAGTTCAATTTCGTTACCGGCAAGTCTCTTTACTCGTTCCATAAGACATCATCCCGCAACTAACTCATTAGTTGCAATGCTTGCAAGGCTTAAGTGATGTGCATTACCGAGAGGGCCCAGAGATACCTCTCCAACAATCGGAGTGACAAATCCTAATATCGAAATACGCCAACCCAACATGTACCTTCGGAGACACCTGTAGAGCACCTTTATAACCACCCAGTTACGTTGTGACGTTTGGTAGCACACAAAGTGTTCCTCCGGTAAACGGTAGTTGCATAATCTCATAGTCATAGGAACATGTACAAGTCATGAAGAAAGCAATAGCAACATACTAAACGATCGTGTGCTAAGCTAACGGAATGGGTCTTGTCAATCACAACATTCTCCTAATGATGTGATCCCGTTAATCAAATGACAACACATGTCTATGGCTAGGAAACATAACCATCTTTGATCAACAAGCTAGTCAAGTAGAGGCACACTAGTTACACTTTGTTTGTCTATGTATTCACACATGTATTATGTTTCCGGTTAATACAATTCTAGCATGAATAATAAACATTTATCATGATATAAGGAAATAAATAATAACTTTATTATTGCCTCTAGGGCATATTTCCTTCAGTATCCCACTTGCACTAGAGTCAATAATCTAGATTACAAAGTAATGATTCTAACACCCATGGAGCCTTGGTGCTGATCATGTTTTGCTCGTGGAAGAGGCTTAGTCAACGGGTCTGCTACATTCAGATCCGTATGTATCTTGCAAATAATAACTTTATTATTGCCTCTAGGGCATATTTCCTTCACAACAATCTGCCGCATTCAGGATTTTATGCGTAGATGTTATATGCACGAGTAGAACACAAGTGAGTTGTGGGCGATACAAGTCATACTGCTTACCAGCATGTCATACTTTGGTTTGGCGATATTGTTGGATGAAGCGGCCCGGACCGACATTACGCGTACGCTTACGCGAGACTGGTTTTACCGCCGTGCTTTGCACACAGGTGACTAGCGGGTGTCAGTTTCTCCAACTTTAGTTGAACCGAGTGTGGCTACGCCCGGTCCTTGAGAAGGTTAAAACAACACTAACTTGACGAACTATCGTTGTGGTTTTGATGCGTAGGTAAGAACGGTTCTTGCTTAGCCCGTAGAAGCCACGTAAAACTTGCAACAACAAAGTAGATGACGTCTAACTTGTTTTTGCAGGGCATGTTGTGATGTGATATGGTCAAGGCATGATGCTATATTTTATGGTATGAGATGATCATGTTTTTGTAACCGAGTTATCGGCAATTGGCAGGAGCCATATGGTTGTCGCTTTATTGTATGCAATGATATCGCCCTGTAATTGCTTTACTTTATCACTATGCGGTAGCGATAGTCGTAGAAGCAATAGTTAGCGAGACGACAACGATGCTACGATGCAGATCAAGGTGTCGCGCCGGTGACGATGGTGATCATGACGGTGCTTCGGAGATGGATATCACAAGCACAAGATGATGATGGCCATATCATATCACTTATATTGATTGCATGTGATGTTTATCTTTTATGCATCTTATCTTGCTTTGATTGATGGTAGCATTATAAGATGATCTCTCACTAAATTTCAAAATAAAAGTGTTCTCCCTGAGTATGCACCGTTGCCAAAGTTCATCGTGCCCAGACACCACGTGATGATCGGGTGTGATAAGCTCTACGTCCATCTACAACGGGTGCAAGCCAGTTTTGCACGCGTAGAATACTCAGGTTAGACTTGACGAGCCTAGCATATGCAGATATGGCCTCGGAACACTGAGACCGAAAGGTCGAGCGTGAATCATATAGTAGATATGATCAACATAGTGATGTTCACCATTGAAAACTACTCCATTTCACGTGATGATCGGTAATGGTTTAGTTGATTTGGATCACGTGATCACTTTGATGATTAGAGGGATGTCTATCTAAGTGGGAGTTCTTAAGTAATATGATTAATTGAACTTTAATTTATCTTGAACTTAGTCCTGATAGTATTTTACAAATTATGTTGTAGATCAATAGCTCGTGTTGTTGCTTCCCTATGTTTTATATATGTTCCTAGAGAAAACTAAGTTGATTGATGATAGTAGCAATGATGCGGACTGGGTCCGTGATCTGAGGTTTATCCTCATATCTGCACAGAAGAATGATGTCCTTGATGGACCGCTAGGTGACAGACCTATTGCAGGAGCAGATGCATACGTTATAAATGTTTGGCTAGCTCAATATGATGACTACTTGATAGTTTAGTGCACCATGCTTAACGGCTTAGAATCGGGACTTCAAAGACATTTTTAACGTCATGGACCATATGAGATGTTCCAGGAGTTGAAGTTAATATTTCAAGCAAATACCCGAGTTGAGAGATATGAAGTCTCCACCAAGTTCGATTATTAAAAGATGGAAGAGAATTGCTCAACTAGTGAGCATGTGCTCAGATTGTCTGGGTACTACAATCGCTTGAATCAAGTGGGAGTTTATCTTCCAGATAAGATAGTGATTGACAGAGTTCTCTAGTCACCATCATCAAGTTACTAGAACTTCCTGATGAACTATAGTATGCAAGGGATGATGAAAACGATTCCCAAGCTCTTCGTAATGTTGAAATCGACGATGGTAGAAATCAAGAAAGAGCATCAAGTGTTGATGATTGACAAGAACACTAGTTTCATGAAAAGGGCAAAGGGAAAGAAAGGGAAACTTCAAGTATAATGGCAAGCAAGTTGTCAATCCCGTGAAGAAGCCCAAAGCTGGACCAAAGCCTGAAACTGAGTGCTTCTACTGCAAAGGAAATGGTCACTGGAAGCAGAAATACCCTGAATATTTGGTGGATAAGAAGGATGGCAAAGTGAACAAGGGTATATTTGATATACAGGTTATTTATGTGTACCATACTAGTTTTTATAGTAGCCCCTGGGTATTTGATACTTGTTCGGTTGCTAAATATTAGTAACTCGAAACAGGAGTTACAGAATAAACAGAGACTAATTGAGGGTGAAGTGACGATGTGTGTTGGAAGTGGTTCCAAGATTGATATGATCATCATCGCACACTCCCTATACTTTCGGGATTAGTGTTAAACCTAAATAAATGTTATTTGGCGTTTGCGTTGAGCATGAATATGATTTTATCATGTTTATTGCAATACAGTTATTCATTTAAAGTCAGAGAAGAATTGTTGTTCTGTTTAAATGAATAAAACCTTCAATGGTCATACACCCAATGAAAATAGTTTGTTGGATCTCGATCGTAGTGATACACATATTCATAATATTGATGCCAAAAGATGCAAATTTAATAATGATAGTGCAACTTATTTGTGGCACTGCCGTTTGGGTCATATCGGTGTAAAGCGCATGAAGAAACTCCATAAAGTTGAATTTTCGGAATCACTTGGTTATGAATCATTTGATGCTTGCGAACCGTGCCTTTTGGGGAAGATGACTAAAACTCCGTTCTCCGGAACAATGGAACGAGCTACTGACTTGTTGGAAATAATACATACCGATGTATGTGGTCCAATGAGTGTTGATGCTCGTGGCGGGTATTGTTATTTTCTGACCTTCACAGATGATTTGAGCGGATATGAGTATATATACTTGATGAAACATAAGTCTGAAATATTTGAAAAGTTCAAAGAATTTCAGAGTGAAGTGGAAAATCATCGTAACAAGAATATAAAGTTTCTACGATCTGATCGTGGAGAAGAATATTTGAGTTACGAGTTTGGTCTTTATTTGAAACAATGTGAAATAGTTTCACAACTCACGCCACCTGGAACACCACAATGTAATGGTGTGTCTGAACGTCGTAATCGTACTTTACTAGATATGGTGCAAACTATGATGTATCTTACCGATTTACCACTACCGTTTTGGGGTTATGCATTAGAGACAGCTGCATTCACTTTAAATAGGGCACCATCAAAATTCGTTGAGACGACGCCTTATGAACTGTGGTTTGGCAAAAAACTAAAGTTGTCGTTTCTTTAAAGTATGGGCTGCGATGCTTATGTGAAAAAGTTTCAACCTGATAAGCTCGAACCCAAATCGGAGAAGTGCGTCTTCATAGAATACCCAAAGGAAACTGTTGGGTACACCTTCTATCACAGATCCAAAGGCAAGATATTCGTTGCTAAGATGGATCCTTTCTAGAGAAGGAGTTTCTCTCGAAAGAAGTGTGTGGGAGGAAAGTAGAGCTTGATAAGATAAATGTACCTTCTCCCGAATTGGAAAGTAGTTTATCACTGAAATTAGTTCCAGTGATTCCTACACCAATTAGTGAGGAATCTAATGATGATGATCATGAAACTTCAGAGCAAGTTACTACTGAACCTCGTAGGTCTTCCAGAGTACGGTCCGCACCAGAGTGGTACGGTAATCCTGTTCTGGAAGTCATGTTACTAGACCATGATAAACCTACGAACTATGAGGAGGCGATGATGAGCCCAGATTCCGCGAAATGGCTGGAGGCCATGAAATCTGAGATAGGATCCATGTATGACAACAAAGTGTGGACTTTGGTGGACTTGCCCGATGATCGGCAAGCCATAGAAAATAAATGGATCTTCAATAGGAAGACGGACGTTGATAGTAGCGTTACTATCTACAAAGCTCGACTTGTCGCAAAAAGGTTTTCGGCAACTTCAAGGTGTTGACTACAATGCGATTTTCCCAACTGTAACGATGCTTAAGTCTGTCCGAATCATGTTAGCAATTGCCACATTTTATGAAATCTGGCAAATGGATGTCAAAACTGCGTTCCTTAATGGTTTTCTTAAAGAAGAGTTGTATATGATGCAACCAGAAGGTTTTGTCAATCCTAAAGGTGCTAAAAAAATGTGCAAGCTCCAACGATCCATCTATGGACTAGTGCAAGCATCTCGGAGTTGGAATATACACTTTGATAAGTTGATCAAAGCATATAGTTTTATACGGACTTGCAGTGAAGCCTGTATTTACAATAAAGTGAGTGGGAGCACTACAACCTTTCTGATAAGTATATGTGAGTGACATATTGTTGATCAGAAATGATGTAGAATTTTTCTGGGAAGCATAAAGAAGTGTTTGAAAGGAGTTCTTTAAAACAAAGACCTCAGTAAAGCTACTTACATATTGAGCATCAAGATCCATTGAGATAGATCAAGACGCTTGATAAGATTTTCAATGAGTACATACCTTGACAAGATTTTGAAGTAGTTCAAAATAGAACAGTCAAAGAAAGAGTTCTTTCCTGTGTTGCAAAGGTGTGAAATTGAGTAAGACTCAAATCCCGACCACGGCAAAAAATAGAAAGAGAATGAACATCATTCCCTATGCCTCAGTCATAGGTTCTATAAAAGTATGCCATGCTATGGACCAGACCTATTGTATTCTCTGCCCTGGTTTGGCAAGGTACAATAGTGATCTAGGAGTAGATCACTGGACATTGGTCAAAATTATCGTTAGTGTAATAAGGATATGTTTCTCGATTATGGAGGTGACAAGAGGTTCGTCGTAAAGGGTTACGTCGATGCAAGTTTTGACACTGATCCATATGACTCTAAGTCTCAATCTGGATACATATTGAAAGTGGGAGCAATTAGCTAGATTAGCTCCGTACAGAGCATTGTATACATAGAATATTTTGCAAAATACACACGGCTCTGAATGTGACAGACCCGTTGACTAAACTTCTCTCACAAGCAAAACATGATCACACCTTAGTACTCTTTGGGTGTTAATCACATATCGATGTGAACTAGATTATTGACTCTAGTAAACCCTTTGGGTGTTGTTCACATGACGATGTGAATTATGGGTGTTAATCATATATAGATATGAATATTGGTGTTAAATCACATGGCGATGTGAACTAGATTATTGACTCTAGTGCAAGTGGGAGACTGAAGGAAATATGCCCTGGAGGCAATAATAAAGTTATTATTTATTTCCTTATTTCATGATAAATTTTTATTATTCATGCTAGAATTGTATTAACTGGAAACATAATACATGTGTGGATACATAGACAAACATAGTGTCACTAGTATGCCTCTACTTGACTAGCTCATTAATCAAAGATGGTTAAGTTTCCTAACCATAGACATGAGTTGTCATTTGATTAATGGGATCACATCATTAGTAGAATGATGTGATTGACTTGACCCATTCCGTTAGCTTAGCGCTTGATCGTTTAGTATGTTGCTATTGCTTTCTTCATGACTTATACATGTTCCTATGACTATGAGATTATGCAACTCCCGTTTACCGGAGGAACACTTTATGTGCTACCAAACATCACAACGTAACTGGGTGATTATAAAGGTGCTCTACAGGTGTCTCCGAAGGTACTTGTTGGGTTGGCATATTTCGAGATTAGGATTTGTCACTCCGATTGTCGGAGAGGTATCTCTGGGCCCACTCGGTAATGCACACCACTATAAGTCTTGCAAACATTGTAATTAATGAGTTAGTTACATGATGATGTATTACGGAACGAGTAAAGAGACTTGCCGGTAACGAGATTGAACTAGGTATTGAGATACCGACGATCGAATCTCGGGCAAGTAACATACCGATGACAAAGGGAACAAACGTATGTTGGACAAGCGGTGCAGCCCCCTTTTCCTTCTCCCTCTCCCCCTCTTTCCTTCTCTCCTACTCCGGAAAGGAAAGGAATCCTACTAGGACTTGGGTCCGCTATCTGTCTACGAGGGTACGTGGACACACTCTCCCTTCTCGTTGCTATGCATCACCATGATCTTGCGTGTGCGTAGAATTTTTTTTGAAATTACTACGTTCCCCAACATGTTGTTGATTCGCACCGAGCCAAGGACCAGGTAGCGACATGAGCCGGCCCGATTATTAGTAAAGAAGGCACTACACTAACAGCCGCTGGGAGTGGTACTTTGGGTGACAGGGTGGACTGCTTTTTTTTGGAACCGACAAACTGGAAAGCTACAACCGACGAGCTGCTTTGCTAGAACGGCGACATGCGGAAGTGGGTGACCCAGGAGAGACGACGGCGGTGCGGCGGCATGGACCCCTGCAGCAAGCATCGATGGGGAGAACAACGGGGCGGTGCACCTGATATTGCAACCACGGGGGGCTGCAACAACTGCCGAAAGAGTCTCCATGTCAGCGTTGGGTCGGCTGCGACTATACACAGTAGGAGTTGCAAGCAACCATGGCCGAGTATGCCCCGTCGACGGCACTAATTTTTCGAGTAACTGTGCATTTAAAAAATTACAAACCAATATTATTTCGTCATCGAAAAGGGGAGCCGAGGCGACAGGGCTCCGGCGAGGTCGAGGCGGCGAGGCTTTGAGTGATTAAATTTACAACATAGGGATTTTCTGAAAAAAATATATGCAAGTTGGCTGTTGAGAGGGGGGCCCCGCTGGTCAGATATATCAATACGTGTTTATACACAGCTTAGACCGTTTGCAACAATTAGCCGCAGAGAAGGTAGTGACATGCGAAAAATTTGTCTAGCGGCACCAATCAATTACAACGTGCCCAAGTGTGGTATTTCCATGCCATTAACTCGGGCTTGAGAGAACAGGCAAGCCGACGAAAATCTGAGGGGTGTCGCTGACGGCGCCAGCCGAGATGACTGTGCCTCGCGCAGGGAGGGGATTAGAGGGTCTTGTCAAGAATTGCTTAACGGGTTGTTCGCTGCGCCCATGGACTGCTTATGGGCTGGCCGAACAGGCCCAGTTTACCAGATTTCTTCGTTTCGGCCACCCAGCCCATTAGAACAGCTGGGCCACGTGCGGGATAGATGGCTGTAGACAAGAGATAAACTGGCAGGAACGTCTAGATTACGAAACGGGCGGCCAGAAACTTAAATCGCTGTGAGGGCTCGGTTATACTGTCCTGAATATATATCTTTTCTTACCAATGATTTTTGAAGTTTGTGGTAAGTTCACTCCTTTATTTTTACCTTTATTTCTCTTGTCCTTTTTTGCTTTTTGGGGCCATATTTTTTATCATTCTGATCAACCTCCGTACTTTGTTACTCTACCCCCGCTAAATTTGTTGAAGCCAGCCAAGCTGGATCTTTCAAAAAAATAATATTTGAGACTACCAACCTTGCGAAGTGTAAACTGTTGCTTCCATTCAGCCGGTCACTCTGGCTCGCTCGCATGTCCTTCACCCGTGCTGACCTAGCCCTGCTACGTTGTGGTCTCCTCTCCACCGTGAAGTGCCCTGTCCATACAAGCTCTCCTCTATGGATACCACAGGTGCTGGCAATGGCAAACAACCGCACTCCAACTCAATGGGGAATCTACACACAGATCTTGTTACCCTTTCTTCCCCTCCCCTCCCCTCCCCCACGCCGCCCCTAGTGGGCGTCTCGGGGGCAACTCCCCTCTCGCCGGAGTAGCCCCTCTCCCTCCCCTCTCCCCTCGCCGCCGCACGAGGCTGCCGTCGGGCAAGGCCCATGGCTCAGCGGGTACTGTGTCGGCGGGGCATGCGCTGCTCTGGTTCACATCGGAGGGTCTTGGATCCGGGCGGCGGCCCCAGGTGTGGCACCTTGTCTCCTGCGGCGACCAGTGGGGTGGGCGTGGTGCCGGCGATCTGGTCGGGTGGCCGGCGGACCTCCGGTGAGCTAGGACCTCGCGTGGCTGCCCTGGTGGCTGGCGGCGTCAGATCTGGCTGCTGGCCATCTTCCCCTGCTCGGTGCACTTCACCCTCGACGGTCCCTGGCTGTGCCGGCATGGCTGGCCTGCCTCTGGGTTGCGGGTGATTCTGGTGGTCGGGATCCAGATTGGGGGAAACCCCTGGTCGGCTCCAGCCGGCTGCGACGACGACGACATCCGCGGGTGCCGATTTCTTCATGGAGACGTCGGTCAAGGTCTGCCCTTCCACCCCCCACCACCTTGCTTCTCGGGTGAAAACCTAACTCCGGTGGGCGGCGGCGGCGTCCTTGGCACCGTGACCTTCTTGAAGGCGTCGCCTTGAGGCCAGTGTGGTGGCGGGCTCAGTATGGGGTCAGTGACAGCAGCCGACGGCGTGTCCTTTTCCGTCCAAGCTTCGCTTTTCCTCCGGCGCGTTCTGGGCTTGGGTTGTGTAGCTTGCTCTGCTTTGCACGAGCCTCATCAGCATATCTTTGGGATGCTCTGATCCACTCTTAGGGTTTTCCGGCGGCGTTCATCGTTGTTCTGGGGAACTTTCCGTTCTTTGACGGTTTGGCGCCTTGCGATCCAGCCGAGGAGGTTGTGGCCTCCTTCCAAGACGGAGTTCGATGGATGCGTCGTGCCGAGGCCCTTAGGGTCTGGTGACGGCATTGCCATGTAGATGCATCTTCCCTCCCGCTCTTGAGCCGGCATTGCTTCCGCCCAGGTTTAGTCGTGCTGGAGGACCTCAACCTCTTCGGCTGTATGCTCCATTGTATATCCTTCCTGCGTGAAGTGTTTGAGGCTCAGTAAGCTGCTTTCCAGCGCCTTTGTATCTTGGTGCTTTCTGCTGTTCTTACTCTTTGTTATACTCTGCAGTTGTTTCCTGGTCGGTTGATGGCTTTGTTAATTCAAAGTTGGACTAGGCTAGCGCACCTTCTCGGGCTCGGCTGCGTCTTTTCTCTAAAAAAAAATGAGGAATCTACATATGATGGGACTAGTGGCCATGGTTTCCTAGGTACCGTTGCAGCGACGAGGGGGATGGCAGGGAGGCAGCGGGGGGATTCAGCAACTGGGCGGTGCTCTACCCTGCAACCGCAAGGGATTCTGTGCGCCTCTTGGTGAAGAAAGGGAAAGATATCAGATGGTCAGCAGCGCTCGATCTGGGCGGCTTGCACGTGACCGGCCAAGATTTAGGCCTGCCGGCCAGCGCCGCAGCACCCTTGCGAAAATCACAAACAAACTAATGGACTTTTGTTGGCATCATGCCCAACAAATAGATACTTCTTCCTTCTGAGTTTATTAGGGCTTCTCGTATTTAGATTTTAATTAGCGAAATATAAGTTTATATACTATGAAAATTGTATCACTGGAATCCTTTTTCGGTTATGAATCTAACAATATTTTTTTATGACATACAACTTATATTTTATGAATCAAATTTAAGAGCAAAATTTGACACAAATATGAGAAGAACCAGATAACTCGGACGGAGAAACAAATCCACTCTTTCTGCCTTGGTCAGTGTTGAGTAAATAGGCAATTTTTCGACTAATTTAATTACTAGCATGGCATTGACTGAATTGACTACATATTGACTCCGATCAAAACATGCACGTACTAAACAAACAATAGACAAATCTACACATACTGCTAGTACTGCTAATACGAAAATAAACAGGAGCGGATAAACGTGTTATACCATCCAGTAGGCCAGGCAGAAGCCGCGGCGGCGATGACAGCAACAGCGACATCCTCGGCGGCCTTCTTGTCGGCCTCGATCTTCTTGGTTGCGGCACGTTCGGCTTCGGTGTACATGGTGATGAGGAAGACGACGCGGACGTAGAGGAAGTAGTGGATCGGAGGCGAGCAGTCGCGTAGTCGCTTCCCAAAAACCTATTCGCCTATCTCCCATACAGGAACCGGAGAGATGGGGTTTCAAAGACCTGCTCTCCCATTGACCATGTACGCCGTGGACGGGATGGAGTCACCGGCGGCAGCAGCAGCAAAAGACCAACATGGGCGGTTCGCGTAGGAGCAGATGTGATCCATTCGTGTTGGCTAGGGTTAGGAGACACCGCACACTTATGTAGCCGCAGCCACGTGGAGAGATGTGGGCTCGACCCACGTGCGAGTCCGCGACAGCCCACGATCCAACGTCTCAGATCGTGGCCCAGCTATCTGAAACTCTCCATTAGTGACAGGAAAAAATAAGCGCGTAGGTGTGAGCTCGGCTCATTCCGGCAACCCGCGGCGCGGCGCGGCGCGTCGTGACGAGGCTTGGCGAGGCGGTCGGCGGAGGAGTAGTGCGCGATGGCCTCTTCTATTCTCAAGCTCCAATAGCATGTAGAAGAGAAACCCTTATAAGGAGGTCCAACTCCTCTCCAACTTCTCGGGTGGGACTAAACTTCCCACTACACCTAGTGCCAATAATTTCACATGGGCCCTTAGAGATTTTCAAAAATTGCTATATGGGCCTAAAGCCCATCCCAAATTTCAGTAATCCCCCATCAGATCTCGAGGGCCCATTGTGTCCTCTGTTCCAATTGATGTTTCGATATACTAGTGTTTCAGTGAAGACCTGTTATGGTTGAGCTTCACCTAGAGCAAGTAGCTACACTCCTTCACAACTGAACAATGGACTATGCCTTGAATTGTACTAGTACTAGACTACGAAGGCTGACCCCTCGGGGGCAGCATATAAGTCACACTCCTGGCCTATTCATGAGCTTACTAGCGGTCACCCTAATCTCATAGACTGTGACCAGCAGTCCGACTCACATAGGTGTGTTCCTCCAAAGATCGCTCTGTAGAATTGCATTTTTGCTTACATAAGCTTTGGAATACATTAAGACAGTAGTCATCCTACCATACAGTATCGAGAGTATTGCATTTCCAAGGGAGTGGGTTAGTGTAGTTACTCTCCTCCGTTCACTACTGGCTTGTTTTCCCAGGTCCTACTTCATGGGATCTCCGATCACATAGGTTGGGTTACCTCCATGGCAAATCATGTGGGTCTCATACCCATCTCCCTCGATGCACTATCTATCAAAGCACGTGATATCCCTTTTGAAAAGGGATCTGCCAGATTCTTAGCCGTATGGACATACTCCAACGCTATCACTCGGGAGTTTCTAAATTTTCTGACAGCTTTTAATCTCATCCTTATGTGTTTGTTGGACTTCATGTTGTCCTTTGAACTCTTCACCTTGGTGATGACAGTCTGATTGTCACAGTTCATAAGGATAGCCAGAACCGGTTTGTCAACCAATGGCAAGTCCATCAGAAGTTCTCCAAGCCATCCTACTTTGACACCAGATGTGTCTAATGTTGTTAATTCTGCTTCCATTGTCGATCTCGTTAAGATCGCTTGTTTGCAAGACTTTTAGCAAACAGCGCCACCTCCAAGAGTAAACATATACCCAGTTGTGGCCTTCATCTCATCAGCATCAGTGATCCGATTCGCATCACTACACCCTTTAAGTACCGACGGGTATCCGGTATAGTGAAGTCCATAGTTCATAGTACATTTCAGATAGAGCATAACTCTTTCAATAGCATGCCAATGTACATCACCCGGTTTGGAAAAAAACCAGCTCAGTTTGCGCACAGCAAACACGATATCAGGCCTCGTTGTGCTCGCTAGGTACATCAGTGAACAAATAATTTGAGAGTATCTCAGTTGATCTTCAGCCGTGCCTTTGAACTTTCGAATCAACATGCTAGGATCATATGGTGTTTGAGATGGTGTGCAGCCTAAATATCCAAAACCACTCAACACGTTCTCAACATAATGGGATTGCAGAAGTGTGATCCCACTCTCATTATCTCTCAGTAGCTTGATGTTCGAGATAAAATCAGCCACACCAAGGTCTTTCATCTCAAAGTTCTGAGACAGAAACGACTTGACCTCCTCATTGACTTTGAGATTGGTTCCGAATATCAGTATGTCATCAACATACAATCACAGTATAACTCCTTTGCCCCCATCATGGCGATAGTATACACATTTGTCAGCTTCATTAACAACGAAGCCAACAGATGTCAGAGTTGTATTAAACTTATCATGCCATTGCTTAGGTGCTTGTTTCATCCCATATAAAGATTTCAACAACCTACACACCTTTCTTTCCTGACCATCTATCATAAAGCCATCTGGCCGTTGCATATAGATTTCCTCGTTTAGCTCTCCATTCGGAAAAGTCGCCTTAACATCAATCTGGTGGACGAAGACCGTGCGAGGCCGCCAACGAGAGTAATAATTAAATGGTGGTTAGTCTAGCCACAGGTGAATAAGTATCGAAGAAATCTTCCTCTTCTTTCTGGTCATAGCCCTTGGCCACAAGCCTAGCCTTATACTTTTCAATCGTACCATCGGGCCTAAGCTTATTTTTGAACACTCACTTACATCCCAATGGTTTACAACCATAGGGACGCTTAGTGATCTCCCATGTCCCGTTAGCCATGATGGAATCCATCTCGCTATGGACCGCATCCTTCCAGTAGTCAGCTTCTAGAGAGGCATACGCTTATGAAATAGAAGTTGGAGTATCATCGACAAGGTACACGAAGAAATCATCACCAAAGGTCTTTGCAGTCCTTTGTCTCTTGCCCCTACCAAGGGTTTCCTCGTCATCCTTCTCAAGATTTTCATCATGTGTTCGTTCATAATATTCCATAGGAATGGCAGGCTCAGGAGTCTCCTCAGATTCCTATCTAGATGTGCTTGCATATCTCTCACAGGAAAAATATACTCGAAGAATATAGCATCTTTACACTCCATAATTGTACCGACCTTCTGGTCAGATACCTCCGATTTTACTACTAGAAATCTATAGCCAGCACTGTTCCTAGCGTATCCTAAATTAACGCAGTCCACAGTCTTGGGTCCAAGCTTACGCTTTTTGGGGAGCAGCAAATTGAATTTCACCAAACAGCCCCAAGTACGCAAGTACGAGAGTGTTGTCCTTCTCTTCGCCCATTTCTCATAGGGAGTGATCTCATTATCCTTTGTCGGTACTTTATTCAGGACATGACATGCCGTCAATATAGCCTCCCCGCACCATGCCTTGGATAAACCCGATGTATCTAACATGGTGTTAACCAAATTAGTTAGAGTAGGTTTTTCCGCTCGGCAACCCCATTTGACTGGGGAGAATAGGGAGGCGTCCTCTCATGAATAATGTCGTGTTCCGCACAAAAGGAATCAAAATCACTCGGGAAGTACTCTCCACCATGATCTGAGCGGACTCGTTTAATTCTCTTTTCAAGTTGATTCTCAATTTCTGCCTTATAGATTTTAAAGTAGTGTAGAGCCTCATCTTTAGTATTTAACAGATACACATACAAATATCTAATGGAATCGTCTATCAATGTCACGAAGTATTTATTTCCACCTTTAGTCAACACATCATTCATCTCACAAATATCAGAATGTATGAGTTCTAATGGTGCCAACGGTCCCTCCTCCGCAGTCTTGTGAGGCTGGCGAGGTTGCTTAGCTTGCACGCATGAAAGGCACTTAGAACCTTTGACTAAAGTGAAACTCAGGATAAAATAAACTTAGCTAGCCACGTCATAACATCGAAACTTATGTGACAAAGACATGGATGCCAAACTTCAGATGCATTAACACTCGAATGAATATGGTTCACGACTTTATTACAGAAATCTGCGAGGGAAAGGCGGAACATCCCTCCGCTCTCATAACCTTTTCCAACAACTAGTCAATACTTAGTAACAACTAATTTATTAGAATCGAATACCAAGTTAAACCCTTCTCTACATAGAAGGGAGCCACTAACGAGGTTCTTCTTGATGGCGGGGACATGATGCACGTTCTTCAGCTGCACAATCCTTCCCGAAGTAAACTTCAGATCGACCGTGCCAACACCGAAGCACTCGTGCCATTCCCCATCAATGCGGACCCGTGGCTTGTGACCTGGTAAGAAGAAAACAATGAAATGTCAGCATATACATGAACGCCTGCACCCGTGGCCACCCACCAATCGGTGGGCTGAAACACTGAAAAAATAGTAAATAAATTACCGTGCCCAGATGCACATTCTCAATGTTTTCCACAATCATGTAGACAGACTTGAAGTCCTGTCCTGACTTCTTAAACTTATTTGGGCACTTGTTGGCTCAGTGTTCAACCGAACCACAAGTAAAGCAGCCCTCATCCTTCTTGTTCTTCTTGATGTCTTCTTACCCTTCTTCTTAAAGTCGTTATCGTGTTGGACACCGTTCTTTCCCTTGGGCTTGTGGGAGTTGAAGTTCCTCTGGTTCACCATATTGGCGACAGAAGTCCCTTCGGCCCCTTTTCCGTGCGAGTCCTTTACCCTCCAATTCTGCTCAACACTCAGATGGCTAATGATATCCTCCACTGAGAATTCACGCCTCTGATGTTTCAGAGTGGCGGCAAAGTTCCTCTAGGAATTAGGGAGCTTAGCGATTATGCAACCCGTGATAAACTTGCCCTGTAACTCGCACTTAAGCAGCTCAAGCTCCTTAACGATGCATATTATCTCATGAGCCTGCTCCAGTACAGGATGGTCTTCAACCATCTTGTAATCGTGGAACTGCTCTACAATATACATTTCGCTCCCAGTATCGGTGGCCCCAAATTTAGATTCGAGCGCCTCCCACAAGTCCTTGGCGACAAGCACATGTAAATACACGTCGACCAACTTATCTGCGATCACGCTAAGAACTGCTCCGAGGAACACGACGGTGGCTTCCTTGAACGCCTTCTCCTGTTTAGGAGCAATCGTTCCAGAAGGAACACCGGTGATCCAGAACACATTCATAGCCGTGAGCCATAAGGTGGTATTTGTCTGCCAACGCTTAAAATATGTACCGGTTAACTTATCCGGTTTCAGTGTTGCAGCAAAGCCACTTGCCGAAACATTGACATACTAATTCTGATCTAAGCATGCACGTACGAAGCAAATAGTAGACAAATCTACACATAATACTAGTACTGCTAATACGAAAATAAACATGAGCGGGATAAACGTGTTATAAGAAGGAGGAGTGCGCGAGGGCCTCTTCTATTCTCAACCTCAAATAGCATGTAGAACAGAAATCCTTATAAGGAGGTCCAACTCCTCTCCAGCTTCCGGGGTGGGACTAAACTTCCCACTACACCTAATACCAATAAACTCACATGGACCCTTAAAGATTTTCAGAAATTGCTATATGGGCCTAAAGCCAATCCCAAATTTCAGCAGTCTGTTCCCGTATCTATGCGGGTGTAGTCGTACGGGGAATCTTTTGGAAACCACGAACGTTGAAACTTTGCACAAATGCACTCTTCCTCACATGGTCTGTTCCCTTCCCAAAATAAGTGTTTGTTTTGTATAACCAAGGTAACCAGAGGCAACCAAATTCTTGAGCACTATAAAAAAAAAGCAGGCATGAAATGGAACACTGAGCGTGATTTCGCTGGCCAAGCAACAGCCACATCATGCAGCTGTGCAGTATCCCAGATTCCCAAGGGAAAAAGAATTAGTATATGAGACCCATCCCAATTAGGCAATGAATGCCACATCACGATGTCAATCACAAAGCACGTAATCCCACTTTGCCCATCAATATAAAATCCCACCTACCCATTCTCGATTCCAGTTCCATAGCTTCATTTCACTTATCTTATTACAATGTTGTATGAGATACGTGCGCAACTTCCACGAGCTGGTTCCCTCCCTTGTTCTCATCCACGGCGGGGCCAAAGGACGTCTCGTCCATGGCCGCGCCGAACGATGCCATCGCTGGTGGCCGTGTGGCACAAATGCTAGGACGACTTCTCGTCCGTGGGCTGGCCGAACGGCCTCGTCAAACATGCTAGCCGAACACTCTAAGGAGGCTAATAATCATCCTTCATTTTAAAAGACAAACTAATAATCAAGCTATTATAGTAGGAAACTCACGGCCGGGAAGCATTCTTGACGTGACATGATAATAACTTACCTAATAACTGACGACGATTATTCCAAGAGTTCCTCTTGGCTCAGCCTCTCAAGACCTTCCCGCGTGTCTATCCCCCAGCTATAAAATAAGGCGTAACACATACTAGAGTGAATAGCATAAAACTACCACAATTCACGTTAGAGTTTTAAAAAACTATTAATTTTTGGTTTGTGACTGATAACTATCAGAATCGGTGTCGGCTGTTTCAAAAAACCCAAATCGCCAGCTGCTAAGAAACTAAGCCGGTTTATGACAAGTCGGGCCCGCACCTAAACAAGCCGTCCGTTTGACTGTTTGTGTTGACCGTTAACTGACATGGGGCCCACGTGTCAGCGTCCCTTAAAAAATTGCATGGAAATTTTTTCTTCAACCCCTTGGTTCTTTTACATATTTAAAAATATGCCCTTATTTTTACAGAATAACCCTATAAGCATTTTTTAAAAGCAATCGGGTCCCTCAATCATTTTGAAAAAGCAATTTGGGCTAGAAAATCCCGTCGGCCATGTCGCCGCCGCGCGCCAAGTAAACGCATGAGACCTGCGGGGCGGACCAAATCCGGCACAGGCAAGAGCTGCACCGCCGCGCGCCATGGAGGGGCGCACTGCCCACCGCCGCTGCCCGCCTCCGCGGCGAGGCCGGCGACCTCTGCCGCACGTCTTCGCGGCGAGGCCGGCCACACCGCCACCACCTGTCGACGCCGCCATGGATCCATCCCGTCGCCCGCATGGAGGCCCGCCTCCGTGCTGAGGTCGGCCACACCACCACCACCTCGAGCCGATGTCGCCATGGACCGACGCGTCGAGCTCCTCCCTGCGCCGCCCGTTCCCGTAATCTGGCCGACGCTATTCCTCAGGGTGGGCACGGCCTCACCTCAAGGACCTGATTGATTTAAGTACAAGGGGATTTAAGAGCTTTTTGTAAATGAGACACCGACATGTGGGCCCCACATGTCAGTTAACGGTCAAACAAATAGTCAAACAGATGGCTTGCTTAGGAGCGGGCCCGACCTGTCATAAACCGGCTTAGTTTCTTAGCTTTGGACGATTTAGGTTTTTTGAAACAGCCAACGACAATTCTGGTAGTTATCAGTCACAAACAAAAATTTGGTAGTTTTTTTAGAACCCTAACACGAATTGTAGTAGTTTTATGCTATTCACTCCACATACTAGTATATGTTGTCGTTTTTCTAAAGGCCAACGCTAGGCGCCGGCGCGGGCCCAAGTTTCGGCCGGTCCGCTGCTGAGCGGTGGATCCGTACGAAATCAACGGTCTACGTATAGCAACGACTGAGTCGTCTTCTTCCTTCCGTGTTCGTCACCAGCGCTCGCGCCTGTGCTTGCCGGCCACCCGCCCAGAAGCGCCGCTTCATGCTTGCGGCGGGCAGCTGCGCCGCCCTTCGCTTCGCGTCGTGCGTTTCGCTAGCCACCCAGCGCCGCCCACGCTTGTTTCGCGCCCGTGCTCGCTGGTCGCCGCGCCGCCTAACGCCACGCCTGTGCTTGCGGCCACCCCGCCCAGCAGCAGCGCCTCGCTTCATGCTTGTTGGCACTGCGCCGCCGCTTCGCTTCGCGCGCGTGCTCGCTAGCCACCCAGCGCCGCCCACGCTTGTCTCGCCCGTGCTGCTCGATGTCGCCCCGCCGCCATGGCCTTTCGCACCAGCGCTTCGCCCACCTCACAGCCGCCACCGCTCGCAAGACTGTGCTCGCCAGCCACCCAGCGCGCCACAAGACTTGTCGGCCAGCCCCGCCCGCAGCTAATCGCCGTCGAGCTTGCAGGTCCACCTGTTGGGGAACGTAGCAGAAATTCAAAATTATCTACGCATCACCAAGATCAATCTATGGAGATTCTAGCTACGAGGGAAGGAGAGTGCATCTACATACCCTTGTAGATCGCTAAGCGGAAGCGTTCAAGTGAACGGGGTTGATGGAGTCGATTGCCGTGACTCAAATCACCGATGATCCTAGTGCCGAACGGACGGCACCTCCGCGTTCAACACACGTACAGCCCGGTGACGTCTCCCATGCCTTGATCCAGCAAGGAGAGAGGGAGAGGTTGAGGAAGACTCCATCCAACAGCAACACAACGGCGTGGTGGTGGTGGAGGAGCGTGGCAATCCTGCAGGGCTTCGCCAAGCACCTATGGGAGAGGAGGAGGTGTCACGGGAGGGAGGAGGCGCCAGGGCTCAGGTGTGGATGCCCTCCCTCCCCTCCACTATATATAGGGGCAAGGGAGAGGGGGGAGGCGCAGCCTTGCCCCTTCCTCCAAGGAAGGGGTGCGGCCAAGAGGGGGGGAGGAGTCCATCCTCCCCAAGGCACCTCGGAGGTGCCTTCCCCCTTGAGGACTCTTCCCTCCCCAAGTTTCCTTGGTGCATGGGCCTCTTGGGGCTGGTGCCCTTGGCCCATATAGGCCAAGGCGCACCCCCTACAGCCCATGTGGCCCCCCGGGGCAGGTGGACCCCCCCGGTGGACCCCCGGACCCCTTTCGGCACTCCCGGTACAATACCGATAAAGTGCGAAACCTTTCCGGCGACCAAAATAGGACTTCCCATATATAAATCTTTACCTCCGGACCATTCCGAACTCCTCGTGACGTCCGGGATCTCATCCGGACTCAACAACATTCGTAACCACATACAAACTTCCTTTATAACCCTAGCGCCATCGAACCTTAAGTGTAGACCCTACGGGTTCGGGAACCATGCGACATGACCGAGACGTTCTCCGGTCAATAACCAACAGCGGATCTGGATACCCATGTTGGCTCCTACATGTTCCACGATGATCTCATCGGATGAACCACGATGTCAAGGACTCAATCGATCCCGTATACAATTCCCTTTGTCTAGCGGTATTGCACTTGCCCGAGATTCGATCGTCGGTATCCCGATACCTTGTTCAATCTCGTTACGGCAAGTCTCTTTACTCGTTCCGTAACACATCATCCCGTGATCAACCCCTTGGTCACATTGTGCACATTATGATGATGTCCTACCGAGTGGGCCCAGAGATACCTCTCCGTTTACACGGAGTGACAAATCCCATTCTCGATTCGTGCCAACCCAACAGACACTTTCGGAGATACCTGTAGTGCACCTTTATAGCCACCCAGTTACGTTGTGACGTTTGGTACACCCAAAGCATTCCTACGTTATCCGGGAGTTGCACAATCTCATGGTCTAAGGAAATGATACTTGACATTATAAAAGCTTTAGCATACGAACTACGATCTTTGTGCTAGGCTTAGGATTGGGTCTTGTCCATCACATCATTCTCCTAATGATGTGATCCCGTTATCAATGGCATCCAATGTCCATGGTTAGGAAACCGTAACCATCTATTGATCAACGAGCTAGCCATTAGAGGCTTGCTAGGGACATGGTGTTGTCTATGTATCCACACATGTATTTGAGTTTCCTATCAATACAATTATAGCATGGATAATAAACGATTATCATGAACAAGGAAATATAATAATAATAACCAATTTATTATTGCCTCTAGGGCATATTTCCAACAGTCTCCCACTTGCACTAGAGTCAATAATCTAGTTCACATCGTCATGTGATTAACACTGATAGGTCACATCGCCATGTGACTAATCACCCAAAGAGTTTACTAGTGTCTGTAAACTAGTTCACATCATCATGTGATTTAGACTCAATGAGTTCTGAGGTTTGATCATGTTTTGCTTGTGAGAGAGGTCTTAGTCAACGGGTTTTAGTCAACGGGTCTGAACCTTTCAGATCCGTGCGTGCTTTGCAAATTTCTAGGTCATATTATAAATGCTGCTTCCACGCTCCACTTGAAGCTATTCCAAATGGTTGCTCCACTATACGTATCCGGTTTGCTACTCAGAGTCACTCGGATAGGTGTTAAAGCTTGCATCACGTAACCCTTTACGCCGAACTCTTTATCACCTCCATAATCGAGAAACATGTCCTTATTTACTCCAAGGACAATTTTGACCGCTGTCCAATGATACATTCCTGGATCATTCTTGTACCCCTTGACTGACTCATGGCAAGGCACACTTCCGGTGCGGTACACAGCATAGCATACTATAGAGCCTATGTCTGAAGCATAGGGGACGACCTTCGTCCTTTCTCTCTGTTCTGCCGTGGTCGAGCTTTAAGTCTTAACTTCATACCTTACATCGCAGGCAAGAACTCCTTCTTTGACTGATTTATCTTGAACACTTTCAAGATCATGTCAAGGTACGTGCTCATTTGAAAGTATTATCAAGCATTTTGATCTATCCTTATAGATCTTGATGCTTATTGTTGAAGTAGCCTAATCTAGGTTTTCCATTGAAAAACACTTTTCAAACAACCCTATATGCTTTCTAGAAATTCTACATCATTTCTGATCATCAATATGTCAACAACATATACTCATCAGAAATTCTATAGTGCTCCCACTCACTTCTTTGGAAATACAAGTTTCTCATAAACTTTGTATAAACCTAAAATCTTTGATCATCTCATCAAAGTGCACATTCCAACTCCGAGATGCTTACTCCAGTCCTTAGAAAGGATCGCTGGAGCCAGCATACCTTTTAGCATCCTTAGGATCGACAAAACTTTTCTGATTGTATCACATACAACCTTTCCTTACGAAAACTGGTAAGGAAACTCATTTTGACATCCATCCGCCAGATTTCATAAATGCAGCTTATGCTAACATGATTCCGACGGACTTAAGCATCGCTACGAATGAGAGAATCTCATCGTAGTCAACTCCTTGAACTTGTGAAAAACTCTTCGCCACAAGTCGAGCTTCATAGACGGTGATAGTACCGTCCGTCCGTCTTCTTCTTAAAGATCCATTCATCTCAATGGCTTGCCGATCATCGGGCAAGTCCACCAAAGTTTATGCTTTGTTCTGATACATGGATCCTATCTCGGATTTCATGGCTTCTAACCATTTGTCGGAATTTGGGCCCACCATCGCTTCTCCATAGCTCGTAGGTTCATTGTTGTCTAGCAACATGACCTTCAAGACAGGATTACTGTACCACTCAGAAGTAGTACGCATCCTTGTCACCCTACGAGGTTCGGTAGTGACTTGATCCAAAACTTCATGATCACTATCATAAGCTTCTACTTCAATTGGTGTAGGTGCCACGGGAACAACTTCCTGTGCCCTGCTACACACTAGTTGAAGTGACGGTTCAATAACCTTATCAAGTCTCCACCATCCTCCCACTCAACTTTTCGAGACGAACTTTTCCTCGAGAATGGACCCGATTCAAGAAACAATCCCTATTGCTTCCGGATCTGAATTAGGAGGTATACCCAACTGTTTTGGGTGTCCTATGAAGATGCATTTTGTCCGCTTTGGGTTCGAGCTTATCAACCTGAAACTTTTCCACACAAGCGTCGCAGCCCCAAACTTTTAAGAAACGACAACTTAGGTTTCTCCAAACGGTGTCATCTCAATGGAATTACGTGGTGCCCCATTAAAGTGAGTGCGGTTGTCTCTAATGCCTAACCCATGAACGATAGTGGTAATTCGATAAGAGACATCCTGGTACGCACCATATCTAATAGGGTGCAACTATGATGTTCGGACACACCATCACACTATGGTGTTCCAGGCGGTATTAATTGTGAAACAATTTGCACAATGTCTTAATTGTGTGCCAAAACTCGTAACTCAGATATTCATCTCTATGATCATATCATAGACATTCTATCCTCTTGTCACGAAGATCTTAAACTTCACTCTGAAATTACTTGAACCATTCAATAATTCAGACTTGTGTTTCATCAAGTAAATATACTCAACATCTACTCGAATCATCTGTGAAGTAAGAACATAACGATATTCACTGCATGCCTCAGCACTTATTGGACTACACACATCAAAATGTGTTACTTCCAACAAGTTGCTATCTTGTTTCATCTTACTGAAACTGAGGTTTTTTAGTCATCTTGCCCATGTGGTATGATTTGCATGTCTCAAGTGATTCAAAATCAAGTGAGTCCAAACGATCCATCTGCATGGAGTTTCTTCATGTGTATACACCAATAGACATGGTTCGCATGTCTCAAACTTTTCAAAACGAGTGAGTCCAAAGATCCATCAACATGGAGCTTCTTCATGCTTTTACACCAATATGACTTACATGGCAGTGCCACAAGTAAGTGGTACTATCATTACTATCTTATATCTTTTGGCATGAAAATGTGTATCACTACGATTGAGATTCAATAAACCATTTTTAGGTGCAAGACCATTGAAGGTATTATTCAAATAAATAGAGTAACCATTATTCTCCTTAAATGAATAATCAGACATGCGATAGACATAATCCAATCATGTCTATGCTCAACGCAAACACCAAATACAATTATTTAGGTTTAACACCAATCTCGTTGGTAGAGGGAGCGTGCGATGCTTGATCACGTCAAGCTTGGATAAACTTCCAACACATATCGTCAGCTCACCTTTAGCTAGTCTCCATTTATTCCGTAGCTTTTATTTCGAGTTACTAACACTTAGCAACTGAACCGGTATCTAATACCCTGGTGCTACTAGGAGTGCTAGTAGAGTACACATTAACATAATGCATATCCAATATACTTCTATCGACCTTGCCAGCCTTCTCATCTACCAAGTATCTAGGGTAATTCTGCTCCGTTGGCTGTTCCCTTATTACGTAAGCACTTAGTCTCGGTTTGGGTTCAACCTTGGGTTTCTTCACTGGAGCAGCAACTGATTTGCCGTTTCACGAAGTGTCCCTTCTTGCCCTTGCCCTTTCTTGAAACTAGTGGTTTTACCAACCATCAACAATTGATGCTCCTACTTGATTTCTACTTTCGCGGTGTCAAACATCGTGAATACCTCAAGGATCATCATATCTATCACTGATATGTTATAGTTCATCACGAAGCTCTAGCAGCTTGGTGGCAATGACTTTGGAGACACATCACTATCTCATCAGGAAGATTAACTCCCACTCGATTCAAGTGATCGTTGCACTCAGACAATCTGAGCACAAGCTCAACGATTGAGCTTTTCTCCCTTAGTTTGTAGGCTAAGAGAATTGTTGGAGGTCTTATACCTCTTGACGTGGGCACAAGTCTGAAATCCCAATTTCAGCCCTCGAAACATCTCATATGTTCCGCGACGTTTCGAAAACGTCTTTGGTGCCTCAATTCTAAACCGTTTAACTGAACTATCACGTAGTTATCAAAACGTGTATGTCCGATGTTCGCAACATCCACAAACGACGTTTGGGGTTCAGCATACTGAGCGGTGCATTAAGGACATAAGCTTTCTACTGTCCGCATAATCGCTACTATCAACTTTCAACTATATTTTCTCTAGGAACATATCTAAACAGTGGAACTAAAGCGAGCCATTTACATAATTTGCAAAAGGTCTTTTGACTATGTTCAGGATAATTAAGTTCATCTTATGAACTCCCACTCAGATAGACATCCCTCTGGTCATCTAAGTGATTACATGATCCGAGTCAACTAGGCCGTGTCCGATCATCACGTGAGACGGACTAGTCATCATCGGTGAACATCTTCATGTTGATCGTATCTACTATACGACTCATGCTCGACCTTTCGGTCTCTGTGTTCCGAGGCCATGTCTGCACATGCTAGGCTCGTCAAGTTAACCCCAAGTGTTTTTGCTGTGTAAATCTGTCTTACACCCGTTGTATGTGAACGTAAGAATCCATCACACCCGATCATCACGTGGTGCTTAGAAGCGATTTAACTGTAGCAACGGTGCACAGTGGGAGAACACTTCTTGAAATTTGTAAGGGATCATCTTATTTACTACCGTCGTTCTAAGTAAACAAGATGCATAAACATAATAAACATCACATGCAATTATATAGTAGTGACATGATATGGCCAATATCATATAGCTCCATTGATCTCCATCTTCGGGGCTCCATGATCATCATCGTCACCGGCATGACACCATGATCTCCATCATCATGATCTCCATCATCGTGTCTTCATGAAGTTGTCTCGCCAACTATTACTTCTACTACTATGGCTACCGGTTAGCAATAAAGTAAAGTAATTACATGGCGTTGTTTAATGACACGCAGGTCATACAATAAATAAAGACAACTCCTATGGCTCCTGCCGGTTGTCATACTCATCGACATGCAAGTCGTGAGTCCTATTACAAGAACATGATCAATCTCATACATCACATATCATTCATCACATTCATCTTGGCCATATCACATCACATAGCATACCCTGCAAAAACAAGTTAGACGTCCTCTAATTGTTGTTTGCATGTTTTACGTGGCTGCTATGGGTTTCTAGCAAGAACGTTTCTTACCTACGCAAAACCACAACGTGATATGCCAATTGCTATTTACCCTTCATAAGGACCCTTTTCATCGAATCCGTTCCGACTAAAGTGGAGAGATCGGCACCGCTAGCCACCTTATGCACCAAGTGCATGTCGTCGGTGGAACCTGTCTCACGAAGAGCGTGTAAGGTCGGTCCGGGCCGCTTCATCCCACAATACCGTCGAAACAAGATTGGACTAGTAATGGTAAGCATATTGAACATCATCAACGCCCACAACTACTTTGTGTTCTACTCGTGCAAAGAATCTACGCAATAGACCTAGCTCATGATGCCACTGTTGGGGAACGTAACAGAAATTCAAAATTATCTACGCATCACCAAGATCAATCTATGGAGATTCTAGCTACGAGGGAAGGAGAGTGCATCTACATACCCTTGTAGATCGCTAAGCGGAAGCGTTCAAGTGAACGGGGTTGATGGAGTCGTACTCGTCGTGACTCAAATCACCGATGATCCTAGTGCCGAACGGACGGCACCTCCGCGTTCAACACACGTACAGCCCGGTGACGTCTCCCATGCCTTGATCCAGCAAGGAGAGAGGGAGAGGTTGAGGAAGACTCCATCCAACAGCAACACAACGGCGTGGTGGTGGTGGAGGAGCGTGGCAATCCTGCAGGGCTTCGCCAAGCACCTATGGGAGAGGAGGAGGTGTCACGGGAGGGAGGGAGGCGCCAGGGGCTCAGGTGTGGATGCCCTCCTCCCTCCACTATATATAGGGGCAAGGGAGAGGCGGAGGCGCAGCCTGCCCCTTCCTCCAAGGAAGGGGTGCGGCCAAGAGGGGAGGAGTCCATCCTCCCAAGGCACCTGAGGTGCCTTCCCCTTGAGGACTCTTCCTCCCAAGTTTCCTTGGTGCATGGGCCTCTTGGGGCTGGTGCCCTTGGCCCATATAGGCCAAGGCGCACCCCTACAGCCCATGTGGCCCCCGGGCAGGTGGACCCCGGTGGACCCCGGACCCCTTCGGCACTCCGGTACAATACCGATAAAAGTGCTAAACCTTTCCGCGACCAAAATAGGACTTCCCATATATAAATCTTTACCTCCGGACCATTCCGAACTCCTCGTGACGTCCGGGATCTCATCCGGACTCAACAACATTCGTAACCACATACAAACTTCCTTTATAACCCTAGCGCCATCGAACCTTATGTGTAGACCCTACGGGTTCGGGAACCATGCAGACATGACCGAGACATTCTCCGGTCAATAACCAACAGCGGGATCTGGATACCCATGTTGGCTCCCACATGTTCCACGATGATCTCATCGGATGAACCACGATGTCAAGGACTCAATCGATCCCGTATACAATTCCCTTTGTCTAGCGGTATTGTACTTGCCCGAGATTCGATCGTCGGTATCCCGATACCTTGTTCAATCTCGTTACCGGCAAGTCTCTTTACTCGTTCCGTAACACATCATCCCGTGATCAACCCCTTGGTCACATTGTGCACATTATGATGATGTCCTACCGAGTGGGCCCAGAGATACCTCTCCGTTTACACGGAGTGACAAATCCCAGTCTCGATTCGTGCCAACCCAACTGACACTTTCGGAGATACCTGTAGTGCACCTTTATAGCCACCCAGTTACGTTGTGACGTTTGGTACACCCAAAGCATTCCAACGGTATCCGGGAGTTGCACAATCTCATGGTCTAAGGAAATGATACTTGACATTATAAAAGCTTTAGCATACGAACTACGATCTTTGTGCTAGGCTTAGGATTGTCTTGTCCATCACATCATTCTCCTAATGATGTGATCCCGTTATCAATGACATCCAATGTCCATGGTTAGGAAACCGTAACCATCTATTGATCAACGAGCTAGCCATTAGAGGCTTGCTAGGGACATGGTGTTGTCTATGTATCCACACATGTATTTGAGTTTCCTATCAATACAATTATAGCATGGATAATAAACGATTATCATGAACAAGGAAATATAATAATAATAACCAATTTATTATTGCCTCTAGGGCATATTTCCAACACCACCATGAAAAAGGATGTAGCAAAAATCCTCGACGGACGTAGCAAAAACTACAACGGTTGCAGCAAAAATGGATCGCCGCCATCGAGCCTACATGTCCACTATGAAAAAAGGATGTAGCAAAAATCGTCGACGGACGTAGCAAAAACTACAACGGTTGTAGCAAAAAAATGGTCGCCGCCGTCAGTCACGGGATGCAGCTTGGCCGTGAATGAATGTAGCAAAATCTGTAGCGGGTTCCAGCAAAATCGCCGCAGGTACCAGCAAGAAAGAAAAGGGGTTGTAGCACTAGTATTCTAGCAAAAAAAAAGTCTCCTCCTTCCTTAGGCGATATGCTCAAGCACGAAGCACCTCACCTGGTCGCCTCTCATGACGGTTCCAGCAAAAACTACAACGGTTGCAACTTGGTGTGTACCCGCTTCCAGCAAAAATCCAAGCTGCTTCCTGCAGTTCTTCATGACGGTTCCAGCAAAACTCCATAGCGGTTGCAGCCAAAAACCTCGCCGTCGTAGCAATTTGAATTGCCGGTTCCAACATTCTACCACCACCGGCTCCAGTAAACTCGATGGGTCAGCTGCAGCAAAACTCGAGTCTCCGATGACAACAACTTGTTTTGGGTTCACCACCGGCTGCCACTCTCGCTGGCCGCCGTTGTAGCATGGTCGCCGCCGGTTGTAGCACCCCACTCCGTGCCGCAAGCTGGGTTACCGCACGGCCGCGCTGGTGGATGAGCGGATGCTTGCCGGAGCAGCGCTGGGCGGGTCGATGGCGGCCGCTCGCCGGAGCAGCGCGGGCAGGTGGATGACGGCTGCTCACAACATCGACGGCGGTCATCACCGGCGAGAATTTATTTGGGAGACATGAAAAGAAGACGATCAAGGAGATAAGGAAAGAGAATGAATGATGGAGCCGTTCGTGGGGATAAGGGAGACAGACTTAATCGATGGTGGGTGGGCCTGTTATTAGCGTGGATGTGACCAGCTGAATTTCAGCCGGTCGTCCGGCCGTAAACATTTACCTTTTCTAAAAGGCAAGCGTGAAAGAGATCATGCATGTTTTGTGTGCGCGCAAACGTGCAACATAAACACTGCCCATGCGTTCACTGCCGTGGAGAACAGGGAGAAACGTATACAACCAGGGAACTGATAATTGAGCTGTGGACATCGGCGCGCAAACGTATGTTCTGCAGCTGCACCAAACTGTACCGTGCACCGGCGGACGAGATGTAGCCGGCCGGGGAAAGATGCGGACGTGACACGCAAGCCGGTACTAGAAATCCGCGTGTCTCCACGTGCTTCATTGAGCTGCACGCTGGTAGCAGCTCGCTTGGACGGGGACACAGCACAGCCGCATGCACGTGATTACTGGATCGGATCAGATCGAGGGCATGGGCATGCACACCAAGTCGCACAGCATGCATGTTAAACAATTATGTTGTACTAGTAGTCGCCACGGAACTTCAGCATGAACACGCCTTATATTCTACTCCCTCCGTTCTAAAATAAACGTCTCAATTTTATAGTAGTTCTAGTATAGGACGGAGGAAGTAGTATGGATGATACTTTCAGTATATATATCACCGGCAGTAGCTTGTGGCAGCACATCGGACCGGCCAAGAACAGCCAACAGAAAGCTAGCTAGCTAGCGAGATGAGAGTTGCCGTGGTGGGAGCCGGGGTGAGCGGGCTGGCGGCGGCACAGGAGCTCGCGGCAAGCGGTGGCGCTCGAGTGACAGTGTATGAGAAGGAAGACCGGCTTGGCGGGTGTGCCAGGACCGTGGCCGTCGAGGACGGCGCTGGCCTCGTCCACCTGGACCTTTGCCCCATGGTCTTCAGCCAGGTGGGTAGTACTTCTTTCGTCCTGCATCAATTCAATGATTCACTCACCGTATTCAATAATTTAGTGATTCCCGTCATGTGTCGTGGCAAAATCTTTTACCCCGATTAGATTCGATCAACCTGATACAAGGACAGGGCGAGTTTCACTAGAATCTCACTACATCTAGGTCCTTAACAGTCGGCATTTAGAGGTTGCAGCGGATAATGACA